>CM041629.1:9731546-9747796 GCA_023333625.1 Bothriochloa decipiens | reverse complement strand
ACCCCAACTTGCTTGGGACTGACAGGCTTGGTTGTTGTTGTTGTTGGGTGAAGAAAACTTAAATACAATCGATATTTAACTCATTACAAAAAAATCATGTAAATGAAAATATTCTTCAAAAAAGTTTATTTTTTTTGTGGGTGAAGAACAACTTAAATACAATCTATATTTAACTTCTTACAATAAAAAGGAATAACTAAAAAGAACCAACAACGTTGTATTGAGGATGTAAGAAATAGAATCCGGAGAAACCACCCTTCAGCCGTTTCATGAGTCTAGGCAAAAAACTGAGAAACAATTCTGGTGTTTCTGGCCAGAAAAGTTCCAACTCCTTCCCGTCTGTCATGCATTCTAAGGATTCTGGCAAGAATTGGAACCGTTCCGACTTGCCAAACGAGGCCTTCCTAAGTAGAAAAGAGAAAACATAACAAACACTGGAGTGCTGGACTGTTGAAGTCATGAAGTGGTACACCCGTATGTCGTGCTGCACCCATTGAACACACGTCTGGCCATGCGTGATGAAAGTGAAGCTGTTGGAGAGTATGAAGATATAAGCTGCACTCCAACGTGGAATGGGATAGCGCAGAGAAGCAACGGGCTACATGGCAGTATCTCAACGCCGGGATGCAGGACCAGAGGCATAGACACTCCCCCATGAAGCTCACCAGCAGGTCCCTCTGCCCGAGTTCTATCAGGAAACGAAGCCAGAGAAGTTGGAGGTGCAGGCTCGTGGCTATGGTGGTGGCGCTGCTATGAGCATGGCTGTAGCCGGTGAGAGGGGAAATATTGGGAAATGAAGTGGGTTTCTAGGGTTTAGGTGGGCTGGGAGGAGCTATAGGCGCTATTGAACCATCGTGCGGGTGAATTTGGGCCATCTGAACGGGAGCAGGGAAAGCCTGGAGAATTTGGCCAATAGCTAGTTTTATCGTGTCCCAGTGTCCCACTGATAGAACAGAAATTTCCAAAAATTTCGACCAGAAAAGGAACCCTTGGTTACAACTAGTAAGTTTTCATAAAAGAGCTCGGCAAAATGAAGGTAAATGAAAGTTCAAGAACAGGAGGTGAGAATAACAAAAAACTTACCCAGTTGGTCACAAATCACAATTGTTTGTCATGCATATTTGCTGCTCACTGCTCTATCCACACCAACTGGACCTGTTCAAAATGATCCTCATTTTCTCTTTCTAGAAAGGCTAGCATCACCCTCTGCGTTAATAGCAGAAAGGAAAACTGGTAAAGACAACATACCACCCTTTGAACAGATTTTAAATAACCCTTAATGTTAAGTGTTTAAAGAATATATTTTGAGGAGAATGCTCTAGCAAAATCCCAAATTCGAATTGTTGCTGCTATTATTATTACATTTAATATAATCCAAGGACCAGGACCACCTAATATGCTTACTCAGTTTATGACCAACTGATAAGTTATGGCAAAACCATGGACAATGTCACATACCACAGCAGAAAAACCCATCATATCCTATCCAGCTGCATGTGTTTGCCTCTTTTGCCTTTTGATAAGTCCTTCCATCAAAGTGATATAGGTCGAACAGTCAACAGACATGCCCTTTTCCATCATCTCATCCAAAACAGCCTTAGCTTCTTTCAGTTGCCCACCAACACAGAGTTCATTTACAGATTTATTATAGCTCTCCTGATCATCACCTTTTGCATTTCCACCAGATTCACTGTCAGATTTAACCTCTGGGTCCTTCCCTGTCTCCACTTCCTCCACAGAAGATTGAATTAAAGGATAAGAAAATCTTTCAGATAATTTCCCGCTCTCATTTAATTTATGCAGCATGTTCTGTGCTTCCACTGATCGCCCTGCCTCAGTTAGTGCAGACAACACAACATTGTATGTAAATGCATCAGGCTGCAAGCCTCTGACCTCCATATCAGCAAAGAAACGCAAAGCTGTATCGACATGACCATCTTTGCACAAAGCTTGAATTAAGGTGTTATATGTGATAACATCAACCTTCTTCCCTTTCTCTACCCATGACTCAAAAAGCTTCATTGCTTTCTCAAGCTTGCCAGACAGACAAAGCCCATTCATTAAAGTGTTGCAGGTAACAACATCTGGCTTAAAATAATTCTCCAGCATCTTGTTGTGGAACTGGAAAGCTTTCTCCAAGTCCCCTTCCTTACAGTAGGCATGAATGATGATATTGTAGGTGGTGTCGTCTGGTACCAACCCCTTCTCCATCAGCTCATTCAATTTATCAATCGCCTCTGTCAACTTCCCCATTGTACAAAGCCCTTTGATCAATGTGTTGTAAGTATAAATACTCGGTGTTAACTTCCTCTTAAACATTTCATCCCACAGACACAGAGCAGGCTCTGGTTTATTCTCCTTAAAGTAGGCTGCCATCACTGTACCATAGCTGACTTCGTCAGGTACAAAACCCCTCTGTGGCGGTGAACGCAAGAGCTCCTCAGCCTCTTCATAACGCTTCTCTTTGCATAGGTTATATAGCAATGTGTTTAGGGTGAAAGTGTCCATTTTGAGTCCACTCCTCACCATCTCATCCATCAATACGAATGCTTTGGCAACATTCCCGGCTTTGCAGTATGCATCAATCAATGTATTGTATGTAATCACATCTGGTGCCAATGCCTCCTCTGTCATCATTTTCAGACGCCCCAATGCCTCTTCCAATTGCCCCTCCCTGCAGAGCCCCTTCACAACAATGTTATGTGTGACCAAACTTGACTTCACCCCTTTGTCACGCATTTCCTCGAGCAGATTCCGTGCATCAGAAGAGCGATGACACTTGAAGCACGCATCAACAAGCGTATTATAGGTGACTACATCAGGCGATACTATGCCGAGCCGCTCCATCTCATCCTTCAGTTTAAATGCCTCGTCCACCTTCCCTGCCTGGCACAGCCCTGCAGCGAGCACATTGTATGTCCACAGGTCAGGCTCCAAACCGAATGCTGTCATGGCCTCCACGACATTAGTTGCCTGCTTGATCCACCCGAGCTTCGCGTATGCTGAGACGAGGGTATTGTACGTGGCCCTGGTGGGCGCAATACCCTCCTTCTTCATCCTGGCCAGCAGCGCCCGCGCCTCACCAAGCATGCCCTTGCGACAATGAGCCTTGAGGATGGTGTTGTAGGTGACGACGTCGGGGGAGAGGCCGAAACCCTGCATTGTGGACAGCGTGGAGAGGGCATCGGCGAGGGTGCCCTTGGAGCAGTGGGTGTGCACCAGGAGGTTGAAGGTGTAGTGATTGGGGTGGAGCCGCAGCGCGATGAGGGAGCGGAAAGCATCAAGAGAGGCCTGCGGCGAGGTGGATGGACTGCGCGCGAGTGCGGAGAGCACGGCGTTGGCTGCCTGGAGGGAGGGGCGGACGCGCCCGCGGCGGCGGAATGAGTGGAGGAGTTGGGCGGCGAGGTGGGGGCGGCGTAGGCGGGCGTAGGCGCAGAGCGCGGCATCGGCGAGCGCATTCGTGGGATGGGTGGCGAGGAGGTGGCGGTGGAGGTGGCGCAGCGGGTCGAGCGGGACGAAGTCGAGGAGGAGCGGGAGGAGGTTGCGGTAGGGGAGCATGGGGAGGAGCGGGAGTAGGGAGGGGAGGCAGGACGGCGGGGAGACGAGGCGGCGGTAGGCGAGGAGAGTGTGCGGAGAGGCGAGCGCTGGGTTGGCGGCGGCAAGGGCGATCACTTGCGGGTGGTGCGAGGGGGCGAGGCGCGGGAGGTACGGGGCCAGGAGGGTGTCCATGGGCCGCGGCGAGGGCTGGCGGGAGGCGGAGACAAGCGCGTCAGCCACGGCCGAGACAAGAGCGGAGTCCTGGTCGGGGGCGAGGCCGGATGCGGCCGCCGGCGAGACGGAGGCGGACGTGGAGATGGAAGGTGGGGTGCCCATGGCCATGGGGACGGGAGGCGATGTTGCTTGACGGCGCGGCAGGCGGAGGGAAGAGGAAGAAGCGAAGAAAAGGCCAGTGGAGACGAAGGGACTTGGTGGGCCTAATGGAGGCCCATTCAAGCACGAGTTAGAGCGGAGTTGCAGTTCGTTGGCGGGCCGCTGGCCTCCTTGTGGTGAGCCCAATCCAGGAAAGAAACAGTCTCGTTATTTTTTTGAATGTAAAAACAGTCTCGTCTTGATCGAGGGAAACAAAAAGAGGGAAAGCCTGGTAGAGCCTGATGCGCTGAATGTCACAATGGCACAACAAAATTACCACGCATCAGTTCAATTTAAAGTTATTCTATCCATTTCATCATATTATAAGATGTTTTAAATTTTGAGATATATTATTGTTTTTACATGATTTTCTAGATATATTGTTTTTACTATATTAGACATATTGTATATCTAAGTGTATATCAAAAGTTATTATGTATTCAAAAGTTCTTATGATTTAAAATGGAGGAAGTATCATTCATTCATGTGTGTCTTCTGCGTAATGAAAAGAGAAACAAGGCAATGATTCGCAATGTATTTCCAAAAGAGTTTGATGCCAAATCACGTTCTGGAATTTTACGACAGGAGTAAAATGGGAAAAAAAAGGTGGTATATCCAGTGCTACATTCTGTCAGTTAGAACAAAACTTTCAGTGAGCTCCATTCTCTCAATTAGAACTTTGCAGCATCTTCCATCTACTCATGTCAGTGGCCACTCAGAACGCCCATTGATCTGGCGCATCATCAGCTCATTGCCTTCGCAGCTCCCAAGCTTTTTCCGCCTGCGCAAGAAAAGAATGGAACAGCGATGCAATACACACACCAAATAACAACAAATTAGTTGCAATTGGAACAATAAATTACAGTACATGTTGATACCAAAACTTACCTTCATTTGTCTAGCAACAGAAGGAAGCCATTTCTCTCCCCTAACCTTCTTCAGTTCTTGCACCCTTTCTTCCTCCCTCTTGGCTTTTGCCTTTGCTGCAGCTTCTCTCGCTTCCAATTTAGCCAATGATCTCTCAGATGCTTTCTTTGCAGAAACAACTATGTCACTGCCGTCAACAACAACAGATCGGAGCATATGCCTGAACTGAAACAAATATCGGAGTAAGACCAGGAGAAATAATGACTGAAAACTTCATTTATACAGCAAACAATAATTGATGCCCAACCTTCTTTGATTTCTCATCGATCTCTTCCCCAGGCACAATTCTTGGTCTCTTGAGTTGCACATGCAACTTATCTGGAAATATGTGCTACACTTGATTTTGTTTCGACTTTGACACAGACCACAATGATAGAATTTAAGAAGACTGTTTCTCACTTACCTGTAGAATCCATGCTAATACCAGGTGGCGCCTTTTTAAATAACTTTATTCCTCCTCCTGTTTCTGTTTCCATGGGGTCTACTAAGTTCAAGCACGGAGCTTTGACTATTTCAAGGTTTTTCTCTAGCATATCATCCAACATGTTTCTTACCTGCAATGAACAATTTGAAGGTTGTTAGATAAAAAATGAGAAGTTAAAAAGGCATGATTTCTTGACCAGAAAAGAAGAAAGCAAAGTATGTAGACAAAAGCAAATGGGCATGCCATAGGTGACAGTTCCACATCAAACATTGTGCAACTGTTGCCTAGTTGTAGTTGGGCTTGAACATTAGATTGGATCATGACTTAACTAACATATAGGGAGAAGATTAATTGAAGCAAAGAATGCATATATATGTAGTACAAGTAAACTAGGAGTGAGGACCTGATAAGCTCATTGAATGGAAATGGGCATGCCATAGGTGACAGTTCCACATCAAACATTGTGCAACCGCTGCCTAGTTGGACTTGAACATTAGTTTTGCCAGGTTGGATCATGACTTAACTAACATATAGGGAGAAGATTCATCGAAGCAAAGAACACATATATATGTATATCACATAGTTGATGGAATTCACTGGTTTCACCACCAAGGACAAGCATGAGGCATGAGCGTAGTGGAAAACAGGTCCAAAATCTAACAATCAATCTATTCATGAAGAGGAAAACAGACAGGGTACCATCGTTCGTCCCAATGAAAATAAACCTTGCACTTCACCTTTACGGCTTTACACTTCCCAGCCTCTGGATTCCTCAATCTTGAATTTGTTTATTTTGATAACTCTAAATAACGAAAAAGATGTTCTCTCTGCTATGTTGTCTTTGAGACACAACAAGCCCAAAGCTACATCTTGGAAGGGAAATACAGCACTCCACTGACATGAATTCAGTTAATATAAGAAAGAACCATATCATTAACCGTGGTGGTATTCAAGCTCATGACTTGTGCTCTTGCCCCGAGTACCATTTATCACTACAGCAGATCTTAAATACGGAGACAAAGTGTTCTCATGAGCCCACAGTTATACTCCGGTAGTCCCAGTTCAGAAAATGGTGGGATCAATTCCTCCACCGAGCAAAAGGAATGCAGGATTCACGAATCAATAAGCCCCCGGGAACTAAAATCCGCACATGATGTATCCTACTAACGACGAAGGAAGGAGAAGGAGCAAGCAAAGTTACCTTGACCTGGTACAGCTTAAGCCCATGATTCTGTGGTTTCCCCTCATGCGGCTCTTCCAGCTCCACGCCGTTGTTCGCCTCGCCGCTGCCGCCAGATGCCGCCTTCGCCACGCCGTTGGACGAAGGGACACTGAATCCAACGGAGGCGATGGAGTCGATGGCCGCCTTCCACTCGGCGTCCCCGTCATCTTCGCTGCTGCTCCCGCCGCCGCTCGCTGCTGGGCTCCCGCCGGCGCCGGCGCCGCCGCCGCCCATTCTATTGCTGCTGACCTGTTGTTGTTTTTTTTTTTTTTGAGAAAATGCTGACCTGTTGTTACTCGAGCCGACTGGACACGTTCGGCCGGTGCCACTTCCGGGCTCCAGCGCCTCTCTGGGCCGCTAGTGGGCTCTGTTGTAGGTGTGGGCCGAGCCCAGGGTTTCTGACCGACCTATCGCGGCGGCGGCGGCTCGAGCCGTATTCCAACAAGGCGCCGAGCCGATGACAGAAAAAAGCCGCATCTTCTTCCCCAGCCCACCTGCCGATCCAGACCCGCGCTTGCCGCCGTCGAGTCGCCGGCCAGGCCAGCCTTCACCTTGTCACCGGCGAAATCCACGGCGGTGAGGCAACCGGCAGTTGAGAGTGCGGCTTCAGTCCGGGGGCAGAGATGGGGAAGAAGCAGCACAGCAAGGACCGCATGTTCATCACGCGGACGGAGTGGGCGACTGAATGGGGCGGCGCCAAGCAGAAGGACGTCGGCACGCCGTTCAAGCGCCTCCCCTTCTACTGTTGCTCGTAACTACGTTGCCTTTCCCTTACTTTCTGTTCCTCTATAGTTAAAAGAAAGATTGCCTGGCTGTGTGTGTCTGCTTGAGCTTATAGGGTTTCGTAGTCAGATTGTGGGCTTTTAATTTATTTGCGTATAGTGTATGGTTGATTCCTGCTATACATATTCCCTTGGATTATGCTGTATTAGTTCAGTAGTTACTTTTCTGAGCTATTCTGTGCTACCATTTGACAGTTGAGGACATGGACTTGTGGATTGTAGATGATTGTTAATAAGTCATTAAGTTGTTACTAGCTGTATGTTAATTTATCTTCTTTCCCTTCTGATTATAATCTTGTTTGGTGGTGTAGGCTCACATTTCTTCCATTTGAGGATCCAGTGTGCACCGCCGATGGAAGCGTCTTCGATTTAATGTGAGTGGCTTAGCATTCCAGTTCAATGAGTTGTTTATATTTCTATAATAAAAAAGGAGTAGGGGTAAAAAAAATATATTCGAAATCCTGAGTTTGTTGCATTTCTTTATAGGAGCATAATCCCATACCTTAAAAAATTCGGGAAGCATCCAGTAACCGGAGCACCACTCAAGCACGAAGATCTGATTCCTCTTACGTTCCACAAGAACTCAGATGGTGAGTTAAATCTAGGCTATGAGAATACCAATGCAGCTTGTACCAGGTTGACCTGCTAGTTGAATTGTGAATTCCTTTTAGATGCAAGAATACCAAAGTAGCTCGTACCAGATCAATCTGCTACTACAATTTTGTCTTCCTTCATTCTGGCCTTTACATCGACTTCATAAATATATATATTAATTCAATCATATCTTTTGGCAGGAGAGTTTCAGTGTCCTGTTCTGAACAAAGTTTTTACAGAATTCACACACATAGTTGCTGTAAAAACTACTGGAAATGTCTTCTGCTATGAGGTGAATTCATATTATTTTCAAGTGTTTAGCTTGATATTATGGTAGTTTCTTAGTTTACATGCTAATGATTTACGAACACAGGCAATCCAAGAACTTAACATCAAGCCAAAAAATTGGAAAGAGTTGCTAACTGATGAGCCCTTCACTCGAAATGACTTGATAACAATTCAGGTAACTACTATGAAGATCTACTTGTGCAGTTTCTTGTCAATATTTTGCTGTTTAGAATAATTATATGTTGACCTTCTGTAAATTTGGTAGAACCCAAACGTGGTTGATGGCAAGGTCCTTGGGGAGTTTGACCATGTCAAAAAGGGTCTCAAACTTGAGGATGAAGGTTCAATTATTCTCCCTCTTTCCATCACCAATTTTTTTTTTTTCATTTCAGTTCCCGGTTAGCTTACATATTCTGATAATCGGGCTGTTTTGCAGAGTTGCAGCGGATGAAAGATGATCCAACCTATAACATAAATATTTCTGGTGATCTTAAGCAAATGATCAAGGAACTTGGAACAGAAAAAGGAAAGGAAGCTTTTTTGCAGGGGGGTGGAGGGCTGAAAGCTCAAAAGGAAAGAGCTGCGGCTCTTGCTGTCATTTTAGCAAGGAAGGAGAAGGATGACTCAAAAGCAGGAAAAGAACCTAAACCTAATCAAAGTTTTAGTATTGTAGATGCTGCTTCTGCTTCTGTTCATGGCAGGAGTACAGCAGCAGCAAAAGCAACCTCTGCTGAAAAAACCGCTGCTAGAATCGCTATGCATATGGCAGGGGAACGAGCTCCTGTAAATGCTAAACTGGTATACAGTCATCTCATGTTCATGTGTTGTGTTGTCCCTGTTTTATCTATCCATTGGTGTTATCTTATGGTAATTATTCAATCATGTCAGGTCAAAAGCCGTTACACCACTGGAGCAGCGTCACGTTCTTTCACATCAACTTCTTATGATCCTGTTACCAAAAATGAATATGAGTATGTTAAAGTTGAAAGGAATCCAAAAAAGAAAGGCTACGTTCAGCTACATACAACCCATGGTGATTTGAATATAGAGCTTCATTGTGATATAACTCCTCGGACTTGTGAAAATTTCCTCACGCATTGTGAAAATGGTTACTACGATGGTCTCATCTTCCGTCGGAGCATCAAGTATGTTCTGATTGCATGAGTCCTTTTTTTCCCAAATGTTCCTTTCATTCTTGTGCTGTCACCTAATTATTATCATTTTTTATCATTCCCTTTGTACAGGAACTTCATGATTCAAGGCGGTGATCCAACTGGCACAGGAAGTGGAGGAGAGTCCATATGGGGTAAACCGTTCAAGGATGAGCCGAACTCAAAGCTGCTACATTCTGGAAGAGGTGTAGTCAGCATGGCAAACTCAGGCCCTCATACCAACGGATCCCAATTTTTCATCTTGTACAAATCTGCACCGCACTTAAATTTCAAGCATACAGTATTTGGCATGGTGGTGGGTGGTTTGACCACACTTTCGGCTATGGAAAAGGTTCCTGTCGATGATGACGACCGGCCATTGGTTAGTATTGTCAAGTCAATTTCTTTTAGTATGATGGTTATTTAAATCATTGAGATCAATATTTATAGCTTTGAATGTCATACTGTGTTCTCCACTACTGTATTTTTCAATATCAACAGAGCCTGAACATGTATTCCTATGCCGGCCTCTATTTACAGGAGGAAATGAAGATTCTAAAAGTGAGCATATTCGTGAATCCTTACACGGAGCCAGATGAGGAAGAAGAAAAGGCAAAGGAAGAGGAGAAGAAAAAGGATGAGGATTATGTAATGTTACATTTTAGTTTTAGCTATTGTCATGGACTGTTTGCATTTAAATTTCCCCAATTGTACTAACTACTAACATATGGTTGCATCGATTCAGGATAAGGTGGGATCATGGTATAGCAACCCAGGAACTGGTGTTACTGGTTCAACAAGTACTGGTGGTGGGGTTGGAAAGTATTTAAAAGCTCGGACTGCTGGCTCTGTTGATGTGACTGGAAGCGCTGGTGCAGCTGATGATTCGAGCAAGAAGAGAAAAGCGACAGCATCTAGTGTAGAGTTCAAAGATTTTTCTGGATGGTAGATGTTATGTGCACGTATGTCCTTTTCCGTGCTCAAATGGCGGTTGCATACTCTTGTTGTATCTTGATACATTCGTCCATGTGGTGTGGTCTGTTAACTGCCAGAACCACAGGACCTACTTGGGAGTGTGCTCTGTAAAATGTCCAGCAGGAAAAGAGGGACGAGTAGAAATCTTCTGCAGACTTTTATGTATATTGCATTATTTGACCTAACTGATTTCACAGTGTGAACTAAAGGGGGCAAAGTGTTTGGATTCATTATCTGCTAATAGTTATCTGATTGGATTCAACTAATGAGATAGTTTAGCTGGTATATTATTATTATCTATATATTTGCGATTTAAAAGAGATAATTATTAGCATATATGACTACTGTATACATGGATCCAATCAGGGATTAAGTTTATGTTCCTTCTGAATTCTGAACATGAAGAAGTAACAATTTTGCAAACCGGCTCAAAAAACGATAACACCTGATCACAGATCAGCCAAACGACAAAACCCAAAAACGATAACACCGATCACAGATCAGCCAAACGACAAAACCCTCAAATATACTCTATGAATGATGAGCGGCGGATATCCTAGACATCAGATAATCAGATGTCCTATAAGAGGCAACTCGGTGAAAATTCTATCTTGCGAAGAGATAGAAACTCAAACTAATCTTCAACCAGTAGTTGATCTAAGAAGATAGAACCCCACATGAGAAAAAAAAAAATGTTCCAATGAAGAGCTAAATATAACCATGCTAATGTGTGCAAAGTTTCCTTTAGCTATTTTGTTTGACTGACCTAAACACGCTTAAGCAAAACTACCATGATCGACGCAATAGCCAGGAGCACAAAGGCAGAGGGTGCATTCGGAAAATCTTTGCTGGAGCTCATTATCAGAGTCTTGATCGTCCCCTTGCTACGGCCTTCGTCAGAGGTTGCGACAAGATCTTGCATCATGCTTGACAGATTGGCCATCATCTCGGAAACCAGGGCCTTCATTTTCTCCAAATAATCCTTCACTGATTCACCAGTGCTTTGAGAGAGGTAAGTGTTGCTTTGCAGGCTAGCTGTCTCACCATCCTCCACCTCATCCCCAGATACACTTGAAGCAACACTAGAACACTCGCTAAGCTCTGTAGGAAGGAAAACAAGATCTGTTACTAAGAGTTTACTCAAGTAATCTATCACTGAAGGGTATTAACGTTAATGCTTACTTGACTCATAGGTCTTGTAGAACTTCATAACCTTTTCGTTCTTCATCACAGCATCCCAGACATTCTTATCAGAAGCAAGTGAGGCCACAACATCCTGGAAGCAACAAAGGTTGTCAAGATGGTCATGGCAAAAGCAATTTGTTCAAACTGACGGTAAACATAAACAATAGACAGAAACAGAGTGTACTCGAGATAAATCATTTTTTAAATTGTGAGATAAATCAATTTAGCGTCTGCTTAAGGTCCACTGGACAGATACTGAAAAATACTTGCTGTAAAATTTTCATCACTTGCAAAAGTAGGTTTATTGTGCTCAAGGTTCATTATGAACTAACCAGGAACATGAACTTAAATCAGAGTGTGAATATATAAAAGGAAAAATGCAATATTACCAGTTAGTACTCAATATTGGGAATACAGTATATAGCATAGTCAAGTTGCCAAGATGCATAATGATTTCATAGAATGAAAATGTTTGTTCGGAGGACTTCTAATCTGTCCTCTCAATATATAATAAACATCATGATATAAATAAGTCCCACGTTCCTCCTAAATCTGAATATCTGATAGGATAGCACTATTAAAGGAACAGTGGGAGAAGATCCTGTGGGGCTGCTGGCATTTGCCCTAAAATGCCAGAAAGACAAACCTGAGCTTCAGGGCTCTCGTGCAGCATTGTGAATGCTTGCACAACACGTCCAGCAGTTCCGAATGAGACGATAAAATTTTCGTTATCATCTTCCTTCTTAGACGCTTCTGAATGAACAACGTCCTGAGGTGTTTCAGAGTGAACAAGTTCTGGAAGTGCAATTTCTTGAGCAGATTTTGCGTGACTATCCAGTTCAGCAGGCCAGAGATGTTTCTTTGGGGTTTCCAAGTGAGCCACATGAGACTCGTCCTTGGCACTGATTTCATGAAAATGAAACACCGGTTAGATCCAAGAAAAATATTAAAGAATAATTGTGACACATGCAAAAAGAAATTATTCTGAAAACATCATTCAAACAAAAGAATCTGCATGCAAGGTTCTTCTTTAATATACTAGCATTTTTAATCACGGATTTTCCTACTCCGTTTTGCATGTTCCATTGAGTTTCCTCAATGCCATATACACTATGTTTCTTTTGCCATTCGTTTCCGAGACATCGTGAAACCCTTAGAAGCACCATTGTGCGGTAAATCTAAGTTTTTATTGCACCAGTCATAATTAACTCTTTTCAATGCGGAAGTGCAAAAGGCCTTTGGTAATTGTAATAAGTAAACATAAGAGTAAAAGACAGAGGCCAACTAACAGATCATTTTTTTTATAACGAATGAAGTGCAATCAAGCAGAAGAGGAATTTATCACTCTGTTAGCAGAAACCGCATCTCATTAGAACTCTAAAAAAAACCGCATCTCATGATTCTCATCTATTGGATGCCATTAGCTAACGATCATGTATTGCAACTCTATATGAACACAAACATTGCAAAAAAACTATTAATGTTATACTGAACTGGACTAAATATTTAATTAGATCGAAAACCAAATAAAGAGATCGCAAAAGCAGAGACGATCGAGAGACGTCGATGAGAAAGAAAAAGACGTCGATGAGAAAGAAAAAGAGAACGAATGTGAGCAAGCGAGAGCACCCACATCTCGAAGGCGTCCTTGAGGTCGAGCGTGGCAGCCAATGCCTCCTCATGAGTGGGCACGGGGCCGAACACCTCGCGATCGGTGATGACCCAGTCGTCCGCCACAAACGTGGAAGCCTTCCGGCTGTCGGCGGAGGAAGTGTGAGACGACGGGGTGACGGTGCGCCGCAAGTACGCTGCGGAGCGGTAACCGCCGACCACCGCGGCCTTGGCGGCCGCGCGGATGCTTCCCCCGACCATGGGCGGTAGCTGATGGATTCGCTTCGCCGGGAGCGAGAGAGATCGCTCTCGAGCGCCGCCCTAAACGAAATAACCGGCAAGGAAGGGAAGGAGCCGGGAAGTCTGTTGGGTAAGATATTTATTAGGGTCGCAAAGTAGCTGTAAATAAAATAAAAAAGAAATAAATGGAAAATGCCATGGTATAGAGAGAAAATGTGGTATATCAGAGTTTTTTATTTTTATTTTTATTTCATTTTTATTGGGACGGGCGTTTAGAATCATATATGGGCCGTCTGATCTATAATCGACGGGTAAGGAATTTTGGACGGGGAGTTGCACCTGTTTGTTGCTGTTGTGGCGATGGATACGGGATACGGATCCCTGGCGTTGATACCTTCCGGAACTGACGCGCAGGGCCCCGTTAATTCCATAAATAATTACTTTTTTTCGAAAACATGCACGTATCTCATTAAGGAATTCCATAAATAACCACGTTGCTAACCAGCCGATTTGCAACAGATTCGATCAGATCACAGTCCCGGGCCTCCTGGTCTCTGGTCAGCTGGTCTCCTGGAATATATACTACGGATAAAGAACAATTCCATCTTTCTAACGTCCATCAGTCGATGGACTCGATGGCATGTAGGCTAGCCTGTATAGACTGTACTAGCATCCTTGCTCTGTCATCTTTGGTGATTTTTTTTTTCAAAAAAAAACGCAGCCATGTCTTCGTACACTAGCAAGTTATAATTCAGAAGACGCACAAAGGATAATCAAATCAAATGATCATGATTGGAAGAACAAAAGAACTATCAGATCCAATACAGAAGACCCTGAATCAGGTCAAATAGCCGTCAGCACAGATCAAACGAAAAGACCAATGCTGAAGGCGCAGCCAGATTATTCTTTTTTTTTTTAGAATGCAGCCAGATTATTCTTGAAACTAAGACGAGTGGATCACCACAACACATCGCCGAAAAGGCCACAAAGTTTTTATCTGATTTGAGTGCAAACTCAAAAAACTGCACATTTGCAAACCCTGCATCTACATCTGACCTATACAATGTAGACCAACGTGTCAAATGTCAATACTTTGGTATCTATCAATGTAACAGCGTATAATAACTTCAATTCTTCTAAAAGAAGCTTCAGACTTTCAAGAATCCCTCCACTACTCAGGGAGACGCCACCGTTTGTGCCAGTAAATGGACACCCGGGACCAGAGAGGGAACATGAAGCTATAGTCTGCGGCTTCATCAGGGACTCCCCCTATCGTCACAGGCAGCCAGACGTACCGCGAATCTCGAAGATCGGATGGGTTCCACCGATCAGCCATGAAGATGAATGACCCGGGCAGCCCTGGGACTGGCAAGACAAATGTGCTCTGCGAGAAGAATGTTGTTGACCTGAAGACCTCATTCCCTCCTACACAGGGGTTCCCCAGTGTCTCCCAAGGTCCCATCACGGATGTTGCCGCGTGAGCCAGCGCAGTGTTTGGAGCCCAGCTTGTGCAGCCAGAGGTACCATATAGTAGGTGCCTTCATGCTTGAAGAGCGCAGGAGCTTCTCGATGCTGTGCGATGAGAAGCCTTCGCATCACGTCGGTTACATTAAGGTAGTCATCAGTTAGCGGACCAATGTGGAGCTCACTGTTGTCCTCAGAAGAGTATATCAGGTAGGCCTTCCCATCATCATCCTTGAAGATTGTCATGTCTCTACTTTCGCAGTCATGTGGACGCTAGCTGTATAGATAAGTGAATGGGCCTGTCGGAGAGTCACTGACAACCACACCAACTGAAGCTTTGGTGTAGTTAGCATCATCTATGAGCATCCACATCACATATTTGCCTGTCCGATCATTGTAGATCACCTTGGGCCTCTCAAGGACATTAGATTTGTGAAGATCATGTGTTACATTCTTCTCCTCACCACGGAGGACAAGCCCTTCATTTTTCCATGTCCACAGGTCCTTCGAAGAATAGCAACTTACTCCAATGATGTCAACCTGATAAATGGATTTGTCAAGTTAGTGGTTAGAGATGACAAACACACTAAATAATGTACCAAACAGGAAGGTGGACAAAACAAACGCCAAATTTAAGTTCCAAAGCAATAGTAGCACCTACAAAGTTCTTCTGTTGAAGCATCTGTTCAGTTTGTCAGTAGCAACATATGCACTAATTATCTGTGTTTCTGGAAAATTTAGTAAACTATGCTGGTTCCTCAGTGTGCCCAATGTTGATATTTTTTATATCAGAATAATCAGGTTGAAGTCTAGCCGGAGAATCCTTAACTAGAAATGCCTCCAGTTCATAACCACCGAAGAGTTTTTTGCTTTCCACAAGAGTCCATCTTTATAAACATAGAAAAGAAAGCACTTTCTGGTGTTGGCAGCACGAATGCACGATAGTGCATTTACACCATCAGTCACTTTTGACTTAATCAATTAAAGAACTGCAATCACACAGCACAATGCACCTCCCAATACACTGTCACTGGTGTGAATGTCTACTGGGTCTGAAAGAACTGAGATCAGTGGCACAATGCACCCAGATAATCACCCTTAGTGTGCATATCTATTTGGGTGTATGTGTGTGTGCTTGTCTGCCTTAGTGCCTTTTCCTTCTAATCTGAAATGACCAAAGTTATTCTCTAATCATGATTTAACCTTCTGGTTATGCAAAACAAAACAAAACTATAAGTCCGTACTTGCATAACAAAAGCCTCTAACCGGGTTCTTGATTTGGCATTTTGCAAACTCAAACTCAAATCTACTGATATTTCATTGTTCCGATTTTGTATGCAAAGAAAATATTATTTTGTATGCAAAGAAAGTGTTGGAGCTCAAACCAATTTCATATGAATAATAAACAGTCCAAATTGTTACTAGTTTTCATCTCTACACACCAAGTAACCCTCCTTAAAACAGCCCAGTCAATTTTC
>CM041629.1:9663122-9711546 GCA_023333625.1 Bothriochloa decipiens | reverse complement strand
CCAACTTGATTGTCATTAATTATCCAAAACCCACTTCGGGGGCGAATACACTTACATAATAGACTTGTGGTGGTGATAAGAGATACTATTATGAGATATATGTGTTATTGTGATATATATAGTGATGGTGGTGATAAATGTGATGAAATTGTGATATAAATGGTGCTACTTGTGGTCCTGGTGAAATTGTGATATAAATTGTGATTTTGCAATGTCTGGATGCAAGAAAACAGGAAAAAAAGGGAAAAAAATTTCCCAGCTTTGCCGAGTGCCAGCGTGGCACTCGGCAAAGGGGTCATGCCGGTTTTCGTAAAAAAAAAATTTCTTTACCGAGTGCCGAACCGGTACTCGGCAAAGAAATTTTCAAAAAAAAATAATTTTTTTCTTTGCCGAGTGCCCCGCCGTCAGCACTCGACAAAGCCAGCCGTCAGGCTGACGGCGCCACGTGGCTTTGCCGAGTGCCGACGTGATACTCGGCAAAGCCTTTGCCGACTGCATGCCACGTGGCACTCGGCAAAGCCGCCTTCGCCGACGTTTTCTTTGCCGACAGCCCTTTGCCGACTGCCACGTGGAATTGCAGTCGGCAAAGCCTTTGCCGACTGCTATTCTGCCTTTGCTGAGTGCGCATTACAGTCGACAAAGAGAGCGAACCCTGTAGTGGGGGTCGGTCGACGAAGGTGAGGGATGAGATGGCCTCTTCTGCGGGCAGGTGGTCGCCGTGCTTGATGTGGCAGTCAAGCTGTTTTATGGAAGGTGCGCTGGATCATATGGCTGTCAACGAGCTACGCAATTCTGTTTGGCACAGCAGCTTCTAGAGTCTATCTAGACTGAAGTTCGAATATGCTCTACCACAGGTGATATATTTACCGAGAGCATCCTCAATGGTATCTAATATTCTTTTCCTAAAAATATAAAATTTTATTGAAAGGAAGGCTATCTTCAAGAGTTGCTAATAATCTAAAATATATATAGAAGACAATTGATTTATAAATTATCCTAACCTTTTTTATATATTCTTCATCTCATATACATTTGTATCAGGAACTCTTTTTATGCTCTTTATTCTTTCCACACCCTTGCACCTTTACATTGACCGACAAACATACGCGAGAGAGAAGATACGTGCGACTCGGAAGCACATAACTTTATGTGGAACAACATGACTTTCTTTTGCCAAATTCTAAAACTAGGAGGGTGGATTAGGAGTTGCTAAAAACCAAGGATTAAGAAAGAATTTAGAGAACTCTTGGAGATGCTCTAATAAGTGACTCTTAGGTAAGACATTCTTTGAAATCAACTAGAAAACATTTCTTTAAGAATTATTTCTCACAAAGAACTAAAAATCTAGAGCATAAAGAACCCTGCCAAATGGAAAATTAACATGTTGCCTTCTTCTTATGTTCTAAAAATAGAGCAATTCTTATTATTTTTCTTATAAGGAGTCAAAAGAAATCAATTTAACTAAATATGTAGAAACTAATATTAGCATTTGTGATATCCTATTTTGAAACATAAATGTAAATATTGACTTTGGTAAAACATAAAATAAATATACATCTCGTACTTCAACAAGTTAGACAATCTCAAGTTTAACTAAATATATTTTAAAAATAATAATGTCAACAATGTAAATTAAACATTTTTATATCAAAATTGCACCATATTTTTTATAGTAAACTTATTGGATACTACTTTCTATAAATTAGTTTTTTAGAATTATTTTCTATATTTTTTAGAATTATTTTTTTATAAATTTATTTTTAGAATTACATAGTACAATGCAGACGCTCACAATACACACATATACTCACACATATGAATATATGCACACAAATATATAAAATTAGTTTTTTTAAGAATTACACAGTACAACGTAGACAATCATAATGCGCACACACACTCACCCCTATAAACACATGTACGCAAATCCTACCCCTACCCTATAAGCACCTCCGAGGGACTAAACACCTGACAGATTTAGAGATTCCCGAAGTCACCACTGGTGCCTCGTTATCGACAGAAACGTCGCTTAACACTTAACATGTCGCTTACCACTTAACGCATAACGTCGATAAATCCTTGGAAAATCGCCGAAAAAAGATTTGAGTATTAGGATTTGAACCCACCAGATGGGTAGCGTACCGCTGGACCGTCCTACCATTAGATTACAAGCCAATTCACAAATATATAAAATTAGTTTTTTATTGCATATATAAAATTAGTTAAACTTAAGAGAAAAACGAAGCCAGCCCATCTGGCCCTTTATCGTCGTCCTCTTCGCTGGTCTCACTCGTAGGCCCACTTCAAGGCTACATGATAATTGGCCCAGGTGGCCACTAGACCCCTAAAAACGAGGGAACTTTTTTTATTTTTAATTTTTTTTTAAAAAAAATTTACAGAATTAATCGTCGGTTTCGAAATATGACAGAACTAGTTCTGTCATATTTCGAAGTTCTGTCATATTTCGAAACCGACGATTAATTCTGTAAATTTTTTTAAAAAAAATTAAAAATAAAAAAAAGTTCAAAAACGAGGCGAGTCAGCAGAAGCAGCTCAGGATAGATACGATGACCAGTCAGTCCAGCTAAAAATCAGTTGGAAATCCCGTTGGCGACGGGAGCGGACGCCGGAACGGAACGGCACTCGTGGTTGGCCGCCCTATCACGCTCCGCCACGCGAGCGCGTATGATTGGCGGACCGGACGCCAATAATACCCCCTGGGCCCTCGCTCGCCTCCCTTCCGCGCCTCGACGCATCGCCGCTGCTCGCTCGCTCGCCCGCCCTCGCCTGCCTCCCTGTCACTCCCTCGTCCCCCGGCCTTCCCTTCCCTATCCACCGCCGTGTCGCCCTCCGCCTCCAAATAAAGTAAACGCGGGCGACAGGAGGCCACCACCGAATCCCCGGACCCTGCGCCCTTTAGCCCGTCGCCGCCAGCCCCGCTCGATCCCCTCCGCCTTCTTCGCCGCCGGCCCCGCGGACCGCCGCAGCTCCCCGGAGCCGAGAAGAAGGACCCGCCGGCGACATGGGGTTCTGGGAGGCTTTTCTCAACTGGCTCCGCAGGTTCGATGCTCTTCCCTCGGTCTGCTTCGTCGGATTGATCTGCCGCGCATTGGGGTGCGGGGGGTGGCGAGGGGACGACGGCGGGTAGTAGGAGATCTGAAAGTTCTTCTGGTTTTGTCAAGATTGTTACGGACGCGGTGAAGTTGCCGCTTGCTTGTGGGAAAGCTTCTGGCGTGTAGCAGTGTGATTATTACAGCGTGAATTCTATTAGGGGGATGCGGCTGTTTTCCATCAGTAAACTTGAGATTTGGCGCCTTGAACTGCTGTGTCACCGTCGGGCTATCTGTTAAACATGGCAATCGGCCTTGTTTTTCTCAACAGAAAAGGCTGCCAGTCAAAATCGATCATTCTTGGGGCCTATGGGAGATTACAAGACATGAATTTCGTGAATATCACCTATTCAAAAGGATAATTGGGTTCATTTATTCTATGTTGATTATCATGTTTTGCATTGTCTTGTTATGATTTATCATGAATACCTGCCAAGCGCCTGTTTGCTATAGTTTGCTCTCCTGGGTTCCATATCATGCAAAAATATTGATTAGCGCTAGGAAGTTCTTGGTGGTACTCCAGGATTAACCTGTCGTTGGTAGTTATTTGTTGTACTTCATTGGCAGCTGCCGGTATACCCACGATTTATTTCATCTGTACCTACCATCCAGGTTGGCCTTGGTCTTGATGCATAAAAATACAAAAGTGCTTGCATGCTAAGAATGTCTTGCACATGCACTTGTTGGGTGGCTGAGCATTACTTTGACATATGTGACACTTGTAAATGGATGAACTGATGTAATCCTCCGTTCGTTTCGATTCAAGGAGCTTGTCTGCTTCAATAGCATTTTTCTACTTTTTTACATCTGCAGCCTCTTCTTCAAGCAAGAGATGGAGCTTTCCTTGATAGGGCTCCAAAATGCTGGGAAAACGTCACTTGTGAACGTCATTGCTGTAAGTATTAGGCATTCTTTTAGTACCGCTCATGTACTGGATATATGATGAAAGTTTATCCTTGATAAACATGTATTTTTGCAGACTGGAGGCTTTAGTGAGGACATGATCCCTACTGTAGGGTTCAATATGAGAAAGGTTACCAAAGGAAATGTGACGATAAAATTGTGGGATCTTGGAGGCCAACCAAGATTCCGTAGCATGTGGGAGAGATACTGCCGTGCGGTTTCTGCAATTGTGTATGTATTTTGATTTCTAATCTGCCATTTTACAGTAAGAATAGCATTAATGCTCAGTTGCTCACCAGCTGCCATGTTTAGTCGTGGCTTCTTGCACACGTTTATTATTTTGGTAATATATAGTGTTCGTATCATTCTGATAGTACGGTTTTATCAATTTATTTACACATTCTTTGTCAACTATCCTACTTTTACAAACACTTTCTTTAAGGTTCTCATAGCCTACTTCTCTTCCTTTTGGTTTATATTTTAGTTGTCTTTCTGGTCAGGATGAGAGTTAGCTTGCTTTATGCCAGTTTGTATCTTAGTTGTCATGTGATGTCTTGATTATATCTTAGTTCTCATATTATGTCTTGGTTATATGTTTATGCTTCTGTTGATTTACTTCCCATTTTTTATTTTGTTTTCCATGTATGATGGCAATGGTGCATTGTTTATTTATTTGGAAACCCTTTGCTGTTTTTATTTTATGTAGATAATGATGAAGCCATTTTATCTGTTTCTGACTTTCTGTTATTTTTTCTGAACAATGAGCTGGAAGTTGTGCCAGCTGTACATTTTTTTATTCTTATTACTTCCACTGGTTTTATATTTTATGCCTAGCTGCATTGAAACTAGCTTTGCTGTATGATTTTCTATTCTGAGGTCGTATCTGATACAAAATCAATAAGGAATGAGAACTAGTGTTGGATGGTTAAATTGTTTTGTTTCTGCAGGTATGTTGTTGATGCGGCAGATCGAGAAAACATGGCCATTGCGAAAGGAGAGCTCCATGATCTCTTGAGCAAGCCATCTTTGACCGGGATCCCATTATTAGTCATTGGCAATAAAATTGACAAGCCTGAAGCTTTCCCTAAGCAAACCTTCACAGAACTAATGTAAGTGCACGTTGAGCTACTACACTTGGTTACGGTTTTTTCTTTTTTCTGAAAATATCAGTTTGATACATTGTACTCATGTAGTGCCTTGTGAATGGTATTGCAGGGGGCTAAAGACAATCACTGACCGAGAAGTGGCATGCTTCATGATATCTTGCAAGAACTCGACCAACATTGATTCTGTCATTGACTGGCTGGTGAAGCACTCGAAAAAGAAGAATTGAACTTAGATCTGTACTAGCTCTTAAAGCGCACTCCACTCTCCCTCTTTTTTGCATGTCGCATAGCATTGGAGCTGTAAATTAAGCAAGAGGTATTGATCAGGGATGTTGTGTTCATAATTTGTTAACCTGGTTTGGCAATACGCTCGTGGACTGCGTCTGGTATTGTGCATGCCCGTGCTCTGTTACTACTTCCAAGAGGCTGCCTTGTGTGTCAATTTGAGCTGTGCGGTTTGTTTCACTTTGAATCATTCGCTTAAACTTGTTAGCCTGGCTTATTAGCCATGGTATAGTGTTTATCGGCCATACAAACCACCAGCCGAACAACTTGTAAATTGTGAAATACAATACCATGAGAGGTGAGATGGGAAATCGTTTAGTTGTCTTTTGAAATATAGAAATTATGGAGGAAATTAGAGGAATTTGGATCAGAGAATTTTTTTGAGGCTTGTTACATGGCACTTCCTGTTAGCTATGTCTTGTGGTACTAGTATTCCTCGGTTTAAAATCCAACTTCTAGTTTCCATTAAATTTTTAGAAAACATATTAACATTTATGAGTTTTGTACTGTCAAGACATTTTACGGAGAATTTAATGGAGCAACTTTAATGCTGTACATATCGAAGTGCCATGTAACCGAGCCTCTTTGTAAATTTGATGATGTACATTTATGTATTTTCTTTGTAAATTTGATGAAAGTTAGAAGTCTGACTTAGAACAAAACAATCATCTTTGTAACAAAGGATTCGTGACTGGATTTTGTAGGATTGTAACCTATATGAAATTTTCCTATGTGGTCATTTGAAATAAAGACTTGCAAAATTCCTATAGGATGATCGAATCCATAGGAATTTTGGAGGAAATCTAACATGGGGTTTAACCTCTTGAATATTTTCATTTGTGTCTATCCCTCTTTTCTAAGTCATATGTCTCTCCTGCGGTGTTACTGGTGTATCAAATGCTCCATTAGAGAATTTCTCAAGTATTCATTTTTTTCAATTTATGTGAAGGTTGCAAGTGAGATGCAACTACAAGGGTTTCTTTGGAACACGGGTATTTTCACGTGTTCCTATGTTTTTCATGTAAACATGAAGTTGTTATCACCTATGTTTTCATGTAAACATGAAGTTGTTATCATTAAATTCATTCGAAATTTCGATGAAATTTATGGGTTCCAAATGGGCTCCAATTCCTTTTTTTTCTTATTATCCCTATATTTTAGATATCGTATTTTTCAAAGATGCCCTGACTTATAATTTGAAACTGAAGGAGTATTTTTTTTTAAGCGCTCCATATAAATGAAATTCTATGCTGCTCTCAAGTTGAGGCAAATCCTATACTGTTTGAAGTGCTTTCTAATCTTCAAGCCACAAGCGGATTCCACTATTTTGTCAATCCAAAATCTTAAATACAAGCAAACAAACATCACAAATCCAATCCAAAATTTTAATAATGTTCACGTTTTCGAAACTCTGTTGTCAATTCCAACGAAAAAAGGCAAAATTTTCTCTCTGGTCTGCTACCATGCCTGCTGGCCTGCTGCCTTCTCCCGGTCCAAGTCCTAAGTCCAAACGACCAAACCCCTGTACCTCAGAGATGGCGGCATCGCTCTCCAAGCACCTCCGCCTCCGGCTGCGCGGCGGCGGCCAGCACTGCCTCCTCTCCTCCCGCGCCTCCACTTCCCAAACCTCATCACCAACACCTCCCCCTCCGTCGCGTCCTCCCGCCGCGGCCACGCCGCCGCCCCCAGGTATCCATCTACCCTAACAACCATCGTCTTCCGAAATGCCTTGCGGATCACCCACAAATCGTGTCGCGTCCCACTCGCAGGGGCAGGCAAGGAGGCCAGCGCGTGGTCCAAGCTCTTCCTCTTCGCTCCCGGCGCCATCACCTTCGGCCTCGGCACATGGCAGCTCTTCCGGAGGCAGGAGAAGGTCATACCGCGCACGCGCGCTCATTACTTGCTGCTTCGTTTTGTTGGCTTTCGAGACCTCACCGTGTGCAGTTTCCTGCTCGACCTCAGATAGAGATGCTGGATTACAGGACGCGGAGGCTGGAGATGGATCCCGTGGCGTGGAACGAGGCCGCCTCATCGGCCGCCTTTCGTGATCCGGCAGCACTGGAGTTCCGGAAAATTGTGTGCGAAGGTGACTTCGATGAGGAGAAGTCGGTATTCGTCGGGCCTCGCTCTCGGAGCATCTCCGGTGTGACGGAGAATGGGTATTATGTGATCACTCCATTGATTCCTAGGTCGACTGAGTCTGGCAGGTAAACTATTTGGAAGATGCTCACAATCCCTATCTTTCAAATTACCTTGAACATCAGCATTGCACTCTTGCAAGGAAACTATCTCTCTGATTGAGCTTGATGTCCTTTGTGAAGTCCTTTTGCAAAGTTTCTACCTTTTCTTTAGACCCGCAAAGCTACTACATTTTGATGAATATGCATAGAAGCCTGGCTATGGTCAAATTGACAAATGATGATTTGGTCCAAAAACAATTCAATTAAGAAAATTTCTTCAAAAAGGGTCAAATGAAAAGATGATCCAAGATCTTGATCATGTGAAGCAGCTAGGATGATGTGCCTTACATTGGAGCCAATCCATCACAATTGAATTAGAAAAGATGCACAAGTTAGCGGTGATTTAATGCTTTTGATTCTAAACTGGCTCGGTTTGTATGCCCTCTCCATTGCCTTTCTTTGTAAAATGAATTTTTCATTTGGCTATGGATCATTTGAAAAGTTATGTAAATATCTTCATCATGGATTCAAACACTCCTGCCGGTTTATTTCATGTATTGCTAGATGAACTGAAAGTTGAGAGACAGATTGTAAAACCATGGTTGGCAATACTCTTGCATATTTACACTTTTTATTACAGCAGAAATAGATGTATGCACGCGCGCATGCACAAACATCTGTGTGACATGGATAGGGGTGGTGTTGTGGGTTCAGTTTTAACTTGTAGCTGGCTGCAGATAATGAAATTACTTGGTAAGTATGCTTGGAAGGAACCTGTACGGCTATAGTCCGCATTTGTGCGTTGTGCAATCTGATAGCTTCTTCGTTCTTGATGAATACTTGCAGATTTATGAATGACTTGTTTGCTATGCCCCCTTTCACATTATCTCCCACACATTTCTGTACTCCAACTAGAAGACTGTCTAAACGGTTTACACTTCACATCATTCATGGGGGTTGCCCAACTTCTGTCGACAGCACCCAAACACCATAATACAGAGCACACCTAAAGTTCAGGAGAAGCGCAACACAGATACCATTACTGAAACCAGCAACTAACACAATACAAACTACTACCTTTCTGCAAACTAAAGTCAATTCCCAGACTGCTCCCAACTTCAGCTTATGTCAGGTTACTTTTCCATCACTGTGCTTAGATGGCAGTATCACTTCAAGTCAATCCACTTCCTAGTTTTCACCATATCCTCAAACTTTTTTTATTTATAATTGCTTCCTTCAAACTTGAAGACCCACTGATGAAATACTTCAGTGCATTTGGTAGCCTGTCTGAAACCCAATTGAAAGACTCCTGCTTCAAGACCGCCACCATCCTCACATCCACCCCATACTTCAACCATAGACATTGGGGAATCCTATCTGATGCTTGGAATTTTGCCGCCTCCCACGCCTTAACTTTTTTTATAGCCAGCAGGTGGGAGCTGGCAACTACTCCTGGTGGCATTGCCTTCCTGTGGGGAGCTTTTGGGTTTGCGGGGGGTGGGTTTGGTGCCAGAGCTGCTGGAGATGAGGAACAGAGGTAGGGTGCAGGAGACAACACAGTAGAGATGCTAGCTGGCGTTGAAATATAAGATGCTCCAGTGGGAGCATGATGAAGCTACCTTGATGGGTCCATCTATATCGGAGGCAATGCCAGCAAGCTGTCACAGGGGAGTGTTGGGTCGAGAGGTGGTGCTGAACGTTGTCATGGTAATAATGAGAAAGAAGCTAGGGGTATGTGGGAGAGAAACTGGACCGTTAGATCTGCTTGATAGACGGCTCAAAATTCAGGTGTATGATGGGTCTAAAATGCCCAAGTGGGCTGTATACAGTCTCTATAAATTTAAAATCAATCATAGTGTTTGACAAGTTATCTTCGTCTTCTAAGAAATGGTTTGTCAGCTTGCAGTCACCTATCCTTGTGAATAGAGGATGGGTTCCTCGTGGGTGGCGAGATAAAAACATCGAGGATCTCCAGATCCTGGATGAAGCTTCAGAGTGCCCAGAAGCTGATGAAAAGCCAGAAGAAAAAGGTTCATGGTGGAAGTTTTGGTCTAACAAGCCTAAATCGTCTCCTGAGGTGATCTCTGTTCCCTATCTTCTGGCATAGTTTACAATCTGTTACCTGAAATTCTAAATGTATCAAACTGCCAAAAGCTTTCTACTTTCTTCATCAAATGCAATTGCCATTTGCTACATGTTTATGTGTGTTGTTATAATGTTATTATCTTTTGTATGTGAACTCCCTGTACATGATAGTGTTGTGCCAACCCTTATATATCGAATAATAAGTTCTATTACTAGACCTGATTTAGATCATTTTGCCTTCTAGAATGATAATGGTATGGGTAGGTGTTTGTGACAAATGAATCAAATAATTAATATTGTGCTGCCATAAGTACTATACTTGCTTATGATCATTCAAAAGTACCATATCCCTCTAGTTGTATCTGTATTGCTTCAATTAGGCACAAAATTTATGCAAGTTACCTTTTGCAGATTGAAAAACCTAGGATACGACCTGTAAGAGTTATTGGAGTCATCCGAGGAAGTGAGAAGCCAAGCATATTTGTTCCTGCTAATGAGCCCAGTAGTCGCCAGTGGTTTTATGTGGATGTTCCCATGATTGCTCGTGCCTGTGGACTTCCTGAGAATACTGTTTATATAGAGGATATAAATGAAGATGTATCTCCAACAAACCCCTATCCTGTTCCAAAAGATGTCAACACCTTGATTCGTCACTCAGTGATGCCAGATGACCATCTTAAATACACGTTTACATGGTATACGCTTAACCCCAACCTCATCGCTCTTTGCAGGTGTATTATTTCATCTAGTGTTAGTTTTATGTTTTTGGCTGTTGTTACTAGTAGTTTCACTCATCCTGATGGCAACTAGTCTATTACTGCTCTCATCTGGATGTTTGGAGTTTGGACAGTACTCTCCGACTTTATCATACATGCACAGTTGATAATAAGTTAACAGCCACTATAAATGTTAAATCATAATATCTAGAACCTGACTTTGAGTTTGGCAGTTCATCACCACCAAACCATGATAATCGTCATCTCAGCAAGAAACACTTGTGCTGAACATAGAGAACTCCTTTTTGATGTGTGTTATGTGCAAATCAGATACTGGAATGATTAATCTATTCAAGAAAATAGCTTCACTTAGGTGGGTCCACCATGTATCATTGTTCAAATAGGCTTAACCGTTGAGCCATGGCTTGTTGCACACTCATACTGAGAAGTGAGAACTATAGTAGTATACTGTTGTGCTGACTATGTCCATTATGTAACCGACGAAGTGATGGGACCTTAGCTCTTAGGATAAGTCCATTAATGCTACTGTGCATGGTAAATTGAGTTGTAGAAATCGAGAAAAAAAAGCGCAAGGGGATGAGGCTCTGTTGAAGGGAATCCCCAACATATCATGGGGTTCGTCCTGAACTCTCTTGAACTGTAACTTACATGCCTGTATGCATGCTTGGCCTATGTTGATGCACAGGCTATTTGTTTTTCCAGAACTAGACATCTTTATGGGATGGTCATTTGCTTCCTTGTGTGCATCATATCGCCACCTTATGTGTTTGTTTTCTGTTAGGTACACTCTTTCTGCTGCTGTGACTTACATGGCTTCCAAGCGGATAAGAGCAAAGAAAGTCAGGATATAGCAGGAATGGAGTTCAAACGTCCATATGAACGTCCATTTGCGCGTGGTTTCTGCTGCTGTTCTGGAAGATGCCCAAGCTGCTGCTTCTTTCATCTCTGGCTATAAGTATAACATTGCACTTTTTGTTCCAAGATGTTGTACATTGACTGGGTATCTCACAGTTGAGCTCAGGGGATACAGCAAAATTTTGTTAGTCTGATTTCTGATGATTAGAACTTGAAAGGCCTGTAAGGCAGTGGTTTCCTTGTAAAACTTCGGCAGGGAGCTTTTAGCTGCTTGTTCTTTCTTTTATCATGTTTTTTCATGTTGACTGATCCACCCGAGAAATTGATGTTCTGTCGTGGTCTCGCGTCGAGGACAGCAGCCCAAACAGTTGTGCCCTGATTATTCATGTCCTGAGGGGCTGATGGTGCCTGGACCGGCAGCTCTGTTTATTTTTCTACTAGTTGCCGTATGAAAACTGACGTCTGAATTAAGTGTCTTTATATTCAGTTTCATTGCATTGGACATGGCTGCTATTTTTCCCCCTCATTCACGGTTAGTTGCAATTGCAACGCCTTCTGGAAACAGAGTATTTTGAAAATATTTTCGAGATCTATATGCTTGCTCAGATCGTTGAGTGCTAAAGCTCAACAACATTTGGTCGTAGACATTACGAAAATTTAATTAGTACCTTATAATTTGTAGTGTAGTACAATGGAGTAAATTGTTCATATACATTTTGGACAAGATGCCACCAGAGTGACCGAGTAACTGCAGGCATGCGTCGCTTGTGAGCAGTGTGTTTGTGGTGCTGTTTCCGGTTCCTCCTGTGCTCCTCTGACCTCTGTTCTTCAGCCTGCTTCTACACGAGAAAAGGCTGGATAGGCAGTGAAAATAAAGTACGTACTGTACGTATGTCCTGGCAGGACTGATCCATCCACGTTCCAGCGAGTCAGGCGCGAGCATAAATTCGCAGGCCTCAAACCTCAAGAGAAACGAAGGCGTGAAAGTGCGAACGCTAAACGGGAAAAGAAGGAAAAAAGGGCCCTCTCGTACAGTTAGTACGCTACTGTGCGGCCAGAACTGGCAGTGACAAGGGCGCGTCAGCAATGCGTTGCATGTGACGGTACCTTCCCCATTTGATTGCACGGGCTCAGACGTTCAGTACCGCGCCGTGCGCCTTATTAATACACCCCCATCCTCTTATGGACCTTGCTACGGGCTTCTGTGTTCTGTCCGGGTCTTCTTTATCGTGTCAACCACTCTATCGATGGCGTGCAACGAAGTGCCTAGTGGCAAGTCGAGCCGTCTTAATGGCACTGCTACCAAACGGTAGAGTACCAGCAGGGACAAACGGACACCGGCATTCGGCCGCTAATCAAGACGATGACGACGACGACGATTAACCTAACCTAACAGCTCACGGCGGCGGGCATGAAACCCGGGGCCAAACGAGTGATACCACATGTCCTGGAAAGTGAAGCCGGCGATCGCCGCCGCTCATCGGATCCTTCTCTTGTTCGGATCGCGATGTCCGCCACGAGCAGTAGCTTTCGCGGGGAACAAGAGGTCACATGACTGGCGGTCTCGCTCTCGTCTCTCGATCATCGCGAAATTTCAAGTCTGAAAAGTATAATAGTATTTCGTATGTATTTGATAAATATTATTAATTATGGTTTAAATAGGATTAAAAAATTCATTCGTAATTTACAACTAATCTATATAATTAATTATTTATTTTATTAATATTTAATACTTTACGTATATGATATAATATTTGATATGATAAAAAGAGAGTAAAATTTTTAAACTTTTTGAGGCAGAAGGCCCAGGACGACCCCGGAAGATGCAGCTGCAGTCTGCACGTTGCCGACTGAGAAATCACTGCCGCTGCGGCCCCGTCCGTCTCTGGCACGGTGCGCCCCGCTAGATCGCGCGGTCTGGCTCCTTGTCCTTCGTGCCACTTCCATTGGCGGCAGTGCGATGGGCGGCAACGAGCCAGCGAGACGGAAGGAGGGAAAGGGGACAAGCGGACAGCGGACCTGAGGCTGGAGGGGCTCCGAAATGTCAAGGCCTAGCCGCCCTACGGCAGTCTGGGAGCCTGGCATTTTTCCTTTCTCTTGTCAACAAAGCTGTCCGCGGGCCGCGACTTCAATGCACTTTCACTCGATCGTTTCGATCCTTTCCTGATAGGAAAGGGAGGCATGATAAATGCGCTTTCCTTGTCGAGCCGATGGAACTTGTAGTAACAAAGCGGGCACCCAGCTTTTTGTATCCTCCCCCCACCCCCCCAAGCTCCGAATCAACTCCAAATTCGGAATCAGAACATGGAACACTAGAATAGGGCATAGTAGTAAATCTTTTTGAAATATACTATACCACTACCACTACCCTGACGAGCAGGCACGTAACAGTGTGGTGGCACCACAAGTCCACAAACCGTTCTTCAGGTTTTCTCAGTTACTGGACCGCATTTTTGGAATTTCATGGCAAGGTCCTCTATCAGATCGTTTTCACCGGGATAAACGCGCATAATCATCACCGACATGTGGGGCCACCCGGGGCCCAAATGAGGCCCGGCCCAGTACCAGCCCTCAAAAGCATCACCCACACCGCACACCGCACACCACGTCACCACCTCCATTCACGGCTTCACACCTCTCCTCTCACCTGCTCACGCAAGTCACTGGCAGTCCAAGCACCCGCCAACCAACCGGCCGCAGCCGAACCCGCCTCCAGGCTGCTTCCACCGAGGTACACCGCACACGCCAGGCACACCACACCGGGGTACGGCACACACACACACCGCGCCCAACAAACACTCGTGTAAGCGTATCCTCGGCTCGCCGCCGCCTCCTTCTCGTGTTGGATTTGTCGGGGCGTGGGCGGCGCGCGGACTGCAGCGGGGGATACATGCGGCATTGGGATCGACTCCTCTTCTCGGTGAGCAGCCAACCCTAGCTTTTCTACCGCTGGCCTTCGCGATTCTCCTCGGGCGTGGGTTTTGTTCTGGGAGATGTTTCGGCTGCATTGAGCAATCGCGCGACGAGTTTCGTGTATCGTCGTCCTTCGTTCAGTTCAGGATTTATTTGCTGTGTCATGGAGGGAGGATCGCCGTGGTGCTTAATGTTCTGCTTGGCTGCTTGTTCAGTTCGAGTAGGTTCTTCTTCGGAATTCAGTAAGTTCAGTTCCTCGCTGCGTGGGACTTGGGATCCAAGGCAGGGGTGTAGTTTGATTTCTGAGATATGATCGGGAGTCGTCCCCTTGCGTTTTTTCTTTTTTGGGAAACAGAGTTGCTGCATTTTCTCGTGAGACGTTATTACGGGGCCAGAATTCTGCTCTGCTGTTTCCTGATGTGTAAACAGTGGCTGTCTTGTTGCCATGCGATTTACTCATGGGCATATCCACTTCTCTTTTTGTCCCAAATGATTTTTGTCCAATTTTTCCTTGTTTGTTTTCGGGGGTTTGGTTGGTCGAGATGTATGGAGGATGGAATTGATCTCTCTACTGTCTCGTGCGTAGTGGGGCCATTGCTGCTGTTGACACTTGACGCTAGCATTGGGCGTCGCTGTTCTTGGCGTCCTGTGAGATCGGTGGGTGGTAGGTCTGTAGGAGGAGTGTCTGCAATCTTACTTGGAGTTAGTAGGAGCGCGAGTTCAAGTGGTTGTTATCCTAGTCACATCCAGTTCTGCTCTACTGTTGTGTGGCAGAAACAATGAACCTCCCTTGCTGTTGCTATTCCTATTCATTGGTGCTGGACTTAAAAAAAAAAAAAAAACGAGACGTCGCTCTGACTTGAGAAATTAGGAATGGAGAGCTGCTAAATCTGTCATCGCTCATAGGTCTTCTGTTTTTTTGTCTTTCTTTATATGGAGCTTTATTTATGCGTTTGCTCATGATTTTCTTAGTATATCTAATTACTGATATATGCACTGAGACTTCTTGTTTGTCATTGATAGGTCCTGCAGTCTACCTGATTGAATTGTGGCCTGACAAAAGATCCTGAGAGCTAGAGCTGTTTTTGTTTGTACATTAAGTTAACCTATCTGCACAGCTGAAGATGTCGGCGATCATGTTATGTGCCTGCAGCGGGGACCAGTCCAAGTTTGATGATCTTCCTCGATCGCCAGAATCTCTTGCAACACGTGATTTTTCAGCGAATTGCTCTTCTTCAAAGATGGCAAGTCGAGAAACAACTCCTGATGACAGCCAAGTAAATGAAGTAGAGTCAGACCTAAAAGAAACCCTTTCACTAAATTATGAGGTTTGGCTCAACACCTCCACTCTTCAAACAAGATAGGCTGTCTTGCAAAGATTTGCTCACTGTCTGATTTGTTTGGTAATGTAATAGGAGGCCCGAGCATTGTTAGGTAGACTGGAACATCAGAGAGGGAACTTTGATGCTGCATTACAAGTTCTTCAGGGGATTGATATAAGAAGCCTGAGACCGCGAATGATCAGTGCTATTGCCGAAAGTATCAAGCCTAGAACGCCCCCACGCTCTTCAAGAAGGAAATCTTCGCAAGTGAATGGAATGCTTGTGCATATGTCAATGCATTCTGTGAGCTTGCTTCTAGAGGCCATACTGCTTAAAGCAAAATCTCTGGAGACCCTTGGTAGAGTAGCAGGTATTAACTGGCACTTTGTTCAATGTGCTTTCTTGTATTGTACTTATAGGCACTTCCACCTGCAATCTGTACAGTAGCTCTAGAGCCATTGCAAAGTTGCTGTTGTGCTATGTATGTGGACTAGCTATTTTGTTTTATAAAATTAATATAACTGAAACATATATATTCACAAACTGAAGTTTGTTATGCGTATTAATAACTTCTGCAACTGAAAGAGCTTTGTTGTATCGAACTGAATTTTTCACTTCATGCTATCTTGCCATGGCAGATGCTGCAGAAGAATGCAGAGCCATCATAGACATTATAGAGTCTGCATGGCCATATGGTGTTCCAGATGGTACTGCTGAAGAGTGTAAGCTAATAGACATATTACATTCGGCTCTAGAATATCTTCCTAAACTGTGGATGAGGAGTGGTTGTTTTGACGAAGCCATCATCGCATATCGCAGAGCTCTTGTTAAGCCATGGAATCTTGATTCTCAAAGGTCTGCCAAATTGCAAAAAGATTTGGCAGTGACTCTGCTGTATTGTGGTGTTGAAGTGAAGTTCCCTCAAGAATTTTCTCAGGAACGGAATCTGGTAACCCCTGGGAACAACTTAGAGGAAGCAATTTTGTTGTTACTCATGCTAACGAGGAAGCTATCTCTCCGAGAAATACAATTGGATCCTGACCTTGTGAATCATTTGATGTATGCACTCTCATTATCTGGGCACTGTGAAGTGTTGGCCAGCCATCTTGAAATGCTGTTGCCTGGAACCTATACCAGATCAGAGAGATGGTATATCCTTGCACTTTGCTACAGTGCAGCCGGCATGGATGATAGTGCATTAAACATCATAAGGAATGGTTTTTCTGTACTGGAGAGAAAGGGAAAGCCTCATGTTCCATCTCTTCTTTTAGGGGCAAAGCTATGTTGTAAGAACCCAAAGCATGCTTCCGAAGGGATAAAGTTTGCAAATAAAGCCATGAAGTCTTTCAGAAGTCATGATCTGCATTTCATCAGCACTGCAAAACACTTACTTGGTGTTTCTTATGGACCTTTTTCTAGGTCCTCCACCTCACACTTGGAGAAATCTAGATTGCAAGATGATGCACTGAGGCTGCTACAGGATGCTGCCATAACAGCAAAGTATAATCCTGAAATAATGTATAGCCTCGCTTGGGAAAATGCGATGCAGCGCAAACTCAATGCAGCTGTTGAATGTGCAACAGAATGTCTTGAGATGGTGATGGGAGGTTCTGTTAGTGCCTGGAAGCTACTGATTCTTGTATTATCTGCACAGCAGAATTTGCAAGAAGCTGAAGCAGTAGCGGATTTTGCAATGGATGAAGCTGAGAAAAATGATCATTTGGATATTTTGAGGCTGAAAGCACAAATTCAGGCTTCCCGTGGGCAGTTCAAGCCTGCAGTGGAATCTTTTCGGGTTTTGCTTGCCACCATCCAAGTAAAGAAGGAAGTATGGGAATCAACCACTTGTAATGAGGTACAGTGTCCCTACTTCTTTATTTTGAACTCCAACAGCAATACCATGTTTCTTCTTTGCTCATTATCCACATAATCTTGACAGGTGAAATGCCTACAGAAGTTGGAGATGGACTCATGGTTAGATTTGGCATCAATCTACTCAAAACTTGAGGCATGGCATGACTCAAACATCTGCCTTGACAAAGCTATATCCATTGATTTCTTTTATCCCAAGTGTTGGCATGTCAGAGGTAACTATTGCTGAATCTTGACTCTGCTACTGTCTGTACAAATATTGAGCTTTCAGTGAATCCTCATCCTCAAATGCTATGATCAAACCATTATGCTCGTTTTATCAAACATTAAGAAAAAATAAAATGATTTAGGTGGACATCGTGTAGAATTTAGTTTTATATGTATTTACTTAAATTTGCATGTGCTCTGGACATAAAGAAAATAGGGTAGTTCTTGAAACATAATAATATTGTGTGTTTGTGTCCCTAACAGTAAAGCGAATAACGTGTTCCATCAAAATGAAATGCATATCTTGATATTTTTTTATATATCTGCTATTATTCATCTCATGGGTGTAGATTCTATCCAGGTCTTCTACTGGAGGCTCAATTCTTGCACAAGGAAGCCCTGATGGCGTTCTCTTTCGCCCTCTCAATTGACCCAGATTATGTCCCGAGCATGGTTTGCATGGCAGGAATTCTCCGAAATATTGGAGGGAATTCGTTATCAATTGCAAGAACTTACTTGCGCAATGCCCTCCGTTTAGAGCCTACAAACCACCGAGCCTGGTTGAGTCTTGGGCTTGTCCTGAAAGTTGAAGGATCCCTGCAGGAGGCTGCAGACTGCTTCCAGGCAGCATATGAGCTCAGAGAATTGTCACCAATTCAGGACTTCTCTGAGCAACTCCCGATCATGCTGCATTAGGAACCTATAGCAAAGGATGTTCACAGTTTTTTTATGTGGATTTTTCCCATAGTTGTACCAGTTATTAATTTATCGCTTGCAAAGGTAGGAAGCATATGATTTTGTGAATGTAGATTAAACCGCTTTTGTTTGTGAACAAATTTTCCCACTCTTGAAAACGGCTAAGTTATATGGTTCTCCAACAGCATAAGGCTGAACTTTCGCCCTTCATATAGCCTTACCGACAGTTTGCAAGGAAGTACAGTTTATTGAGCCTCACTTTAAACTAATAACAGACTGTTAGTAGCACCGGTAGGCAGTAGCATTTTGACCTTCTATGATTTGACTATTGAGTATGTTTTGCAGTGAATTAAGGCTGCCACTTGAGGTAATAGCCTACCCTTTTGTAATTTGGGACTGCTTCATCGGTAGCCCAGCGTGGACTCTGATCATATTTTTCTTTCATATCTATGCTCGTATTCACAGTACCTTTTTTTATAGTGAATTTGCTTCCCTTTCAGTTTTCCAATCACCTTTGCAGCCTCGTCCTGCTTGGGGGTGATTTCCGTGTTAAGGTATTGCTTTGTAGACTAAATATTTATGCTCCGAATTCCTGAGGTTGATTTCTTTGTTCCCAGCTTCCAAATGTGTGCATGTTCAAACTGTTGTTCATGACCTCTTGGAAAACAATGGTCAGATGCCAGCAAAGATATCCAAATGTCCACCTAGAGTGTCTTGGGATTCTGACTATATTGTTAAGGCGTACGATGATATCACCAGTATACCACTATGTCATTGAATCTAGTCAGGAGAGACCATAGCAGACCATACCAGTATAGCACTGTACCATACCAGGAGATCAGCTAATGTGATCACCAGCCACCATGATCCAGAACAGCGAACGATCCCGTTTTGTTATCGTTAAAGGAAGCCTGCCTACGACCCATCTGACCCACACTATTGCAGATCGGTTAGTTAAGATTACGGGTGACGTGTGCCTCTTCTATCCTCTCAGGAGTATTTCTTTAGGACTTCCTCAGGTTTATATAATTAAATATAAATATAGGCTTGTCAAACCGATTACACATTGATTACAGGTTAATCTTAATTACTGATTTGATCGCATCATTAACCCCCAAAATTCTCCTTGACGTGCGGGTTGTAAATTTGTGATCAAGTTGACCCGTTGGTGGCAACACCAACCATCGTCAGCTCTAGATTTTGCAAGGCTGATAAGGGTTGACAGGAAGCTCTGTCATGGTCGTGTTTTTCATTAGGCTGTCACCAACACACCATGCTGGCCATTAGCCTCAAACTGTTGTTTCCCAAATTGTAAGTCCCTTAGCAAAATTAGTTCACATGCACGTGCGGCACGCACGTGCGTAAAAGGTATATATCGTTTTAAATTTTTATTTTCTAACTTGATTGCCATTATCTTTTTGTCCTATTATTTGCACTTTTTAAAAATCAACATTTTTTGATAACCCCTAAACTTTTTAAATAGTGCCAATGTTTTTATTTCAATATGGATTGATTAGATATCCAGGATGTAAACCAGCATGAGCAATATACAAGATTCGTTGGAATGATGACTATTGAACAAAACTTATCTATATAGAAATATGATTTGATCAGAGATCAAACACGACCATCATTCAAATTTTGGTCCAGACCGTAAGATAAATTAAAAAGTGTAACTGTGTATTGCAGCTATAGCTAATTAATTTTTTCTATCGCATTTTTCTAATAAGAGTGATGAACAACATGATCGGATAAATGCATTAATGTTTTCTATGTGACATGAAAAATATGATCCTATTTGCCAGCCAGATGATAGTGGGGCTATTGTCAGACAATATTTTCTACATAAGAACACCCCACCCCCCCCCCCCCCCGCCCCCCCACCAAAAAAAAAAAGTGCTTGTCAGTATTAGGGACTAAAGAAAACATAAACCGAAAAAGGTATGCCTGCACTCCTGCAGGGTATTTGTCTCATTCCACCTCTTGTTTTAAACTGAATGACATGGGATTTGTTGGATATAGAGGATTAATAAAATGAAAAACATACAAAAGAATAAATGACTTTGTATGTCAATACACTCACCTTCTCTTGATGTTATGCTCAACGAACATGATCTACATGAACTCAGTCATATTGGTAAGAATAAAGAAAGAACAAACAACCAGGGATGTCCATGTCCTTATCATGGTTAGATTTTTGAATTTATAATCAAATCAAGAAAGATAAAAAAATCAAGCTATAATTTGAAGCATAATTGAGTATTGCTGAATTTTTATATCGTATTTACCAATGAAAAAATGTATTATTAATATATATTACAAACATAGTTGTTGGTGGCCTGCATAGCCGCCGGGCTGCCCAACGTGTGGTGGGTAGTTTCCATCAAGTCGGAGAAGCCAGAGTGCCTAACGCCATGTATAGTAAGCATAACATACTGAGCAGGGTTGGCTGCATACCAGCACCAGGAGTTAAGGAAACCACCTACATCAACCCTATCGTCGGACATGCAGCAACTGTATTGTTGCTCCGGCCATCCTCTGCCTTCATGGATTGTATAGTTGTCATCTGAGATTTCCTTTGTTGTGGCCCTATTTAGCATACCAAGAAAATAGTAAAAATAATTTGCATATCGTATTATTGTACGCCACACAAAAATCAGAATGAAAGGTTTATGAACATCCCATTGTAAGCTTTCGTAAAAATTAATAAAAAAAATTAGATCATAGTATGCCAGAAGAAAAAAGGGAAAAAATCTATATGCAAACTTGTGTTCAGATCAGATCAGAATATACATAACCAATTAGCTTGTGATTAGATCAGATGAGAATACCCTAAACCCTTCACTCGATAAAAAGGAATCAATAGGCATGATGTATACGATTTTGATTAAATCAGATCTGAATACATATGACCAATTAGCTTAAATTAGGAGTACATCTTATGTTCAGCTTTGCACAGCAGCAAGGTAATTAAGAGAAGGGCGTATACATGATCGATGGGTGATGAGTCGGGCTCTCAACCGGCAAAGCTTCCTTGAGGAAGACCTGTAGGGCACCTGGGCATAGGACGGCGGCAGTTGCCCTAGTCACGAACGCGTGGACGGTGTGGAAGCAAAAAAAGCACGATGGTATCGTGAGGGAAAAGATCATGTACCAACGCCGTCGCACTATGTCTCCGTGTATCAGGACTCTGGGGCAGTCCTGGGGCGACGTGGGTACCTAAGCGGGTAGGCAAGCCATCGGTGAAAAAAATAACGTCACGTCGGCTTCAATAAACGGCAGGAATGCGTAAGATTATAAATGTAAGATCACATGTGGCCCACCATTAAATTAATATAGGACATTGAATTTTAAGATAACTAATCATCTAACGGTCTCATAGCAGGTGGGTACAAGTTTTTAGGTAAAAGTTATTTTTTAACTTCTTCGCTCTTTTAGTATAGATGCATGTTTCAAAAAAGTCAACTCAAATTATAATTTGAATCTACTTTTTTTTTATCAGTAAAGCAGGCCATATTATATACATACACCGCACAGTGCAGCGTAAATAGGGCAGGCAAAACACGCCATCACCGAGTCCCAGACCATGCCCGTGGGCAGCCAAAAACGAAACAACGCTCAGAGGCCTCAGAGACCAGGCCAGCACAGGCTGGCACAGCGGAGCACGTCCCAAGTGCTAGTATAATTTAACTGACAATGTTAAAGCTAACATTCCCACGTGACCCAGTATTAGATAACAAATAAGCAGGGCAGAGCTTACGCATGTGAAAATGATTATCGATAACCAAACAAAATTGCACAGTACTAGAAAACCAGTACTCGAAGACAAACATCACCACAGTCCACAAATGACCTTAAACACTAGTTAAGGATAATCTTAAACACTTGTTCAAACAAAAAATCTTAGGGCCAGAAGAAAACTGGTAGCCATGACAATTCTTTGAAGTTTACGGCAACTTCCTGTCCAGACTCATCTAGATAAGTAGCAAACAAGCTACTCGGCAGCAGCCACCTCCTGCACAGCCTCATCGCCCTCGACAGGCCTCTCAAGCTTCACGCCGACATCCTCCTTGTAATCACCATGAACCTGAGAAGCAACAAGTGTTAGGATGACAGGTAGCACGGAGGTTGACTGGAAAATTAATACTACGCATGTAGCAATTACCTCCATGAGCTTCCCGAGATCAAACTTGGGAGCCTTGAGTATCTTCACCTTGCGGATGAAGACATTTTGGAGTGGGAAGATGCTAGAGGTGGACTTCTCAATCTCTTTACCAATAACTTCAGGAATGAACTTTGAAACAAGCTCTTTCAGGTCACATGAGGAAGCCTGGTTGACCATAATTTCAACCATCTTGCGGCGGATCTGCACACAGTACATGGCACAAGTATAAAGATAACAGGTAAACATAGTCAAGGACTGTTTGATGTACAAGAAATTTCTACAATTTCTGAATTCTGCAATGTACAGCAATTCGTCCGGCGATGCTATACGGTGTTGAATGTTGGCCTACAAAAAGGCGACATATCCAGCAATTGAGTGTAGCAGAGATGCTTATGTTGCGATGGTGTTGTGGGCACATAAGGAGGGATAGAGTCCGGAACGACGATATTCAGGATAGGGTTGGGGTGGCACCAATTGAGGAGAAATTGATTCAACACCGGTTGAGATGGTTTGGCCACGTCCAATGGAGGCCACCTGAGGCGCCGGTGCGTAATGGGATTGTAAACCGGGTCGATAATGTAAAGAACGGTAGAGGTCGACCTAAACTGACTTGGAACAAGTCGGTTAAGAGAGACCTTAAGGAGTAGAATATCCATAAGGATTTAGCTATGGATAGGAGCGCTTGGAGACTAGCAATTAACATGCCTGAACCGTAATCCATTTTTCTTGTACCCTCTATGTGTCCTTTGTTTCCTGGTCTCTTTTGGGTTTCATCTCTAGCCTACCCCAACTTGCTTGGGACAAAAGACTATATTGTTGTTGTTGTCGTCGTCGTCTGAATTCTGCAATGTATGCTGCAAGGACAGAAATGTATGTTACCTGGCGGATCTGGGAAGCCTGAGCGTAGCAGGTTCTCTTCACCTGGTTTGGACGCCTCTTGGTGAAGCCAATGCAGAACAAGCGCAGCATGTAGTTGTCGGTTGTTTTGACGTCAACATGGGCCTCAATGAGTGTCTGCCACTTCTTGACCAGGGATCTGAGCTTATCTGTAGTAAATGACATGCCCTAATAATAGAGAAAACAGGTTAGCAACTGAAAACGCAGTAAGCACATCAGCTGTGAGCAATAGAACACTAATAATTACCCAAAAGTTTGTGAGCACATTCCTGCCTTGTACATCTTCAGCACGGAGCCTGATTTTCCTGTAAGCCTGATCCTCGTCACCCTGAAGATCAGCTAGGCAAACCTCAAAGACTCTGTGCTTCAGACCCTCAGAAGCAATCTAAAACCACAGAAGACATACATGAATCAGCAAACTAGAATAACATTGCAAAACAAAAATAAAACAATCATATACATGGCATTAAAAGATTGTGTGAACTTTAGCGATGTATTACTGATTACTAATCAATATATAGTGAATAAAAAAGATTTATAACCTTGTAAAAGTGAACAAGGGCAGGGCAATTGGCAACTCAAATAAATGGCAATTCACAATGCTATTATCCATGGTATAAAAGCAAAAGCACATATAATAAGCATATTAATTCCAATAGACAAAGTGGATAAACAAGTAACATCAAAGCATTACAGATGGGACATATGAAACTAAGATGAACAATTACAAAATTCTACTTTGACTCTTGAGAGTTGGAACTGCTAGCATCTAGAAAAAAATGCAATAAAGGGCTAATCCTTAAATTACCGGTGGAACAGCAAATTAACCATGACATACTAGCTTCATTGCACAGAAAAATGGCAGCTTAGGCACACAAGGGTGCGGATCTTAAATACTGACAAACAATCTACCAAGCAAAAACTAAAAATCTTAGATACCCCTCCCTACATGTTCTTGCGGTGAAATCTGCAGACCATTCCCCACAAATTGAGACAAGCCAAGCACATCTAGTATACCACGTGACTAATCTATGAAGCGAATCCCCACGGTCTACATAGATATAGAACATATATTCGCAATTTCACATCGCAGAACGTGGGGGTGTACGAAAGAACATGGAGAATGAAAGAAAAAACATACCCTGGTACCCTGTGTCCTGGACACGAGAGTCTTCCCAATGTTTCGCACGCTGAACACCGACGGGGCCTTGATGTCATACCAGTCCTTCTTAGAGAAGGGGTCGACGCTGCAAGACCAATCGAACACAGTAACACAAACGCATCAGAAAATGATTAAGGACCATGCAATTGACCGGAGAAAGATCTGAAGAAAGCAATGTTTCAAAAGGCGCAAGTCGCACGCCCGCAAATGCTGCCTCTGCTCGAGCTCGTCGCGCGCCTCGACTGCCTCCTCTAGGCCGCCCCCCTACCCCTTCCCCCTCCCTTTCCGGCAGCGCTCGACACCTCCGCTGCCACCCGCCATCACTCAGCGGCTCTGGATCTGGTGGGGACGCCGCCTAACCTCCGCCTACCCGGCGAACATCGCCTAGCTTTGAAGCGCGCCTCTTTAAACACTGGAAGAAAGGGAAGAACAGCAAGCAAACTTACGTCTTCTTCTTCCCACCCTTCTTCCCCTTGGAGATCCGCTTGTTCTTGCCGACTGCCATGGTGCCGCCGCCGCGCCGGTGCTTGGAGCGCGGAGCAGTGAGGAGGGAGGGCGGCGCTGCTGGGGTGGGGGTGGGGGTGGGGGTGCGGCGTGCGGCTGCTCGAGACCTGGTGGCTGCGGACTAGTAGTATGTATATGTATGAGAATGAGAGGGTTTAGGGTTGGATCGTGCGGTAAGAAGGCACCCGAGAGCGAATGGACGGACGCGATGCGGTGTGGCCCATATGTATGCTTTGAGGCATGTTTGGGCCAGATCAGGCCTGTTTGGCCCATCTGCGGGAGTCTGGGCCTCGGGGGTGGAGCGAAGGCCCTCCCTCCTCTCTGTCTCTTCCGAAGTGGCCGGCACAGCGGGGGCCCTCCCGGCGGCGTCGCGACTCGCGAGCTGCCCACGGCGGCGCGTGGCCTCTTCCTCTTCGCGGAGGTGTCTCCGCTCGGCGGTCGGATGTGCCGGTACCTCACCCTGTTCTTCTCCTCCTCTGTCTCATGTCTCCTCCCTCAGATCCTCTCTCCCGTCGTCTTCCCCTTTGGCAGGTCATTGTTGGTTACTCGTATGCTGCTAAGCTTTTGATTGGCCTTGTTGTTTTTTATATATCACATGATTTTTATCAATAATTTCATGTTCTTTTTTTGTGTGATTTCAATAGTTTCATGTTCTAGGTTAATGCCCTATGTGTGTCACTGTCCTGTAGATATATATAGCTTCGGCTACATAATATTGTGTTCAATATCGTGGGCCTGATTACACGATATTGGTCCCACTGAACTTCGTCAGACTTGTGAAAAAAGGCTCCATGTTTACAAATTATTTGCATCAATACTCAACGCAGATCTAGCGCTCCGCCGATGAAGCACACAGATTAGAACTCGTTGTGATGCTTAAACATGGATGGTAGCACGTCACCAGAAGGCAGTAGCTGCTTCTTCTACAAAAGGGGCGTACCCAGTGCCGTAGGCTCCCGCGCTGTGCGGGGTCTGGGGAAGGGATTTCTGCGCCAAGCCATACCCGCACATAATGTGCGGAGGCCGGGGCTCGAACCCTGGACCTTCCGGTAACAGACGGTAAGACACTACCGCTGCACCAGGGCCGCCCTTCTAGCTGCTGCTTCTACATTTGGATCAAAATATTTCATGACATTGACATTAAATCAGAATGTAATATTTCTAATTTTGCATGTACATTCATTCTAAATTTCCTTCTTTTTCTCTCCCTGGTACAGTCAAGATGTCTGGATCATAATGTCTTCTCAGTTTGGACATCTTTTTCCTGCTTTATATGCTTCAGAGATAGATGCGACAAACGATGGGAGGAAAAACTGCAAGCTACGACAATAGATGGTGAGTTCTTATTGAATGCAACCACTTTGATTGCGTAATTCTTCTTCAAAACATGATAACCTGGTGCACCTGGGTTTAGTTTTTCCTTCAGTTTGGTGTGCTTTTCAGGAGCAAGTAGTATGATATGTCTTGGATTTCTCTGACAAAAATAGTATGTCCTATTGTGTTGCGATTGGTGTTCTGCTTCTGTGATTGTCATGCTCATTTTTTACATGTCAGGTATTACGATGCATGAAGCTTGACTTCTCTTTTTGCCTTGCTACACTATGGCTCCAGGTGTCTCAATTGTGTTCCCATATGATGTTTATCCGATGAGTCACTATCAGAGACATCTCAATGTCAAAGTTATCCCCCTTCTTGCTTTGGTCCTTAAGTTTTTTTTCCTGAATTAGGCCACGCTGACTGCTATTATGTTGCGATGGGATTTTTGTTTTGATTGATCATGAGGGCATGCCTAGAGTTTGGGTTCTCTGCTGCTACCTAGCGTTTTTGTTGTCACAGCTACTGATAGGTTTTTGGATTTCTTTTGGTAGCTTCATTGATCAGGGCTGTCCACATGGTGCAGCATAGTAGCTGTTGTTTTTGGTGAGCCCATTCAGATTCTGCAGGTCCCTTTCCTCATACACAGCCTCGCTCTTTGCGTTGTTTTTTAATGGAGTAAAGCCGGATCTGACAATAGAATACACAACCTGTTTGAGAGAGCACCTAATGATATGTTGCAAAAATCTGTTCTGCTGTAGCGCTGTTATTTATCTATGCAGTAAGCACTCTTCTGAACTTTCATCTGTGCGAATCTGTAACAATAAATTGTGGTGTGTACTACCTGTAAGTGCTCGTGTTGTGCCCTATATTACCATTACCTCTGTTCTATTCACTCTTATATAGGATAACTCATATAAGATAGGATTCTTTTGTTTAGATGTAGATATAGTTTATGTGTTTTTCTGTATTTTCCTATCAGGCCAAAGCAGTACCTGTAATGAGGAAGAGTCAAATCCTGTTGTCATACTCCTTAAGTATGGTTGTCTCTACAGTGCAAGTTAAGCGGCCAACGAACTTTTTGTGTTGTTCATTGTCTTAGATTAAGGCTTTTATCCAGCTTCATGTTATCTTGCCTTCTGGACAGTTTCCTCATCTTATCCAACAATGGGCACTCGAAGCAATAAAAAGATAAGCAACAGCTTCTCCGATCATGAGCCCAAGTTCTGTCAAACAAAGGCTTGGTGAAGAAACCCTCGGTGAACTGCTCATCAATGCCTCAGTCCATTAGCACAGGTAAGCTCTATTTACGAGATGATCTGTCTGCATCTTGCAGGAGGAGCAGTGTATTATAAGAGTGGCTAATTTATTCCTATTCCTAATACAAAATTTGGGGCCTAACAAAGGGACACTAATTAATTAAAAGTACTTTTTTTACCTGCAGCTGGAAGTTATTCCAAGTACAAGAGAAAGATGGATCACATATATCAATGCGTGTGTTATTCTTTCCTTCAAAAAATTCAGGGTGTACAATGTGATCTGAAGATTTCAAACCTGAAATTCTTTGTTGGAAGCAAAGATCTTGCTGCTTTCAGTCTCATGGTATTTCCTATTCTGCCACAGTGTTTGAACTACTATGATGTTATTTCTGTAATTTTTGTTATCTTTACCTACATGGAAAATACAGAAACATTTAAGTTGCAAGATATTTCTGTGTTGTGTGTGCTTTTCCCTTTTCTTTCTTTGATTATATCAACTAATTTTTGTTCTCACCACACTTCCTATATGTGCCTCACAGTTTTGTAAATTTGATATATATATGGTAGCTCCTGTTGAAGTTTAAAGAAAAGAGTTGGAACACGGAGGGCCTCACCTGCATCTAAAGTTGGCCCAATTCTTTCCTTGCTTAATTTCTACCATAACCAATAACCCAATTCCTAGAACCCTCATTTTATCATGCTTTGAAATTGTTAATAGTCCTTGCAGTCTAGTGTCTTTCAATAGTTCTAACCTCTTTGAAGATAGCAAGTAGTGACTCTCTCTCAGAAGCTTTTCATTCTCCATCTATAAACTTTCAGAACTACTAATACAACCGCTGCAAATGCAGGAATGGAAGGTGCCATGGCCCATATGCACTCATAGTACCTATGTTCGGATGACAACTGCAAAATGTGTGATGCTGCTGTTGCAGGCTCTTTTCTAAATTCCAAGCAATGTGTTTATCCATGTCTTCCTGGGAGACATGGTTAGTATGTCCATTTGCCGCTCGCCCGCTACATTGCTACTCACCGGGTTCGCCGCATCACGGATATGGCCCGTTGTCTCCTCGTCTGGCTCCATGCATGGTATGCCCGCACCTTGGCCTTGTTTTCTCCCTTGCATTCTCTTCTTTTCCCTGCTTCCTGTGTTGGCCCCCTTTATTTCCTTGGTTGTTTACTGGTCTTTTTTTATGCTGCTAAGTATCTATGTTGGCCTCCCTTGGAAACAAGACCCAATTTTGAGGGTTGCAACTGCAAGACTACCTGTATAATCCCGTGGGTACCTCTTCCAAATTCGTAAGTGTGGTTCCTTTCTAGACCTTTTCTTTATTGATTTGGATTGTAAAAATAGTAAAATTTGATGAAACGGTCTTGAAACAAAAAAAAAAATAACCACCACTGAAAGGACTTCAAGTAGAGATTAACTGCATCATACATCGATGTTATAACTCATCCTTGTTTCATATACTATCATAACAAAAGTTGACTGAAGAGAAGAATAGAATATCCTGCCCGAAAAATCGTAAATGCCAATCGCTTCTATGAGACAAATGCAGGTATTTTCTCAGGTTACTTTCAATATCATTGTTAAATATAGATATCTATGACATGTAATTGTTTTCTCAGGTTACTTTTGACTTTCATATATATCAGTCTCTCAGTCTATACTGATGTTTGCTCTAAATGCTACCGTATTTTACACAGGCTGGGATAACACTTCTGTCTGTCTGTTTGTTTGTTCTTTTCTGCCGGTTGAGTTTTTTACATGACCCATCAAAGGACACTCTGAGCATTTATACGGTTCACATTGATATTTGACTCACGGATAACATCAATTACCCTTGTTTCACTTCTTGTTATTGATCAGTAGTTTTTCTATTTTCTTCTTATAAGAAAGACCTTGGACATAACCAGTTGTCATCATTTTGGGACAAATATATGATGCTCGGTCCTCATAGTCTTTGTTTGCTTTTAACAAGTTCTCTGAAAAAAAACAAAAAGGGTGGCAACATCGGTGTTTCTGGTGTCTTCGATGGTGGAGGCTGAGCATCACCTCTTGTTCTTGAGCTCTCACAACAAATCTAGATTTGTATGACTGAAAACACTGAATATATCGTTAACTCAAATGCATTCATTTAATACATGATATGTTATACAAAGGACACCAACCAACATCAGGTGCTCCTAATATGATTGCACAATCAGCTGAATCTGACTTGAGTTATCATTTTCTTTTCTATTTGAAATTGTTGTGCCATTTTCACTAGCCACCATTGCAACTTGATATTGCAGCACGCAATTATCCTTATCAATAGGTATCTCTTGTCTCAGCAATCAGGCATAATGAATCAGGATTTGGGGAAACGATAATTTTTTGTTTCGTCGGTTCTAGCTCCTCCATGTATTATAGCAAGAAGCCGAACATGCTTGTGGTCGTGTCAAACGAGACTTTATATCGAGAATAGATAATTTTATCTGGATTAAAATCATAGCAGACGTCACTGGACAGATCTCTACATCCTCGGAGTAGAATGGAACACACCTTTCAGACTTGCTCAACAGAACCATCGTCGTAAACAGGGCCATTGCCGCAGTGTTTTATGCACGGATCACTAATTCACTATCACTATGTACACGAAAACCTACAGGTAGTACAGCGGTTCTGTTCATGTCTAGCGGTTTCAGGTAACTATGCTAGCAGCTCGCGGCACAATCGATCATGCCTTATTATAGCTTCTCGCTCGGCAGCTTTACGAGCAACTCCAGCTTCCCGGTGCAGAGATGCAACCGGTACCTACCAGCTGCTCAATGCGATGGTTGATCTCCTCGCTGACGGGCACCCAGTAGAAAGACGGCCTTTGTTTCGCCATGATGAGATGTACCACACCATTAGAAGCATGCGTCCATGAAGCAGCAGCAACAGATTGCGGCAAAACCTGCACAGCTGCCACCAGAAAAAAAAAAGATGGTGATAGGACATACAGGATCATCAAAAACGTCATTACATCATGATAATAACATGCCCCCCATTGCCGTTCATAAATAATCATCACGAGTAAAAATTTCCTTCTCTGTACGAGTAGGAGTAGCAGGCATGGAAAACCTGCATACGGCGAGCGACAAAAATCTGGCTGCCGTTGCGGCCTTTCTTTCGGTCTGCATGCATGGCCGGCCTCTCAACGACAGTCCACTCGTCCAGGAACGTGTCAACGGCCCAACAGCACGAGCACGGCTGTTGTTCCAAATTTCTATTTGCACCAGCAAGCAGTAGAGGCGATAATTTCTTTTGGTCACGTACCATCCTTCCGCGAACGACGCGCCGGACCTCCGGGGAGGCGGATGCGACGGCGGCGGGTACATCGCCGGCGGCGGCTGCCCGTACGGCGACGCGTACAACGGCTGGCCGTACGGCTGCTGGTACATCGGCGGCGGCTGCTGCCCGTACGGCGACGACGCGTACATCGGCTGCGGCGGAGGCGGACCGTACTGCTGATGCTGGTGATGGCAGTGGTGGTGTTCGTCCATCATCCCGCGCTCCACGTACGGGTCCACCGGGTACCCTGCCACGTCAGTTCAGGTTCAGGCCAAATTAAAAGACACGTCAGCGTCTACAGAGGGACACGACGATGCGCGAATCGGCAAGTGTCGGTAGGTCAACCAGCTGGGAATTAGGATATTCTGAAAAGAAGATTCCGGTCGCGGGGACAGAAAAATATTTGATCGGAGGAGCATGGCGATCACGACTGATGGTGGAATGGATAATCTATAATCTAAGAAATAATGGAGAGAAAGCTCGACAATTTCATTCACAGTGTGCGGGTGTACATATACATGGATGTCGAAGCACTGCAGCCGATCGTTCCTAACTAACTCCAGCAACACTCGGCCAATGCATTTGCCACGGCCCTGTACTCCGTCTCTGCACTTGATCTTGAAACTGTTGTTTGCCTCTTCGAAGACCAAGAGATCAGAGAATTACCCAAGAACACGCAGTATCCTGACGTCGACCGGCGCGTGTCTGGGCATCTCGCCCAGTCCGCGTCGGAGTAAGCTTGGAGTTCCGTGGAGGGTTGCGATGAGATGCTGATGCCGTGGTCCATGGTGCCGCGCAGGTAGCGTAGGATACGCTTGACGAGGTTCCAGTGAGCATCCCTTGGAGCATGCATGTGGAGGCACGCCTGATTGACCGCATATGCGATGTCAGGATGAGTGAGGATTAGATACTGGAGAGCTCCAGTGATGCTGCGGTAGAACGTGCCGTCGCTCGCCTGTTCGCCGTCATTAGCAGACAGCTTTGGTTTCGCGTCTACTGGGGTCGTCGCAGGTTTGCAATTGGCCATTCCTGCGCGCTCCAAGATATCTTCAGTGTACTGCGCCTGTGTGAGGAGGAAGCCATTCCTGTCCCGGCGAACCTGAACACCAAGGAAAAAGTGCAGGTCACCGAGATCCTTGATGGCGAAGGCTTGACGCAGCTGATCGACGATTTGGCGCAGCAATGTTGGAGTAGACGCAGTGAGGATGATATCATCCACATAGACCAGGAGGTATGCTGCTTGTGTGCCTTGTTTGTAGACGAACAGGGAGCTATCAGATCCCATCACAGTGAAGCCCATGGAACGAAGATGACCGCCGAGTCTTTGGAACCAGGCCCGCGGCGCCTACTTGAGGCCATACAAAGACTTGATCAGCTGGCAGACGTAGTCAGGCTTGGTGTCGTCCACAAAACCTGCAGGCTGGTGACAGTAGACGCGTTCCGCCAGATTGCCATGGAGGAAGGCGTTTTTGACGTCAAGTTGATGAACCGGCCATCCTCTGGTCGCCGCGAGGTGCAAGACCGTTTGGATTGTGGCTGGTTTGATCACCGGAGAGAAGGTTTGATTGAAGTCGATGCTGGGCCGTTGAGAGAATCCACGAACAACCCATCTGGCCTTGTGACGTTCAAGTGATCCATCTGGGTGCAGCTTGTTCTTGAAGACCCATTTGCCGGTGATGACGTTGGTCTGTGGTGGCCGAGGGACAAGCGTCCACGTCCCATTAGCCTGCAGAGCATCGAATTCATCCTGCATCGCAACTTTCTAGTCAGGGTCACGAAGAGCGTTGCGCAGTGATGACGGCAGTGGCGATGGCGGTGGCGACGTCATGGAGACCGTGGCCACGTTCGCGTACTTGGGATTTGGCAGTCGGATGCCATCCCGTGCACGCATGACCATGGGATGTCGATGTATCATCGTCGCAGCAGCATTGTTCGCGGTCGCAGCGTTTTCGGGCTGCTGTGCTGTCGTCGTCGGCGAGTGCACTGCAGCATCCATGTTCGGCGCGGACGAGGCGGATAGGTCTACGTCGGGCGCAGATAACCGGCCTGCACCGTCGTGGTTCGTGGCGGACGATGCAGGTGGATCGCTAGCTGTCGCTGATGCTGCTGGTGCCGGTGTGGTAGTCGCAGGGTGCCCAGCCACAGATCGATGACCTGGAGCTGGAGCGCGGTGGCATCGGGAGCCGTGGCGGTGACCAGACGGAACCGGCAGCACATCGGACATGGCTGCACCTCGTTGCTTGGAGATGAACAAACCTGCGCAAAGGGAAAACTCGTCTCGTCGAAGTAGATATGACGAGAGATTAGCACACGTTTGGTTTCGAGATTGTAGCACTTGTACCCACGCTGATCGAGTGGGTATCCAATGAAGATGCAACGGGCAGAGCACGGCGCAAGCTTGTGCGGGCGGTGGCGGCTGTGTTAGGGTAACAGAGACACTCCAATACTTGGAGTTGGCTGTAATCGGGAGGTGTGCCAAAGAGGAGTTTGAATGGTGTGTTGTTGTCACGCGGTCGACAAGGACGGCGGTTCAACAAGTATGTGGAGGTGGCCAAGGCGTCCGGCCAGAAGGAAGTTGGGACGGAGGCATGGAACAGAAGAAAGCGGAGGCTGTCGTTTATGGTGCGTAGAGCACGCTCGGCATGGCCATTCTGTTATGATGTATAGGGGCACGTGAGGCGGAGCGCAATGCCATGCTTGGCGAAGAACGCACACGACGCAGTATTGTCAAATTCCTTGCCATTATCAGTTTGGAACGACATGATTGGGAGATTGAATTGTGTGTTGACGAACGCATGGAAAGAAATCAGGGTAGGTAAAACACCATGCGCAATGCGAGTAATCATCCAAAATGACAAGGTAGAATTTGTAACCAGAATTGCTCATTATTGGGGATGTCCATACATCACAATGAAGTAATTGAAAAGGAAATTGAGAAACTGAATTGGAATCTATAAAGGGTAGCCTGACATGCTTTCCTAAACGACAGGCATGGCAGGAGTGTGGACTAGACTTGGAGCAGGAGAAGCCGATCGTGGGTGACAGGCGTTGCAGCGCGGCGTGGCCGGGGTGACCAAGTCGCGCATGCCAGAGGGGAGTGTCGTGGTTGGCGAGAAGGGCCACAGAAGAACCCTACGTGATGCCGTCCGGCGACCGGAGAGGGTAGAGGTCACCAAATGAGTCGCAGCTGAGGAGCACCGTCCTGGTCTAAAGGTCCTTAATAGAGAAACCCCATGGATCAAATTCAACGGAAACTGAGTTATCATGAGTGAGTGCACGAACAGAAATAAGATTTTTAACTATTTGAGGTGCAATGAGAATGTTGCGAAGATGGAGATGGGAGGTGGTAGTGGGAACGGTGGCATGTACAGAACATGAAGCAGGGATGAATTGGCCATTACCGACAACAACATGACGAGGAGTAGTAGATTTGGAGGTAGTAGTGAGTATACCAGAGTTCGACGACATGTGAGTCGTGGCACCCGTGTCCAGGAATCGAGGTAGTAGTAGTACGCAGCTGGAGGTGTTGGTGAAGCCGGAGGGTTGACGCCGGGTCACGATCCGAGGACACTGGGCCTCCAGGCGTTCATGGTCCATGCCTAAACGACGCCTTGCCACGGGTTGTAGGCCGTGGCCCACTGTGGTGGTGGCACACCAGGTGCAGGCGCGGCATGGCCACCGGCGTGTGCGCCCTGGCCGCCAGATTGGAGCTGACAATTACGCCCATGTAACACCTTTGGTGTTATATTAACTAAAACCTGCCATGTCATCATATGTATTACAAAGCATTCATGTTTAGGTCAACCTTGATATGCATCAACTAAAACAAGTTTACATTTCATAGGTTGCTTATGTTTATGCAATGTTGTGTCACATGAAATCATAAAACCCTACTTTCGAATGTCATCTCAAATACTTAGTTTATACTCTATGTACTTGAGGTGTAAACCATGTTTACACTAGTGTCAAGCATAGTGTATAAATCTAAGTCCAACCCTTTAAAATGATTTTCATATTTGAAGTGGGATTTGGATTTCAAAGCTTATTCCTAAGTCTTGCAATTCAAATCTAAATTCAAATTGGAAAGCTATAAAATGATTTTCTAAAGTCAATTTGGTCAACCAAGGATACTATTGGGTCATGGACCTAAAAATGTCCTTGGATGATGTTTGTGATCACTAATAACCAACCAATTAATTTAGAAACCAAATCGGGTTTGAATTCGGTTTTAAAAACCCTTTATTTAAAAAGCTAGTTTTATTCCCTTTTTGATAATTCAAAATATATATAGAATTTAAAGATGATCTTAAAATATAGTTTGTAGATCTTTACAAGAGATACAAAGTTGGTATTCAAAGTTTTTCAAGTTTCCAAAAGAATTTCAAATGAATTTGAAGATACAGTTTTCTAGCATTTGTCCCCTTTTGATTTTAAAACCATAATTCAAAAATTATACATAATTTGGCAAAACTTTGTATATGAAAAATTTTTGGTTTGAAAATTTGAACATTCCATAGTTTTGAAGATTTTCAAGTTTTATTGAAAAATCAAAAGTAATTTCAAATATTTGTTTCTAGAGTTTTATTCCTCTTTTGAATTTGAATTCATACATCAAAAACTAAGCAGAATTTGAAAATGTTTATGAAATGAAAAGGGTAGCTCTTGAAAAGTTATGCAAATTATATTTTTGGATATTTTCAAGTTATTATGTAATTTTTGGATTAATTTGAAAAATTTAGTATGACATCGGTTGCTATAGTATTGATGATGTCAGCATCGTCTTCTTCCCTCACTGGCGCCGCCGTCGCCGTGGCCTCCGTGCCCATCCCGGCTTGTCGGCTGTCGCCAGCACGCGCCATCGCTGGAAACCTCCTCGCCTGCGTGTCACTCGCCCGTGCTTCGCCTCCTTCCTATAAGTACCAGAGCCGGCCGCCATTTCTCTTCTTCTTCTCCTGCTTCTCTTCCGTCGTCGCCAGCTCTGCCGCTCGCTGCTGCCATCGTCGAGTCTTCTCTGGCCACACTAAGCACACCATCAGCTCTATCTCTCCCTTGCGCGTCTTCCCAGCTAGTTCAATTAGCCCCTCGCCACCGGAATCGGCCGGTCCGCCGTCGTCTTCCTCGCGGCCGGTCGTCGAGCCGCCGTGGATTCGCCACCACCGTTCGTCCTCGTCATTGGTCCTCTCGACAATTCATCTTGCAGACATGCCCACCTTTACCTCGCGCATCTGATTCTCCCTTTGGTTCTCTCGTTGCTCTACAGGTGACGCCAGGACGGACGTCGTGCCACTGGAGTCCGTCACCGCTGGCACTGTCTCCGCCGCTCTCCTACCTTTGTCGCTTCACCGCCGTCATCTTCATGCGCATCAGTTCTAGGGTGAGCTACTGAGCACGCCCGTGTCCTTGTTTTCATTCGAGTCATCCTGCTGTCGTCGGTCCGTGTGTCGCCGGTGAGTTCGGCCATGCTAGCGCCGCCGCGTGCATGCCAACGCGCGCTAGGGGTCAGCTTCGGCTTAGTTAGTTAGCGTGTCGCGTTCGCCTGAGTGTGTAGAAGCTCATGGTCGCGTCACCGTCGTCGAATTGCGCCCAGTCGCCGTTGCCACCGCGTCCGCGCGCCGCCGTGCCGCCATCGCCGCCGGCGATGTAGCTCCGCCGCGTCCGCCACCGCGTCAGCTAGCCCGGCGTGTTCGCCTTGTCGAGTAGAGCACGTAGGTACCAGTTGCGCCGCCCAAGTCCTCGCCGCCGGCGAATTGTGGCCGGTCAAAATCCAGCCGCCGCCGGTCAACGTCGGGAAGGAATTTCCCTTTTTCCTTTTTCTTTTTTAGAAAATCATTTAAATGCTTTTTTCTTTATAAATTCATAATAATTCATGTATAGCTCCAAAAATTCTAAAAATTTTTGTATATGCTCTATGATGTCATCTACCTAGAAAAAATATGAAATGCCAAATTTGAGTAATTTTTGCATAAGTTAAAATTAGCTCTTTTAATTGAAAAATACATCTTCTATGATTTTTAATAAATAAAATAATTGGCTTTTACTTCTGAAAATTATTTTTCTATCTAATTAGACCAAGAGCTTTTCAAAATAAAATTTTGAGCTTAATTAGACAACTTTAATTTTATGTCTTTATTTTATGCTTTTAAATAATTAATTAATCCCTTTAATTAAGTTTAATCATTATAGGATTTGTTTGACTTTAGGATTGCTTGATGACCTTGGGTCATTAACCTTAATGACCTTTGGCACTTTAATTAATTGATTGCGTTGATCTTAATTATGTCATTAGTGTTTAATTAACGTTATTTTATGTTTTAAATAAACCTCTTTAATGAAGTAGTTAAACATAATGAACTTAGTAAGTTGTGTTGTCTTGCAACTTTATCGTGAAGGAAAGTTGTACTCAAGCCCTTAACCTAGTCCGGCATCCATCGAGCATCATGTTTACTATTCCATCATGTTGAAGCATATCATTTTATCGTGTAGCTTCCGTTAACGGAGAATTTAACGTTGTCAAACCAGATCCCAAGGAAGAGCAGACTCAGGAGTTGGGTGTTGATCTAGAGCCCGAGACCGTCTACCCCGAATACCAAGGCAAGCCCCGGATGCATTTAAACCTCTTCCTTGAGTTTATAAAGTTTTTATCACTTCAGTTATGAAATGTTGCATTAAGTAATAGGAGTTGAGTGATAACCCACCAATTGCATTACCTGTCTTACTACCATATTCCTTGTTACCTGTTTTTGGAAAATGCTTAGTAATGCTTAGCCCTGCTTAATTAGTTAGGTTTTAAAAAGGTAAAAGAATAAAAAGATGAGGTTGGCTTTACTTGTTGGAATCATGACAATAGTTAATAAATCGAGTCCGGACGGGTAATTTACATTGGGAATGGAGTCCCTCTGTAGTGTTTCCGTCTGTTGATGCCCTAGGTCCCGTGTCGATGGTGATCTGGTGATATCGAGAACTAGAAATCCACATGCATGAAGTGACATACTAAGGGTTGGAGCCCAGGTATGTCATGGAGTGATATATAGTGGGCCAAAGTCCCCACATATGTCATAGTGTGGTATACCGTGGGTTTAAGTTCCCATGTATATCGGTACACTAGGTCTAAGTGCTCGCGTGTATCATGTGGTGATATATGGCTGCGGTTGTTATCCCAGTATATCTGTGGTCTGGTATGCATTTTGGTTGGAGCCTTATGCATATCTAGATCTAGGTCCCAGCTGGGTATAAAAATAGATTTGAATCGCCGTTGCTTCTCAGAGAAGAAGACTCGATCGGTGTTCATCATCGTAGTCACAACTTGAATAATGATTAAGGTTTAAGAATGGAGTTGGTTGGTAATCGTGATCTAGAGCAAGACAACTTTACTTTCTGTCAAGCTTTTCTGCAAAAAATTCTTGTCTCTTGCAAGCCTTACCTTGTCCCTCTAGCCAGTATTTCTGAGTCTTCACCCTTCTTTTTTGTCAGGTCAGTCTTGTTGAGTACTTTTGTACTCAGGGTTTGTTGAACCCTTGTTGCAGGTGAGCCCCATGCGTAGGATTTCTTTGCACCCTGTTGCATGACAGTCGTTGCGAAGAGTGACGACGAGTAGGATGTTTGGCTCTTGGGCAGAGCTTATCGCCTGGTATTGTAATAAAGTTATTTATCGCTACTCCACTACTGCTATGGTTTGTAATATTTAAACTTATGGTTTGTAAGTTTTGAAACTAAAAGGTTTGTAAACTTATGTTGTTGTAACTCTTCCGCCGTTTTACTTTGATGTATTTTATTTGTATAAAACTGTTGTAATACTGCAATATCTCTTTGTAGTGATTGATCCTGCTCGGAGAATCGTGGATGATTCGGGATTTACCCGACAGACCTTTAAGTCGTATGAAACACATTCATGGTTATTTGGAGTCTGTTTAGACAATAATAATGCATGTGGACCATATTATTTAGGAGGTTCTGCCATAGCCCATCAGCCGCCTTGCGCTTTTGCGGCGGTCGTTGTTGCGGTCATGACCGCCGTTGTTGGGCGTGGGATTCGTGGATTGGGGCGCCACCACGGCCTTGGAGGAAGTCGAGGATGCGGCGGATGCAAGGAGCGCCGTTTGTGCCTCCATCTGGAGCAAGTGGCGGATGCGGTGTTCCTCCTGCAGCAAGTAAGATTTGGTGTAGAGGAAGGTTGGCGGTGGAGACATGGTGGACAGCACCGCGATGGCCTGACTGAACTTGTTGTTCAGACCCCGCAGAGTGTTGATGACGAGTGCTAGGTCCGAGACGGCGGCGCCACAGTCGTAGAGTTCGTCGGCGAGGCGCTTGAGTTTCCCGCAGTACTCGGCGACGGTCATGTCTCCCTGGAAGAGACTGTGGAACTCCTGCTGGGCGTAGACGGTGCGCTGCAGGCTGTGGTCGAGGAATTGGCCCGTGATCACCCGCCAGGCAGAGTAGGCAGTGGCGTTGGGCTGGTTGACGTTGTTCCATATCGCCTTGGAGACAGTAGAGTAGAGCCGAGATACGGCGTAGGCATCGATCTGGATCCACTCCTTATCCTTGAACATGGCAGCGGCATCAACAGAGCCATCGATGTGGTCAAGAAGGCCGACCTTCTTGACCGTCAGCTCGAAGAAGGACCTCCATTGCCGGAAGTTGCCGTCATCGGTCGAGAGGGTGACGGGAACGTGGCTGTGGATGTTGAGGAGCACGAGAGTGGAGGCCTTGGGAACAGCAGAGTCGGCGAAGGGATTGGTGGAGCCCGAGGCAGCGGAGCCATGGGGACTCTCCATGGAGGGATTGGGAGGTGGGACAGCGGAAGGTTGAGCGGATCAAGAACAGACGACTGATACCGTGAAAGAGAAATAATGGAGAGAAAGCTCGACAATTTCATTCACAGTGTGCAGGTGTACATATACATGAATGCCGAAGCACTACAGCCGATCGTTCCTAACTAACCCTGAACAATCGGATCGGCTGAAAACCAGGGAGCACTAGCTGCCCGTTGAACTGAACAGAACTGACTAACTAACCTATCCCTATCTATCAGGTCGGTTGAGAGGTGGTTGCTGACACTAACAAGGATGATACGAAAAAAAAGGTACGTCAGAAGAGTCGGCGACGGCGATCGTGTCACCTTGGGGCGGCGGCGGGGGCGAAGACGGGGAGGGGCACGGCGACGGGCCGGGCGCGCCGCCATGGCCCTGGGCCTGGGGATTGTAGTAGCTCATCTTCCCCGCTTATGCAACAACAATGACAGGATCGGAATTGGAACAATCGCAGGGGCAATGGCCGTGCTGTTGGCGTAATCGCGTTGGATTTCGAGATGAACAGAGAGGGGAACGCGACGAGAGGGTGCCGAGGGACGATCAACAGAGGAAGGAGGATTATGCTAATTTGGTCGAGGGCGATCGTTTTCGTGGATGCAAGCTATAGCTATTCCTGGCAGGCAGGCAATTCGACGGCTCGCTGCGTTGGCCAGGGCTAAAGGCTGACGAGTTGTACTCCTACTCGTACAACGCAATGGCCAGAGGAAAACGAGACGGTACCCGGCACCAGCAGCATCGACCGGACCGGACCAATTCGGTGGCGCGATCCGTCATGTTGCCGCACGAATCTTTCACTCCAGCTCTCCTGTCATCCTGTGTGTGTGTGTGTGTGTTTGCAGGTTGCAGTGTAGTATGGGCGCTAGCCAGGAATTTCGCCGGGCGGCAGGCATGCATCTGCCCGGCTACGCTGCGAACTGAGGATGCCGCAGGCACTTATCATGTCGCCAAAAAAGATGCTAGCTGCACTGCATTGCCCCCGCGGCACAGCCACACAGGCACACAGCTGCTGCATCGCTCGTGAGGCCGCTGCAAGCAAAGGGCATCGCACGGTCACACCTGTGACCTGTGCCTGCAACACATCTCCCACACGCATCCATCTATCTGATGCATGCGGTTCGCTTCTGTGGTCTGCTGTGAGATTGACGAAACACTGCGGTGCGGTGCGGACGCCACCACCGAGGGTATCCGGCATCTCGGCGCGGCCGTGGGCGCATCGTTGCTTGCCGATGCTATGCTGTGCGCCAGTGCAGGCGTTGAGGGGAGTGCTCGGTAGGGGCCCGGGCTCTCGCTCGAGTTGCATTGCATCAGTGCACATGCTTGTTCGTCGGTTCGTTCTCCGGGGAAATCATGAGGTCTAGAATGGCTCCGTGCTGCACTTGCACGTGCATTCGGAGTTGAAGATAGTATTGCCAATAGTACAGTACGCAGAGTCAGATAGGCTCGGATCGCTTTCTGCAATGCCACGACAGAGTTCGAACGAAGCCGGACGGCCCAACCGACAGGGACGATCGAATTCAGGTTTCAAAGAACGCCTTGGGCGTACCCATTCCATGATCGATCATTCGATTGGGCACGTTAACATCGTGTAGCTAGCTGTATTATGGCGTTTCCCGACTCGAATCGACGACTACTGCATGTGCTTCGTTTATTATTACGAAGAACTGGTCTGTGTGGTGTTCGAAAACTACGTCGAATCGAACCATAAACGTTGTCCGGCCCGGCCGCTGTCCATGACGATGATTCAGCTCGCAAGAAAATAGACTAAAGATTTTATGCGATACCGTATACTACTACTCCACTGCCACTGCTTCCTCACAAACACACCATAAATCCATAAATACCGCTACTAGTCTACTGCTGCTAGCCAACTACTCTACACATCTGGAGCTGCTGCTGGTATCCATCCATCCACACAGACACAGGGCGGGGCGCTAACGATCAACTTGCTTATTTTTTACAATAATACGCTGTCAGCCTCGCAAGTCGCAATTGACTTTGCACGGAGCTCGGCTGCTCACCGACCGCCGACCGCGACCGGGACCGGGACCGGGACGTCGGGACACCGAACGCTCGAGCTCCTGCCACCCCTCCGGTCCTCACCCTTCGGCGATGCTCTGCAGCGCGGGTTTCCATTGCCGGTCGGCGCGGCGGCCGAGCAACGCCCCCTGAGGCTGCAGGAGGGCCTCCAGCTCGGCGTCGACGTCGGCCTCCGTGTCGTCGTGATCGTGCTTGGGGCTGGCAGTGGGGCCTGACTCTAACTCCTGCTCCAGCTCCTCCTCCTCCGTCTGGCGCATGACCTGGATTGATGGCAACCGGAGTGAATGCGCTGCATAACTACGCTTGTCAAACGCGGTTCGCGGGACATGATCGAGCCCGGGCGGGATCAGTGGTTGGAGACTGCAAATGGAAGATGGACCATGGAGGGAGGGGCCCGGCGTACCTTGGCGAGTGACCGCTCGGATGATTCCTTGCGCTCTCCGGCGCCGACGGCGGCGCTGGCCCTGGCGCGACGGCGGCGATGCTTGGACTTGGACTTGGACGCCGGCTTCACGTCCTCAGCTTCGTCCTTGGCCCTGACCGTGACGCGGCTCAGCTTCACCTGCCGCTTCGACGCGAACTCCCGCAGCACCTCTGCTCAATCAGATACCCACAGTTCATTCATGTTCATTAGTTGGACCGGCAGCAAAAGCGACATGCGAAAAAGGAAGGCGGAAAGGGAAGGAACTGTTCGGAAATTGGAAACGATGGTTAGTTAAACAATGTCATTCTGGTCCAAATACGGACGCGCGCCATGAAAGTTGAGAAAGGCTCTTGGCAACCTACGACTACGGTCCCGTCGTCGCCTTAGTCAACAATGGCATTCAAACGAAACAAGACACAAAATCTCATCTTTATCCGTGCAAGAACACGACGGCAGGCCTAACACGTCCAAGAACGTACTGCGAGCTCGTTACGCACGCGCGAACGCACGAACAGTAGACAGATAGTACCTTCGAAGCTGACGAGGCGGTAGACGCGGCCGAGCAGGAGCGTGTCGTCGGGCCGGAGCAGCTTGAGGTGCTTCACGGTCACGGGCGCGGCGGCGGTGGCCGCGCCGTCTTCTCCCGCGGCCGGCGGCGCGGCGGTGGTGGTGATGACGGCCGCGACGTAGTGGCCCGGGTTGGCCGCCATGACGGCCGCGGCCGACAGCGCCCAGTAGGCGCGCTCCGTGCGGCCGCCGCCTGGGTGCTGGATCAGCACCGTCGCCACCTCCGCCGCCTGGCACTGGCAATTGCCCATCGGTGCGTGCCTGCCTGCCGCGGCAAGCACGCGCGTTCCTCGTGTTCTTTTTCTGCGGCGGGGGAGGAGGAGGGGGAGGGGGCGAGCGCGCCGGGGAATGAAGCGAGGTTGGGCGAGTGAACCGCGGGCGCTAGCGGCGCCGAACGTTTTATAGGGTGGTTGGCGCGCACCGCGCGTCCAGCACGATGGTAGCCGACTGACGATGCCCGGTAGCTGTCCGTCCGGCCCTGCGCGGTCTCGTCCGATTACGTAGCGGGCGCACGTGATACGTGTCGGATACAGCTTCACAGGAACAGTGCGATTTTTGTTATAGTACACCTTAGTACCAAGATCACTGGGATCACTATTTGTGTTAGGCGTGCAAACAGTGACATAGTCCCGATGTTAGCTACGCCATGCAGTGATGCATGCAGCCTGCAGCGCGGTTGATTGGCAACAGCTAGTAGCTTGGAAAAATCAGCAGACGTGAGAGGGACAGAGACCAACGTGTCCTGTGACAATTCAAACAGTCACTTCCAGCTTTCCCTATCTTTAATTTATAGATCTTGTTTGGAGGGCTTGTCCCGAGTTTTATTTTATATATAGTACTAACAGTAGTACTCCCACTGTCCGGTAAAGTATGCAACTTCATATATCACTGATTCTAGTCAAACAAAATATGCAATTTAGACTTGCAGCTGCATAGAATAGGCGGTGGGTCTTTTTTGCTATAAGTCTTCGAACCCATCTTCACCTCAGCTCGCACCAACTTCTTAGAAAAGTTTAATAACAGAGCCTGTTTGGGGAGCAACCTCCGCCGGGAGCACCCTTACAGCTCCCTGGCCCAGGGGTCAAGACCCTCAACCCGATAAGCAGCGGAGGCGGAGACCTCCGCCAGCCATGCCTCTCCGCGTCGAAGGTGCGTCGAGACCTCCGACAAGCATCGGCAGCGAAGGTCTTGACGGCGGTTTGGCAAGCGCCGTCAAGACCTCCGCTAAGCTCACACTTTGCAGGTGTCGGAGGTCCGACGGGAACCGGGGATGGCACGGCGGAAGCGCTTCGGTCGGCTCCGATGCGGCGCTTCAGGCGGTTTCGACGTGGCGCTCTGGTGGGCCTACACACGGCGCGCCGAGAGGCCAACACGTGGCGTCCAGGGAAGGACCAGGAGGCAGTTAGGCAAGTTGGTTTGTGTACCAAAATAGCCCTGCCCAAGGTCCACTAGCAGTGTAATGGATAGGAAAACCCTAGGGTAAATAGCCCTTGACCCTTGGTATGTTCTATAAATACCGGAGAGAAGGCAACTTATAGAGGGGAGAGTAATGTGCCATTTCCAGTGCTAATTAATGCAAATTGTCTTGTGGGCCCGCTTGTTGTTCTCACTGACCCTCGCGTCTCGTTCCCTCTCCTGTGTGGTAAGACCTTCGTCCTCCCTCCCCCGGCTTTCTCGGCGAAGGTAGGAGGGCAGGTGCATACACCAACAGAGCCAAATTTTTTATTATAAGTCAAACTATAAGAGCTAATTTATACAAATAGTTGTTGTCATCTATTTCTCTAAAAAGGTTTATTATTATTATGTGCTACCATGTATTTCATTTATTCTATATTCTTTCTCACATACACTTCGTTCTATCTGGGTCCACCGATGTTTATGGTTCACATCACCAAAAATATGGACTAGCTATAAGATAATTATTAAACTTTCTTTCATCTGCAACTTGATGGCCTCAATCCTCATGTCCCTGTAATGCGCCTACGAGCATCTTCAAGAGAAATAAAGCGAGAGTATGCAGGTAGTGTCACTGTGAAATATGCAAAAGACTTACATATCTTTGCATTTAATTAGAAATTTTTTTACAACGGCGCTTTCGTGTATTTTTTGGAGTGAAGATATTACATAAAGATCTGCTCCCGCATCTAAAACATAAGCGGATTACTCACAAATTAGACGACCTAGATTGCGCTCATCGGCTTAGATCCATTGGTAGGTGGTGGCGCTAATGCGCGACTGCTTTGTCGCCCGCGAGGTCGTCATGGGCATGCAGCGTCGGGAAGAGCTCCCGCATCGCCTCGGTGTCAGAGCTTGTGGGGTCGTTGCCGAACATGGCCTCATACTCTTGCATGGCCTCCTCCATTGCTCTTCTTTGGAGCAGTCCCATTCGTTGTATGTCGAGAATCTCGTCTCGCTTGGGCACCAGGATGTTAGCTAATGGCTGCGCCGTGAGGTGCCGCTCCGCAGTGGCCGCCAAACCGGAGAACACTCCTCGGTCGGCAATGGCAGCAGCGGCGAGACGACCCTCTTGAAAACCCGCTGCGCAAACCGTTTGATGCGGCCGGTAAGGGAGGAGGCGGAGCTGCCACCATTGCTGTCGTCTGCGATCTCTAATCTTGCCTCAGGAGCATAGCATTACATTCTTTTGCAGACAGACAGACAGAAGTTAAACAAACGAGACCGATGAAACATTAGCTCTGTTTCGTGTTCCTAACATTTTTAGCTCCTTGCTAAAATATGTCACCAGAAACTGAAGCAGGTGAAGCTGAAAAAACGGTTTCACTTGATTTGAGACGGAAACAGGAAAGAGCTTCTTTGAATACTGACTTGAATTGTAGATGTGGATTCAGGGCAGCTTGAATTCCAGCTAAACAGTAAAAAGAGAAAGAGACTAGTTTCACGTGCTGTCAGTATAAAATTTTGAATTAATGAAATTGCTTAATTAACATAGGAACTCTTTTCTAAAAAAATTAGCATAGAAGAAAAAATATCTGCCGCATGCCCCTAATCACGGTGACCTCGTCACGGAGACAGAAGTCTAGTGGCCTGCTTTCCTTTTCCGTGGAGATTTCCAAAACTTGATAGGTAGTAATTGGTACTGATGGTATGGAGTGTGCAACTACTTGTGATTCACACATTCGAAACAATGATTGCCCATATCATACAACATATTACACGTTAACACGCCACCAAAAATTGATTATAAACAATAATACATTATATGCTTGTAAACAATAGTATGCAACATGCATACGTTGTTATCCACTCACATCAATTGTCTGCTCACCTGACACGCTAACTACGTACACACGCTAATTACGTATGTACACACACTAATCATGTACACATGCAAATCAATCGTTATGTAAATCAAGTGTACGTCTCAGGTCACATACAAAATTACAGAATAGTCAATATATATTAAGTCCAAAGTTACAAAATCAAAAGGATTTACTATATCAATGTCTCACACATGTATCAATTAAATCTATAAAAAAGTTGAACTTTCCTTGATCTCACAAATCAATGGCTTACAGTCATTTGGGACACCGTAGCAAAAACCCATCTCACATAGCAATGTTTGGGCCCCGCTAGATTATAGTTAATTATTGCGTAAAATAATCTGAAGATGATTCAAATTTCCAAGATTACGGATTGGATTATATAAGTCAGCACTTGTGCGTCAGAGAGTATTCCGGTGCACCCAAATGTAGCCAGCAAGCGACGGTGGCTTGTGCACAGGCCACCTGGCACATCCCTCTGAGTCCGTGGCTGTGATGCGCGCACCAGGCTCGTTGGTCAGTGACCGGTGCAACCGCGCGTGGGACAGTTCCCGCACCCAACACAACACGCTATCCGGATTCCGGGGTATGCAGCAAGCGACCAACCCCGGCGATCCTATCTCCTCCTCCTCCTCCTCCCCGGCGCACGTTTCCCGGCGGTGGTTGCCTCATTGCTTTCGTTATGGTCTCGACGAGGCGGTTCGGTCGGGTTCGTACCCGGAACGCCACAGGTCGTCACGTCAGCTGAAGCCGGCCTGCAGAGTAGTTAGCTGATAGCACATTCTGGGGGAGTCGATCTCTGACTACGTTCGCCGGCCGGCGTCCCGCGTCCGTACGTCTCGATCACCGGCCACAGGAACCCGTGGTTGAGATGGCCGTGTCGGGGATGCCGCGCTTGTCCCGTTGCAGGCGAAGTTTAGAGCCCAAGCAACCCCTCCATGGCCTCAATCTCACCACCGGGCTTTGTTGCTTGTAAAACCCTGCGACTGACCGTTGCAGCAAAACGCCATGGCCGCCTGAGGTCACGACATGGGAAAAGGCAACGAGTTTCTTCCACCGGAAGTGTACAATGACGCCTGCGCCCGCGGCCGGGATCAATAAAGAAGAAGAAGAGATTGCGAGCTTAAGCAACAACGAAATGGGCCACCAGGCCTTTGATCTGGTCCCGGTCCGCAACCGCACAATCCTGTTTCCTGTGCGTTTTGTCTATGGCGGACGTATGCGTTTGTTCTCTTCCGGGGCCGGGTCTCGTTATGCCCAAGTTAGTAGAGCCGGCTTTTCAGTTTTCTCGCGGGAGGCTTTGGGGTTTTCCGCGACGTGTGGCGAGCCTGTCGCTTCATCACTTGCTTCAGTTGGGGGGAGGCTGCTGCGGTGGCAAAAGGAGAGGACAGGAGAGGAGAGGATAAACACGATGCAACCAAGAAGACTACTGCCAACTACTGGGATGGAAAGCGTGGATCGACCAAGAAACGTACTGCGACTGCCCAATGATTGAACGAAGAGTGCAGTGCTGTACTTCTTGTGCTGAAAGGTGAAAGCTCTGGTGCTTCCATGGCGTTAAATTACAGGCTAGTAGAGTTTCTGAGAGGGATGGAAAAGTTGGTTGAGCTATTAACAGCTTCTGTATGTATTCATGTGGGCCTCTGGGCTTTTGGTGCTCTCCTATGGAACGAACATGTAGAATTTTTTTATTAATAAATGTATTTTTAAAAAAAAATTACAAAATCAGTCTCCGTTTTCAAAAATTTGCAGGAGTGGGCCACCAGTCGCCCGTTGGAAGGGCGAAGATGGGCCTTGTCGCCCGACTGGCGGGCTACCTGGGCCATGTCGCCCGACCAACAGGCGACGTGGGGCTCGTCGCCTGGCCGATGGGCGACGTGGAGCTCGTCGCCCGGCCGATGAGCGACGTGTCCCCCACGTGTCGCGGCGGGCCCCATGTCGCCCGACCAGGGGGCGACTTGGCCCTGCTCGCCCGCTAAATGGGCGACGTGGCCCCATGTCGCCCGACCAGGGGGCGACGTGGCTGCTTTATATAAGCCGCCCCGCGGCTGGCGCGCAGAGAAGAGAAGAGAAGAAAAGGGAAGAAGAGAAGAGAAGGAGAGGGAAAGAAGAGAAGGAGAGGGAAGGAGAAGAGAAGAGAAGAAGAAGAAGGAGAAGAGAGGAAGAGGAAAATTTTCGGTAAGTAAAAAAAATAATTTTATATATAATTATTTAATGTGTGTTATATTAATTGTTAGATAATGTAATGAGTAGTTGAGCGATTAATATTATATTTCGGTAGTATTACTTATATTCTTATTATATATATATTGTTAAATTAAATAGTTATAGTTGAAATAATATTAGTAATATATTACTGAAAATGTATTTTAGTTGAAATTTTTAGATTACACAGATGTCGGAGAAGTTAGGATTTCAAATTT
>CM041629.1:9621103-9658122 GCA_023333625.1 Bothriochloa decipiens | reverse complement strand
CACGCTGACACTTTTCGTCAGCGATCCCCGTCACCCTTCGACCTTGACAGTTACCTGGAGCAGGAGCCAGCGGACGTACTTGCGTCATTGCAGTTACGTGAAGCACCACCACAGACACAGCCCTCACAGGACGAGTACGCGACGCCAGCTGCTGCTGGAGGCCGTCCTGCACGTGTTATAGTTCCTCCTTCGCCGCTTACTTACTCAGCCGGCCATGTGCGAGCGGGCCGCAAAGCACCAAAGCCTGGCACGATTAGGGGTGTTGCACCTAAGCGTGGACGATATTAGTTTTGTATGATTTGCCGCCGATGTTGTTTTCTATGATATTATACTGATACTATTTTAGTTTTTAGAACTTAATTAATGTTTCACTGTTGTATTTTTTTTATCTATTAAGCTTGGGCGAGCACACGACAACGGCGTTTTCGCACGCCCATTGCATGACTGCGTATTATTTTTCCAATTTCTCCGACTTCGATATTTTTTCTGAAATTTCCGAAAAAATAAATATTATTTAAAAAAATCCAAATTTTTTTCTGAAATTTACAAATAAATAAATATTATTTTAAAAAATCTCAAAAACCAGGTCGCCCGTTGACTGGGCGACTAGCCTGGTCGCCCTTTGGCCGGGCGACGTGGGCCTGGTCGCCCTTTGAACGGGCGACGTGGGCCTGGTCGCCCTTTGAACGGGCGATTCTCTCACATCGCCCTTTCAACGGACGACTGGTGGCCTATTCCTGCAATTTTTTGAAATCGGAGACTAATTTTGTAATTTTTTTTAAAAATAAATTTATTAATAAAAAAAATTCCGAACATGTATTGGTCCAGGCTTTGTATTGGCGCGCTGGCATCGCGAATGCCGGCGGTTGAGGATGGCTTGGAAAGGCCGTGGGCGCTGGTGGGCCGAGCCCCCGCTTGCTAGTTCGGGTGAGTGCCATCGGCACGCCTGCACTTTGGAATTGTGGAAACGAACATCACCTCACCCACGAAACTGCAGCTACATGCCTACATCTAGCTCTAGGCTCTTCCAATTCCAGCAACGGAGTTCGACGAAACTACTGCTACGACCGGGTACCTAACCTGCTGCTTCCGCATTTTCGAATTCGCGTAAAATTTCCAGTGCCTCAAAATTGACTGGTGCGGCCGGAGACCCAAATCTTATTTTTTTTTGCGAAATGGAGAGCCAAATCTTTGACGTACGTCGCGGACTCTACCGCTGCCCCCGCTGGTGTGGTCGAAGACGAGCGGCCGATCGAGCCTTCGCGGTCGCCCGCCGGCCCAGCCCGCGCGACACGAACACGACGCCACGCACCACCACCCCTCGTCGCGAGGCGCTCGCCGCTCAGGTTTTGACTTCCCCAGCCTCCGAGTCCGAGGCATAGATTAGTCCGCCAGCCAAAAAAGTAAGTACAAAGCCCTTTCTTTTGCCTTCTGTCTTTTACTATCTTTTAGAGAATTTCTTTTTGTCTTCTGTCTGTACGGGTGCCTTCGAGTCTCACCGTGCATATCCGGCTTACGTGGAGGTAAAACAAAATAAAGTTTTACAAGTCCGGGAAATATGGAAAGGATGCAGACACAATTTTTACCGAAAGGCGAGCAAAGCTAGCGTTTGGCTGCTCGCTGCCGAGATATATTTTCGCATTTTTCTCTCTGGCACATTGGATGGATTTGGAGTTGACCCGGCGATGTCGACCGTCGTTGGAGATGCCCTAAGATGTGTTTTATTCAGAACCGATTATGACTTGTGTCATTGACAGGTAGGTCCGGACAAGATCCAACTGCTGGTGACACGATTTTCTCTAATTTTAAGTTAGACGAATCTCATCCATTTTTTTATTGGCACATCATAACAAGATAATCACGTAGAGCTTACGATATACAGAGAAATATATCAACTAATATAGTCATATATATAGTACCATAATGATTTATGCAATTTAACCCCATTCATTCGACATCAATTGATCTGGTTATTAAGACCACTTTGAATTGTTTACAACAAGTATGTTCACTTGTGCCGAAAAGAAATAAAAGACTAAAACAAGAAATACAATTCAACACACAAAAAAGAGTCAATAGAAAGTAAAGCCGGTCAAATTTCTACAGCTTGCGTGTCGCCGTCAGCATTCGGGCCCTCCGCCCTCGTCAGCACCGTTCCATGTCCCTCCAGCCGAGGTAAACCAGTCCGGCGAGGTAGTGCGCGTAGGCGCCGGCGATGACGAGCACGTGGAAGAGCTGGTGGCTGTGTCCGGCGAGGTCGAACTTGCCGGGCATCCACCGCTCGGGCACCCTGGTGGTGTACACCACGACGCCGGCCAGGTAGAAGGCGCCCATGGCCATCTCGTACCCCGTGGTGATCAGGGCCTCCGGGCGGTGCCCGAAGACGAGCATCTTGTGCACGATGGGCACCAGGCCCGACATGCCCATGCACGCGAACAGCCCCGCCCGCGCCCACCGCAGCTCGGGCCGCTCGAAGACCGGGAGCAGGGAGACAGCCACGGCGGCGGCGCCGGACACGGTGATGAAGCCGAGGTAGAGCGCCTGGTAGAACGGGTGGCACAGGAAGGTGTAGTAGACGAGCGGGTAGAAGGAGGTGACGATGAGCCCCGTGATGCCCGCGTAGTCGAGGCGGAGGAACACGTAGCTGGCGTGCTCTGTGGCACGCGCTGCTCATCAGCAGGCAGAACATGGCGCCGCACAGGTACGCGTAGAACGGCCACCGCGCGACCCGGCCGTCGTGAGCCGCTGACAGAGCGGCCGCGGTGGCGGCCTCGGTTTCGACGACAGACACGTTGCGGAACGCCTTCATCGCCATTGCCAAGAACGCTGCGGCGGCGCTGTTGCTCCTCAGCACCATTGCGTTGCCGACGGTGATGTTGGCCAGGCCGCCTGTGAACGACGATGTCGCCATGTGAGGCGACTCGTACTCCGTCGGGACCATCGTGGCGGCGCACATGGTGAACGCGAGGAAGACGAAGAAGCCGATCAGATGCCTGCAGGAGATCCGATGAGATGAATTAATTAAGCACCGACGTGCATTACGAGGCAACCAACATCACTGATGCACACACTTAAGTCCAGACGTTGATGGTCTCGTTGTGGATGGAGAAGGCGCTGAGGAGTGCCTCCTTGATGGGCCACTCGCTGCGGTAGTGGTCGACGATGAACTCGTTGTGCTTGAGGAACTCCGGCAGCTTGTCGTAGCTGATGAGCTCGCAGCACCTTCCCTTAAGCTTGGCGCCATCTTTTGCCTTTGCCCCTTTCTTCGTCAAGAGAGGAGACGCTATGGTTGTCCTGGGCGATCCAAGAACACCTGCGCCATCACTCCTTATGGTGGTCGTCTTCTCCAGCGTCACTGTGGAAGCCATTCTCGAGAGCTGACGGTTGGAACGAAGGCGTTCTGTGCTACCTGTTTTGTTCAGTTGTGTTGAGGAGGTGTGTTTTGCATGGTTGCGCTGGCTTCCTGGGTTTATTAAATAAGCCCGCCAAACACAGCCGTTTCTGTATGAATACGAATATTTCGGTAGTCTTGTGATGGCGAACCGGTCCGATTAGTGGGACGGCGCGTGGGAAAACGGGAGAAATTCTATGCGTGGCCACGGTCCTGTTTTTGGCGCGCGCTTTGGCGGACCGCCAGAGGATCTAGCCGGGTGATGTCACTGTCATGGTGGCTAGTACAGTAGTAGCCCAGCACTAGTCCAACTGTGACGTGGATGTTCGTCAAAGGCCTTGTACCTTCACCTACTCTCAATGAGTCTAATACGACGGCCCTTCCATACTGAGGATGGATGATAGTCCCTTGATGCTAGTGCTGGACCATTCAAATCAAATATAAGTTAGGTCGACGAGAAAGAATAATCCTAGCCACTTATTAACTCTACGGTCATTTTTTGACTTACCCAAAGTAATAGGTAGCCATGATACAGCGTGGCCCATACTCTTTGAGCTTCTTCATTATAGAGTATATGTACTCTACCATATCCTTTTTGTTCTTTCTCACATTCTCCTGATATCTCCTTTCTCTCTCCCGCACCATCAAGTTTTTATCCGTTAGCTTATAGCCCATGATGATTCTCTCATTAATATGTATTGGAGAGAGGTAGAGAATAGGATGGTGCCTTTTCGCACTTACGCTGGCCGACATCCTGCAAGGACAAGTCATCGTGGCATAATAAGTACGGAGTTGATGCATACCAATGCAAAGAACTATGAAATGAAGTCGCAAGTCATCACTTACAGAGAGAAAATGGTGAGTTGGGCGATGTCAAGGTTGTCTTCGTTCAGCAGCCTATACATGTCTTTGAAGTCCACTGGGATACTAAAATCTTCACCGTCCAAGTGGAAGGCCTCCGCGGGAATCCTGACGTGGAAACTTTTCATTCCTCTTTTTGACGCCTCCATGTACCACTGATGGAACTTCCTTGTATCCCACTCATTTTCTTCGAGCAGCTGTAGCCTAGTTAACATGAACTTGCCACACTCGAAGTGGCCGGGGCAATCATCCGACAAGGAAAACATATGATGAGGTCCATCAGGTGGCCTGGAAGAACAGGTATGCAAGTGTTAGTATCATTTCATGGGGTAGAAATGAGAATTGAATGCTATGCTCGACTGTAACGTACCTTTCGAACGTAATCAAGTAGGGAGCTGTTTGGTAATCAAGCCCGTGCTCGCCTCTGATCCTCCCTGTTGGCTCTCTACAATAGACGGTGTCGTGCTCGGCTGGCTTGTCGGCGTTGTCTTGCCCCCCGCCTCGTTGGTGGGGCTTGGAGGCGTACTTCTTGGAGGAGGGGGAGGTGGAGTGGGCCACTCGTGCTCGGCAGGCTTGTCGACATCGTCTTGCCCCCCGGTGCTAACCTTGAACCCTTTGCCTTGTTGGTGGGGCCTGGAGGCGAACTTCTTGGAGGAGGGGGAGGTGGAGGTGGCCCGCTCGTGCTCGGCTGGCTTGTCGGCTCCGTCTTGCCCCCAGATGGTGCTCTTGAACCCCCCGCCTCATTGTTGATCGGGCCCGGAGGCGGACTTCTCAGATGAGGGGGAGGGCTCATGCCTCAAGGTGCACCGCCACTGGGGCCATTGTCATCCCCACCTTCATCATCATCGTCATCGTCGCCCTGACCACCCCCCAGCGGGCAAGATCCTGCAGCGAGGTCAGCATCAGTGTCGGCGTCTCCTCCATGATCTCAATGTCATCCTTACACCACAAGATTTCTTCAAATTCCGTGGCCACAAGGGTTTGGAATTGTTGTATATGGGGAAGATCTATATCATACTCCACATGATCTGGGTGAATCCAAGCTGGGGTCACGACGGTGTAGTTGTCGGGGATCCAGCCTTGGTACACTTCTGGGCCGTAGTGGTACGGATGTACCAGTCCCTCGGCCACGACAATCTTCTTGCTCCTACCAAACGGAATCGTGAGCTGCACGTGCGTCACTGTCTCGATCTCATCGATCGGCCGCCACCTCGAGCAGAGGCACCATCTACCCTTGTGGAGCTTGAGGCATGGGAACGCCAGCCTGGTGTAACATATGGCTCCTCATCGCCACCATCTCTGGATCATTGCTCATGAATGCTTCCTTTATCGAGCTTTTGATCATATCAGATATTCCTTTATCATAGCCTTTTTTTATAAATTTTATCCTTGTACCTCTGCCTCGACTTGAACGTGGAAGCGTCGGATTGCCACGAGTCCATCGTGCTCCAGCTCATCTTGGACTGCACTCCACGTACGCGGCCACGGTGCTCAGGGGTTCCTAGGACCACGGTAAGCAGGTCGTGGCCCCTGCGAACCTCAACGCTCCCCTTGTCCTTGGATGCCTCGATGAGAGCCTTGTCCACCTCCCCAAACCTGGGCTCATTGAACTTGGACGCTCCCTCCTTGAGCTTCTTTGGAATTCAAGCTCTGATGAAGTCCTTGCCCCTAGGATCGACGCCCTCATACGGGTCTGGTTCCCTGGCCGCTCTTCTAGCTTCTTCCTCCCTTTTCCACTGTCCCCTCTTACCGGCAAACCCAGTCATGCCCAAGTGGTGGGGATACTTATTCTTCTTCGCGAGCTCGCTGAACTTGCCGCTCTTTTCCTTCACTTCTTCTGTCAATCTCATTTGTTTGAAAGTCTCCCACTGATTCTCCTTGATGAAAGTGTACCTACTACATGGATTCTTCCCCTTGTTCAACCAATCTCTGGTCAGCGCTGACCTGAAGTTCTAGAGCGATGTCCCCGCCATATGCAAGACCCAGTCTCTGCACTTGACCAAATTGGCGTTCTTGAGATAGTTGAACTTTTTTGTAACCATAGTCCAGATAAGCTCCTTGTATGCCTCGGGGATAGCTTTCCAGTTTGACCAAGTGATCTCCACCTTCTTCCTGGTAAAGACCGCGACCTGGTTGCTGAACACGGTAAGGACCTCCTCTGGCTTCGTCGGATCTCCCATAAGCCCCACCTCAGTTATCTCATGGACCTTCGTACTTTCATCCAACTGGTGCCTATCGTGTTCCCCCCTCCTCCGCTTAGGACCTTGTTGCTTCTTGCCCCTGGACCTGGATGTCGAGGTTCCTATGGAGGGGGCGGGGGCTTGTGCTTCGCCGACTTGAATAGCTTGTTGTTTTTCCCCGACTTGGCCAAACTCCAACACCCGAGTGCATGCCGGGATGCTATCTTGGTTTGGAGACCGCGGGGCACTTTGTGCTTCATCTAGCCTTGGATCCCAGTTTGGGTCATCCTCCTCCTCTGTGCGACGACACTTCTTTGGCTCCGGTAAAGGAAGCACCGCTCATGAAAGAGGTTGAAGAGGAACTAGGGGTAGGTGTGCGCCATCCCTCGTCCTCCATTCCAAAGCTACAAAGAACAACTATTTCAACTACTAGGGGTAGGTTGAAGAAGATTTGGCAGCCCTTCGGGGTCAAATTGAACCACGCGAAGAAGACTTGGCCAATTTTTGGCTGGGCTGGCACATATATAGGCCAGCGCTTTACCGCAGCGGGCATCATAATCGACCGTTGTGGTAAATATTTACCACAGCGGGCAACATAAGGTGCCCGATGCGGTAAATATTTACCGTAGCAGTTGGTTATGATGCCCGCTGCAGTAAACATTTGTGCTTTTTATAAATAAAAAAAGGTTGACTTGGTCAGATTTGTTAAAATGAGAGACTAAATGACCCCAAATTAAAAACTTTTAAATACCACTTTTGTTAAACTCATCAAGATCTACAATTCAAATATAGACCATTTTTCCATTTGAGAAAGTGTAAATAACCACTAGTCACAAAATCATGAATCCCTCTTATAGTTTATGAAAGTATAAGAGAGATTGTTCATTTTTAAACTAAACTTTTGTATAACTTTCTCAAATGCAAAAATGACCTATATATCAAATGTAGATCTCGATGAGTCTAGCCTATTTGGTATTCATGAGTTTTCAATTTGAGACCATCTAGCTTGTCAAAAACCCGTTAAGATGTGTAAAAATTTCAAAATTCAAAATTTAAACAGTTAAAACATTGTCAAATGAAAAGTTGACTATAAAAACTTAAGTAGATATTGATGAGATTAGAAGAGTTGGTATTCATGACTTTTGAAGATGAAACCATTTAGGGCTTGAAATAGTAGATTGGAAGTGTCATTTTCTTTAAAATTCAAACTTTGACTTAGTCAAACTTGGTGAAACGAGAGGCTAGATGACCCCTGATGAAAAACTTTTGAATACCAGTTTTGTTAAAATCTTCAATATCTACAATCCTTACATAGGGCATTTTTCTATTTGAGAAAGATCGCAACACTTAATATAAAATCATGGGGTCACGGGATACATTTGAGTTCAACTTTATTACATTATCATAACATTTAATACAAAATGATGTCACGGGATACATATGGGTGCCACATTATTACATTATCAAAACACTTAGTACATAAATTTGGACACATTATTACATTATCTCATTTTTGTGCAGGCGCTTTCACGGTCCGTGTCTCACCATCTTTGCGGGTCCATGGATTCACACCGCTCTTGTTACAAATGGCCTCGATGACCTTGATCTTCTTTGGATGATCGGTGAGAAGCTGAATTTTTGAATAGGTGTTGTACTGTTTGGGGCTTTGGACCCCATCAGCTCCCACGACCCGCTGCTTTCCTGAAATGACCACATGCCTCTTTGTGTCAGGTGGATAGATAAAGTAGGCCACTTGCGCGACATTAGTTGCTAGTGCCCACTGATCATCTTTGTAGCTAGTACTTTTTAGGTTTACCATGGTTAGCCCATAATCCTCCACCATAACTGAATTTGGGTTGACCTAGTGGCACCGACAGGCGGTTAAGCATAAGTTTTGGCCATAGTCAAGCTCCCATATTTCTTCGATCTGCCCATAAAATTGTACCCCTTGACTTTCATATCGAACACCGCTATTCTGTGCCACGCTCTTGTTGTCCTTTTCCTTCGTGTGGAAGTGGTATCCCTTGACGTCATACCCTTGCCATGTGGTGACATGGCTAGATGGGTCTCGCGCAAGCTTCTTAATAAATGGTCTCTGTATCTTCAGGAGGGCATCCTTCAAGCGGTATTTGTTGCTCTTTGAACCACTCTATGAAACTTCGCTTATGCTCTTTCTCTACCCATTCCTCTGTGCGTTGTCTATCATGAGCGGCGTGGAGCTCTTCTACGTGCTTGTCAACGTATTTCTCTACGCTCACCAAGCTATGGAGGATGTTGTAATGTGTCTGTTCCACCTCTTTGTTTGGTATATCAGTGCGTACTTTTTGGCCAGTGCACCCAACCCCTGTGGTTTTTCCCTCGTGCTGGTGGACAGGCAGCCTAATCGCCCTCTTGTCTTTTAGGAACCTCACACACCAGTTGACGGACTCCTCGGTAGAGCATGCCTCGATCATAGATCCCTCCGGGTAAGCACAGTTATGTACATATCTGTTGAGGGTGGACATGAACCGCTCGTACGTCCACATCTGATGCAGGTACACGGGGCCTAGCTGCTCGATCTGGTCGACCATGTGCACCATCAGGTGAGTCATCATGTCAAAGTAAGCCGGTGGAAATTACATCTCCATCTGACATAGGGTCTCCACAACGAACTCCCTCAGGGCAGGCAGCTCGGCCTTATCGATGACCTTCTAGGTGATGCAGTTAAAGATGTACAACATCTGTGTAATCACCATCTTCACGTACTCTGGACCGACAGCCCTAATCAGTATTGGAAGGAACATCGTCAGCATGACGTGGCAGTCGTATGAGTTGTAGCCGCTCATTGTTAGGTCTTTCATGGAGACCAGGCTCTTGATGTTGGAAGAGAATCCGGTCGGCACCTTGATACCATTCGCCAATTTGCAAAAGGTCGTCCTCTCGTTAGTCATTAGGTTGCAGGCCGCCCCCGGGATATCGACTTTACCATTCTCAGGCTTGCTCTGGTGAAGGTCATGCCTGATATGTTGACAAGGTCCTGACGTGCCCCGAGACCATCCTTTGTCTTTCTTGAGATGTTGAGTAGGGTATCAATCGTGCTCTCAAACACATTCTTCTCGAGGTGCATGCAGTCGATGGCATGGGGTGAGTGCAGTGTCCTCTAGTACGGTAGGTACTTGAAGAAAATCGACTTCTTCTTGAATGGAACGGCGGGGACCACGGGCCATGCTTCCTCCGTCGTGTCCGGTCGCTTTCGCTTCCTGGTCTGCCTCTTCCCCTTCTCCTCTGGTGGTGGGGATTCTCGATGGTTGACGCTGCGGCTCGTCCTGGTTGTCGAAGTATTGGTTCCAAGCACTTTTTCTATACCTGTGCTTGGCCACAAGGAAACGCCTGTGCCTCGTGTACACCGTCTTGATGGACCCCTTGAGGTAAGTGTAGTAGGTCCCATCGATGCACACCATGTAGCCGGTCTTTCCTTTGATCTACCCGACAGTGAGAAGAGACCAGGGTAATTAGTTATGGTGACAAAGATGATGGCTTTTAGTGTGAACTTCTCCTTCTGGAAAGCATCCACAATCTGGACCCCATCATTGAATAGCATATGCATCTCCTCCATGATCAGCTCTAGGAGCACATCTATATCTGCCTCGGCCCCAAGATAAGCATGATGAGCAGGAGGTACCTGTGCTTCTGACATAGATGGGGAGGCATGTTGTATATGGTGAGGACGACCGACCAAGTACTGTGAGAGCTACTAAGCTCACCGAACGGGTTCATCCTGTCGGTACTCAACGCAAGCCGGATGTGCCCGGGCTCGTCATGAAACTTGGGGTGCGCATTGTCAAAATCCTTCCACTGCTAGCCATCAGAGGGGTGCCACAGCTTGCCATCGTCCTTGAGTGTGAACACATGGTTTTTACATAACCATTGTAGAGCACCCTTGTGGTTGTGATGAGCAATTTTCAACATACCAACACTTTGGTGTGTGGTTGGCTCGGTGGTTCTTCTAATCCCCTAGCATAGGGTTATGTGTCAAAACAATATCTCTTGGCTTCGTGATGCGTAGGTGTGGAGTCCGAAGGCGGTGGCAGCGGTCGGGAGAAGGTCAAGTAGGGCGTGGCGTGCTGACGGACCGGTTGCGGTGAAGGGCAGACACGAGGCTTGGACCGAGGGACCAGACGGCCAGGTGGCCAACCACAATGGATGACATTTGGGACATCGACGAGCGCAAGTGTACACAGCAGGGGACGCGTACGGGCTATGCTACTCGTGGACGGTTTGGTGGTTTGCCCTCAAAACCATCGGCGGGGGATGCATATACGGTACGATACTCGCGGGCAGTTTGGTGGTTTGTCCTCAAAACCATCGGTGGTGAGTTTCCCGGGTTTGGGACTCAAAACTCGGGTGGAGGTCCCGATGCGGACGGACAGCACGTGGCGGCATCGGAGAGATCACTTTGAAGCGAGGTTACCGGTGAGGAGGCGCGGTGGCCGTCGGATCAAGAAAACTCGAGTTGGACCATAATGCCCCTGGCTTGGTGGTTCTCTCTTAGAATTTCTAGGGGTAGAAGTGGAATTATGTAATAAAACTATAAATAAGAGCGACTGCCTCCACTCAGTCTCACCTCTCCCATTCCAGTGTTAGGGTTTCCCAGTCTCTAGTCTTTTAGAGTGTGCGAGGTCCACTACAAGACATTTGTAGTGATTTGTTTATAGGAAGAGCACCCCCTAGTGTGCTCGTGCCCTCTGGGCTTTTACCTTCATGTGAATTTTGTGATGAATTTGTGTTCTTGTTGTTCTTGAGTTATTCATCCTGAGTTCCTCTCCTCCCTCCAATTTCGTGGTCGGATTTCTTTGATTTTGCACCATTTGATTCTGTTTTTCTTGTGTTGATTCAAGCTATGACGTGAGAGGATCAATCCCTCCGAAGGGTTTGAGCTAATTCCTCACGAGCAAGTAGATCGGTGTGATTTTGTGTTCATGGCGAGTTCTTAGTGGTTTTCTCACCCCTTTCTTTATTTCTCTTGATTCGTGTCAAATTGGGCCATGACCTTTTAGTGGTAGCTTCCCTATTGCCTTGTGAACCTACGGTTAAAATTTCATGGCAATCGGAGTTAATTGGACCGAGAAATCAAATTTTCCTTGTTCCGGGCGATTTCCATGCGATTCTGTTCGTGCTGATTTTTTGACCTGCGGACAGTCCGCCCCTTTGAGCCCGGATAGTCCGCAAGTCAAGTTTTGGTGTGTTCCGATCGCATTCTAGGTCTAAAGATTGATCCACTACTTTTGACCCGCAGACAGTCCGCACTTGGGGCCGGATAGTCCGCCCTTGTGCCGAAAAGGCTGATTTCGCTCATTCTGTGTCTGAAGTTTGGTCAACTCCTTCTGACCTATGGACAGTCCATACTAGGTGGTCTGGATAGTCCACCCCTGTACTAGAAAGGCTGTTTTCACTTGTTTTGATTGGCTCTTTCTTCCATCTTCTTTCGTGGGGTTCCCTTTGTGCCTAAGACTTCACGTGGGATATCTTGCTACCCGTTAGCACGTGTATCACTCGCATCTTGTGAGCTTTTGCTCTTGGGATTGTTTGCCGAGTCGAGGACCTAAAGTTTTGAAAGAAATTTTGAGGCTCCCATTCACCCCCCTCTGGTCGCCTATCCGGTCCTTCAATTGGTATCAGAGCCTATTAAGGATCACTTCCACCTTAATCGGTCTATGATCCACCGAAGGCGACATGGCTTTACAAAATCAGACGGGTAAGTCGCCCCAATTCAATGGGGAGAACTACTCGTACTGAAGATCTGAATGCAAGCTCATTTACAAGGGATCGATTAGCGTGTTTGGAAGATCATTGAGAGTGCTTACTACCAGGTGCTTGATGCACGTGTCAATCAAGAACAGATCAACCAACACAATGCTAACAACATTGCCCATGCTGAGCTTTACGCTGCTTTATCGATTTCTGAGTTTGATCATGTTTCCAATTGTCGTACCGCTCGAGAGATCTGGAGGAGGCTTTAGAGCTTCCATGAGGGTACGACCCATGTCAAAACCAGACTCTATGAGACATAGAAGCGAGAGTACAAGAACTTCACCCAAGTCGATGGGGAGACCGTTGATTCGATGTTTTCTTACTTTACCACCATTGTAAACAACATGCGAGCTAACAATGCAGCTATGCCCTGTGACGATCATCAGAGAGCACTCGAACTCTTGTATGCTCTAGATCTGAGGGTCTAGGAGGTCAAGGTGCAGGCGATCATTGAGTCGGCCAACTACGAAACCCTCACCATGGATGAGCTATTCAGCAAGCTCAAGTCTACCGAGATCGACCTCCAGACGCAGGCGAGGATCAAGAACCTGTCTGCCCAACCATGGCTTTGGTGTCAGGTAATGCAAGTTTAAGTTTAGCTTTGACTAACCCATTACCTTTGTCACTTGCCTTGTCTTCTCTTGTGTCTGCAACAGAGGAGCAGATGGAGGCTCTTGGAGATGATGAGTTGGCGCTGGTCATCAGCTGTTTTTCGTAGTTTCACAACAACCACTTGAACCGCTAGCGTGGTGGTCCAAAGGAGGGCTACAGGTGTGGAGACCCCGACCACTACATTGCCAGCTGCCCCAAGAAGGACAAGTCCTCTGACAAGTACAACTACACCAAGCACAAGGACAAGCGCGAGCACACCTCCACCAAGCACAAGGGCAAGCGCGAGCACACCTCCTCCAAGCACAAGTCCAAGGGAGGGTCTGAAAAGGAAGTGCTCAGGAAGCTCCTCGAGAAGCAACAGGCAGAACAATGAGCCATCCTTGATGCCCTCAGTAATCGTGAGAACTCCACCGATAGCGACTCCTCTACTTCTAGCGACGACAACTCAAAGCACAAGATCAAGGACAAGCTGGGTGGACTTTGCTTCCTCGCCGAAACCACCCAGCAAGGCTTTTGTACCATGGCACTTGATGAGGAGGTCAACCATGGATCTGAGGTTTCGGGCAGCGATTGTGATGCACACAGCAACGACCCCAAATCTGAGGTATCACTTTCTGCTGATGAACTTGCCGCTGAGGTTGAGAGAATGACAGATATTTTGCTGAGTCAGGATAAATTGCTTAAGCGTGCTGCTTGTGAACGCAATGACTTCAAGCGTAAGCTTCTCATAGACTTAGATGAACTTGAGCGTGCAAAGAAGGATAGAGTCGTTGTGTCTGACGAGACTGAGTGCGATGAATGTGCTATTCACATGTCTAGTCTTGTGTCCTTGCAGTCCAAGTACTCTGATTTGGTTGAGAAGTTTGATAGGGCTAGAGCTGAACTATTTTGTCAGGTCCTTGCAAGTCATGTGCTGAGTTGTGCTCTGAGCTTTCTGAGAAAGCTGCTAGGATTGCTTTGCTTGAGAAGTCTAGTGCAGATGATTCTAGTGCTCGGTGTGTTTGCTGTGAGGCTTTGGAGCTAGAGCTAGCTAATTGTAGGAATGACAAGAGAAAGACCGAAGAAGAAAACACATTCCTTCGGCACATGTTGAGTTGGCTTTCCTGCAGTGAGCCACAATTGTGCATGATGATGAGTCAGTACAAGAGGGGTACTGCCACAACGGTTTTAGGCTTTGCTTCAGGTGGGAAGGGTGACAATGTTTTTGGCAAGGTTGGTGAACATAGTGGTTTGAGCATGAGTGAGAAACTCACCAATCCTTCCAAGCCCATCAAGATAAACCCACCTAAGCCCTCTGAGCCTACCAAGCCCATTGTGAGGGATGGAGTGATTGATGAGAATCCCAAAGCTCCACCTCAGAAACAAGTGTGGATTCTAAAACCTAACCACCTTAGGAACCCACTTGAAACTTTGCCAAACATATCTGATAAGCCCCTTCCTCAGGCTAAACCACCTCCAAGAGTGAACCATGTCCACAACAGAGTGAGTCACCCACAACCCAAGAGAGAGGTGTACCACTGTGAGTATTGCAAGAAGGATGGTCACTTGTTTGAGTTCTGCTTTAGGAGAAAGAGAGATGATAGGCGTAAGTTTGAGCTTTCACACTAGAACATGCATCGCCCATTTCATGGCATGCATGCTTCACTTGCTCAGAAGAGCAATGCTAGGCCTAGAGGTGGAAGACCTCAAGGTGCTAGGCCCTAGTTTGTGAGACCACAAGGTGATTGTGCCCGGCGAGGTCCAAGTCGTCCTCAATACAACTCAAGGTCTCATGGCATTGGCTATCAGTCCTACACTTCTAGCAGACCATGTTTTCCCTTTCATGGTGATCGCTTTGTTTGTTGGCCTAGGATGAGTGGTTTTTCAGCTAACCCCTTTTCTGAACAAATGGCCCAACACTGGTATGCTTCACAGTTTACTAACCCCGGTTTGAGTCATTTGCCCTTCCAATGTCATTATATTGAGCAGGTCGGAGGACGTGGGTGGAGAACATGCAATCTTTTGGTGTGGTCAAGAGTAGATGGTTCTCTACACCCACGTTAATGGACTCCGAGAGGCATGTGTTTTGTTGTGGCGCCTACACACACTTTGTGAGCTATCATATACACTCATACCTTGTACATTCATGCATCGATACTAGTAGTATGAGGTAGTTGTTCATGTGCTCACTTGTATAGTTCTTACTTGTATTGTGCTTTTATATCTAGTTTAGCATGTTTTATCTTGTGTATCATATGTCATGCTAGCCTTGTGCATATCTTGTGGATTAGCCACTTTTCATGTTAGTGTGTGATACTCATGAACATTTTGCCATACTTTATCTTGTGCTCAAATTGTGTAGTTGATATTGTGTTCATTAGGTATCTTTTTAGTTAGCTTTTGCAGAGTTACATGTATCCTTTTGACATGTTTTGATAGCCCAAGCTTTTAGCTTTTTAATTAGTTTCATGTTACATGCTTTTACTTCTTATTTGATATCATTGTGCATTGTAGCATGAGTTGAGCTTTTGGTTGCTTTTGGGTTTGCAGTGTCGTTAGGTTGTTCTTGGCTCTTTTGAGTTTTCCTTCTCTTAGAATTGGATCTTTTTCTTGTGGTTTTTGTGCCTTTTGTTTTCTAGCTTTCTTTTGCTAGGCGTCTTTGTTTAAGGGGGAGTTTGGCCTCTTTCGAAGGGAAGTTTGGTGGTTGCTACCCATTTTAGTTGTGGGTTGCTTTGGTTCTTATATAGTAGTCCTTCTTTGTTTCTTCTTTTGCTTTTGTATCATATTGCATTGCATATCATCATGTATCATATATCATATGCTTAGCTTCACTTGTATAGCTTGTTGATTAAGGTTATGCTCTTGTTGATATGATCTATGGATACATGATGGCTATATAGCAGCTTAGGCTCTCTTTGATCAACTTGACACATGTTATGAGCTAAGCATGTTTTTGAAATATGAACATGCTTAAATACTTGATGAAATCTGAAAAACTTATTCACCTTTGAGATAACAACTAGCATGTGTAGGATTTGTTAAGATCCATGTGCTTTCATTTGTATGCTCTAGTTGCTATGTCTCATGTTTCTTGAATCATACACTTAGCTCGGACTCTTGATATCTTTATGCTAAAACTTGATATCTAAAGCTAAGTGATGAATATGCTTTGAGTTGGATCTTTATTGTCCCACGTCAATATCACGAGATTGCTTCTCATTCTTCTGAGTGAGATGAACTTGGGCATTGTAGTGCTAGTCCTCAACCATTCGTGACGAGACAGCTTCCCACTTACACATAGGGATGAACTCGGCATGGCTGCAAAACATGATAAAAATAACATAATTTTTGGCGGACAGTTTTGATCCTTTCACATACACATGTCTAAAAATAACCTTGTAATCCGCTGTAAAACTCCGATCAATGTTGAAGCTACAAGTGTTAAATGCTTCCTTAAGACATGATGTATGATCGTTATATGGGGTAGTTCACTTTTGTATACATGTGCTAGTACTAGTTTGGTCTCTTGCTTATATGTGCTATGTGCTATCCTCTTTGGTGAACACCTTTTATGAGATATGCTTAAAATTGGTCAAAATGCTTATGATTCATATTTCGTTCATTTGATCAGTTTGAGCATTGGCCTTGTCTTGCGCCTGTTGTACTACATATACCGTACCAACTTGAGCATGTTTTTAATCCACTTGCTATACTCCTGAAGCTTTGTATGTTTGCATTGTGCATCTCATAGCATGATTTGAGGGGGAGCTTCTTTTGTGAGGACTTGATAAGTGCATTTGTCAACAAGGGGAAGAATGATTCCATAAATCCAGAGTGTGCATTCATGTGCATTTGTGAGGCTGATGCACTTGTTTTAAGGGGGAGTTGCACATTTGCTTTTGCTAGACGTGTCGAGCCGTTTGCCTCTGTCTTGAGGGTCTAGCCACTTTCAGGTGCTTTGAGCTTGTTTTGCTTGGTTGCATCAAGCCGTTGCCCATGTCTTTGGGGACCAAGTTTTTGGCTTTGCTTTGCTCATTGTGAGTGACCCGTTCAAAGCTTTTCTTTGGCTTTTGGTCACTTGAGTGGGTTTTCTCTGGCTTTGTGTTGGTGTTGACAATGCACTCATCAAGAGAGAGATTGCGAACACATGGTTTTTACATAACTATTGTGGAACACCCTTGTGGTTGTGATGAGCGATTGTCAACATGCCAACACTTTGGTGTATGGTTGGTTTGGTGGTTCTTCTAATCCCCTGGCATAGGGTTATGTGTTGAAACAGTGTCTCTTGGCTTCGTGATGTGCGGGTGTGGAGTCTGGAGGCGGTGGCAGCAGTCGAGAGAAGGTCAAGTAGGGCGTGCCGTGCTGATAGACCGGTTGCGGTGAAGGGTGGACGCGAGGCTTGGACCGAGGGACCAGACGGCCGGGTGGCCAGCCATGGTGGCTAACATTTGGGACATTGATGAGCGCAAGTGTACACGGCAGGGGATGCGTACGGGCTACGCTACTCGCGAACGGTTTGGTGGTTTGCCCTCAAAACCATTGGCGACAGTTTGGTGGTTTGGCCTCAAAACCATCGGCGGGGGATGCGTACACGGTACGATACTCGCGGGCGGTTTGGTGGTTTGTCCTCAAAGCCATCGGCGGCAGGTTTCTCGAGTTTGGGCCTCAAAACTCGGGCGGAGGTCCCGATGCGGACAGACGGCACGTGGCGGCATCGGGGAAATCGCTTCGGAGCGAGGCTACCGGTGAGGAGGCGCGGTGGCCGTCGGATCAGGAAAACTCGAGTTGGACCATAATGCACCTAGCTAGGTGGTTCTCTCTTAGAATGTCTAGGGGTAGAAGTGGAATTGTGTAATAAGACTATAAATAAGAGGGACTGCCTTCACTCAGTCTCACCTCTCCCATTCCACTGTTAGGGTTTCCCAGTCTCTAGTCTTTCCGAGTGTGTGAGGTCCACTGCAAGACATTTATAGTGATTTGTTCGTGGGAAGAGCACCCCCTAGTGTGCTCGTGCCCTCTGGGCTTTTACCTTCATGTGAATTTTGTGATGAATTTGTGTTCTTGTTGTTCTTGAGTTATTCATCCTGAGTTCCTCTCCCCCCTCCAATTTCGTGGTCAGATTTCTTTGATTTTGCACTGTTTAAGTCCATTTTTCTTGCGTTGATTCAAGCTATGACGTGAGAGGATCAATCCCACTGAAGGGTTTGAGCTAATTCCTCACGAGCAAGTAGATCGGTGTGATTTTGTGTTCATGGCAAGTCTTTGGCAGTTTTCTCACCTCTTTCTTGATTTTTCTTAATTCGTGTCAAATTGGGCCATGACCTTTTAGAGGTAGCTTCCCTATTGTCTTGTGAACCTACGGTTAAAATTTCATGGCAATCAGAGTTGATTTGACCAAGAAATCAAATTTTCCTTGTTCCAGGCGATTTCCGCGTGATTCTGTTTGTGCTGATTTTTTGACCTACGGACAGTCCGCCCCTTTGAGCCTAGACAGTTCACAAGTCAAGTTTTGGTGCGTTCTAATCGCGTTCTGGGTCTGAAGATTGGTCCACTACTTTTGACCCACGGACAGTCCGTACTTGGGGCCCCGGACAGTCCGCCCTTGTGCCGAAAAGGCTAATTTCGCTCATTCTGGGTCTGAAATTTGGTCCACTCCTTCTGACCTGCAGACAGTCCGCACTAGGGGGTTTGGATAGTCTGCCCCTGTGCTAGAAATGCTGTTTTTGCTTATTTTGATCAGCTCTTGCTTCCATCTTCTTTCGTGGGGTTCTCTTTGTGCCTAAGACTTCGCGTGGGATATCTTGCTACCCGTTAGCACGTGTATCACTCGCATCTTGTGAGGTTTTGCTCTTGTGGTTGTTTGCTGAGCCGAGGACCTAAAGTTTCAAAAGAAATTTTGAGGCTCCCATTCACCCCCTCTGGTCACCTATCCGGTCCTTCATTGAGCCGGTCAGGTGATGCATGGCAAGACATGAGCTTCGCATCCTCTAGGTTCCCGAATAGTGCATGTAGGCGGTCGACCACGGGCAAGTACCACACCAACAGCGCAAGGCTTTTCCTCCGCGTATAACCCTCTTCTTCCTCGTCCTGCTAAGCCGAGATCTACTTGGCCCCCTTCTTAGCCACCTTCTTCTTCTTCTTTGGACCATCGGTACCCTGCACAGCTTCGTCATCATCATCCACGTGACACCCAGCATTCCTCTTGTACTGATTGGTGCCACAGTGTAAACAACTGGTCAACTTCTCATACTCCTCGCCTCGATACATGATGCAGTGGTTAGGGCAGGCATCAAACTTTCTAACTTTCATCGCCACCGGCCGAATCAACTTCTTCACCCGATAGGTATTTGCTTGCACCTTGTTCCCGCCAGTTGGGTACGTGGTAGCTAGGTAACTTAATAGCTCGTTGAAGCTATTGTCCGACCAACCATGCCGGGCCTTCATCATTAGCATGTAGAGGTTGAAACGGAGCGCCGTGCACCTATCTAGACATTTCCCGCCATCCTGATACAGAGGATCAATGGACGCCTACTTCATCTCTCTGAAGTTTTCCTCGTCGATGTGGTTCACCAGGTCCTCAAACAGCTGCATATCCTCTTGTTCCCTCAAAAGAGCCTCATGACCATCGTCACCTCCATCGGCGCCATCTTGCATGCCCTCCAGTAGTTCGTCCACCGTGATGTAATCACGAGCATCGTTGACAGCTGCTGGCGTAGCCGCCGCCGAAGGTGGCACGTGTGGTCAAACAGGATCTTGGTTCACCGTCGTCGTCGAAGAGCTCACTCCAGATGCACCGCCACTCGCAGCGAGCCTTTCGCCGTGGGAAGTCGAGACCGTGTAACCCTCCATGAAATCATGCACAATCAAATGAGATTGCACGGTACCATCTGGGTAGCCTACCTAGTTCTCGCACTTCTCACATGGACATGTGGTTGTCGACCGCTTCCGACTCTCACGGTGAGCTTTCGCAACGGCCATGAACTTCCTCAATTCAGAGAGGTACCGAGTATCAAGCACTCTGTCGATCTTGTACATCCATTTGGACCTGTCCATCATAGCTGTACATGACACAAGCAGTAAAATGGAGAATAATTAGAAAAAATGATGATATACCTCCAAAATCATGAAAAAGAGAGAGCATTGGCCAAAAGACACTAAAAAGTGACGAAATAGAGAAAAAGAGGGGTGAAAGAGAGCTTTTATGCATCCATGGTGAATTTAAATAGAAGAAACATAAATTTTATCTCTCCACACAATGGAATGGATCTAGATCTAGATGTAGACAAAAGCCACTAAAAATGAGAAAATAGACAAAAAAGGATGAGAGAGAGCTTTTATGTATCCATATGGTGAATCTAGATAGAAAAAAATAAGCTTCATCTCTAATCCATGGGGATCTAGATCTAGAACTAGACAAAACCCACAAAAAGGTGAGGAAATAGAGAAAAAAATGGAGGGAGAGCTTCCATGGTGAATCTAGATGAAAAAATAAGCTTCATCTCACTCCACCATAGATCAAGATCTAGACAAAAGATGCACCAAAAAAGTGAGGGAGAGGGAGAAAGAGGGGTGGGAGAGCAATTATGTATCTCTAGTAGTGTCCTCCTCCCCCAAATCAAAGGTCTAAAGCTCAATTTAATGGTGTGGTAAAAAATTAGGGCAAAATCTTCCCCCAACGAGTTGGAAGAGGAGAAGCCGTGGGAAAGAAGGGGCTGGCGGCGGTTAACCTGCCCGACGAGAATTACTGCAGCAGGCTGCTTAACCTGCTCGCTGTGGTTAATCGACATTTACCGCAGCGGACGATGTAAGGCGCCCGCTGCATTAATCGACATTTACGTTGCCCGCTACGGTAAATGGGTTAACCGCAGCCGGCGTCGAGGCGCCCGGCCGACCGTGGATGGTCACCGAACTACCGCAGCGGGCAGCCGGGGCGCCCGCTGCCGGCCGTTTTTGGCGCCGCTGCGGTAATTCAATTCTCACATAGTGGTAATGGAAACCAGTTAAGATCAGTTAACCATTCCTATTGGGAGTTAAAAAGAAACCGTGCCACCCGGTCTACATTTAATATATTCTACTTCCCATCAGAACTTATCCATCCAGGATCGAGCAATGGAACTAGAGCAATGGAGCTAGATGTACTCTCTCAATTTCAAACTATAAGTTCTTTTAATTTTTTGAAGAGTCAAAACATCTTGACCAAAAAAATTGAGAGAACTATAAACATTTATATCAACAAAAAGTTATACAATTGATAGTATAATTCATGAAAATCTAATAGCACCTATTTGGTATCATAAATGTTATTATTCTATTATATAGATTTGGTCAAACTTGAATTTCATTCATGTTGCCCCAATAAGATTAATAAAATAATAATAATTGAATATGCGACGAGTTAAACTAGATAACCTTTTAAAGCATAGACAAGCCATCTAACAATTGAGGTGCATCCCGAATTTTCATTTATTGGATACTAAAAATTCTTTTAAATTTGATCTATTCTTTGAAGATAGGTTATGGTAAAAATAATAATAATTAGAGATGTAAGGAGTTGAATCCCATAAATGCTCTACCAGTTGAGCTAAATCTCCAATTTTCATTCAACTGGACACTACAAATTATTTTAAATTTGATCTAGTGTTCAAAGATATGTTATAATAAAAAAAGATATGAGGAGTTGAACCCTGTACCTTTTTCATGCAGTTGACCACCACACACTATTCTAAAGTTTATTTAATATTAGAACATAGAGTAATAAAAAATAATAATTAGAGAGCAAAGAGCTCAACCCCATACCTTCTTCATGCATATTGTTTTTATTCTATTTAATATAAGAACATAGATTAATAAAACCAATAATTGGAGATACAAGGAGTTGAACCCCATAAACGCTCTACCATTTGAGAATGCCCCATTTTCCATTTAATTGAAAATTATAAATCCTTTTAAATTTGATCTAGTAGTCTTCAAAGGATTGGTTATAAAAAAATAATAATTAGAAATGCAAGGAGTTGAACCCCATACCTTTTTATGCATAGATAAACGCTCTACCAGTTGAGCTACATCCCCAACTTTTGATCAATTGACCACTACAAATTATTTTAAATTTTATTTAATATCAGAATATAGATTAATAAATAATAATAATTGGAGATAAACACACTACGAGTAGAGCCACATCCCCATTTTGGTTTATTTGGCCACCAAAAATTATATTTAAAATTTATTTTAGCTTAGAACATAAAAGAATAATTGTAGATGTGTAGTGCTTAATCGATCAGACCATGACCAGTTAAGTTGGATCCATTTGGGAGCAATCCAACTTTAACTTTGAAGAGAATCACTCACAACCAGCCATTGCACAAAATGGGCTTTGTTTTCTGATAAGATGGGCTGGGTTAAGGTCCCTCGTATCGGAGTCCAGCCCAGAAGCTTTGGCCTTCTTCGAGCTACCGCCGCAGCGCGGCGCGCGCTGACGTCTGACCACTCCGTCGACCTCTCTCTCACTCGCCAAGCCGTCATAGGACTCCGAGAGTGGGTTTCGAATTGGCGCCAACTAATCCCCATTCCCCCAGAACCCCCAGCCAGCACTAGGGTTTCCGCTCCGCCATGGCGGGAACCACCTCCGCGGCTCCCATGGACATCGACGCCGCCGCGCCGCCTCCGCCGCCGCCTGGGGCGGCGGCCAAGGGCAAAGCGCCGCTCTCCGCCACCGGCAGGGCTGCGCCCTGGGTCGAGAAGTACCGGCCCCAGTCCCTCGCCGACGTCGCCGCCCATCGCGACATCGTGGACACCAGTAAGTGGCCGCGGCCGTTGTGCTTGTGCGAGGGCCGATGTGGGGTTTAGGGTTTAGGAGGGATTCGGGTGGGGTTCTATTAGATTTGTGTTACAGTGAACGGTAACTCACGGGGGTGTGGTCGATATGTTACCGTGATTTTGTTAACGCGTTATTATGCTATATATTCTTCATGTCTCGTATAACCTGTACTCCTATGTGGGTTGACTCTTGACCCCGAATTTATGTCTGTTTGTGCTACCACATATTCTTCTGATTCCTGAGTTATTAAGCTGTGCTGGTTGTGACTGTAGCATACGAGGTAAGCTGATGATTGCCATTTTGTTCCTGTAGTTGACAGGCTTACAAATGAGAATAGACTTCCACACTTGTTGCTATACGGGCCACCTGGCACTGGGAAAACATCGACGATTCTGGCTGTTGCGAGGAAGCTATATGGATCTCAGTATAGCAACATGATCCTCGAGCTCAATGCATCAGATGAACGTGGTATTGATGTTGTCAGGCAGCAGATCCAGGATTTTGCTGGTGCACGCAGCCTCTCTTTTGGGTATGGATTTCCAGACTTGATGCACAATCAAGTAATTCCGTTTGCCATAATACCTTGAGCAATACCCTTTTGCCTTCCACTTAAATTTCTATTCCAGACTTGATATGTAATCAAGTAATTCTGTTTGTCATAATACCATCAATAATACCCTTTTGCCTTTCATTTGAATTTCTACAGAGCAAGGCCTTCTGTTAAGTTGGTTCTCTTGGATGAAGCAGATGCAATGACAAAGGATGCACAATTTGCATTGCGAAGAGGTTTTTCTGTTGTTAAGACTTTACTTTGTTCATTGCTGTGGTATTTCTGTGCATTTTCTTCCTTACATCCATTTAATATTCCCCTCCTTGCAGTTATTGAGAAGTATACAAGGAGCACACGGTTTGCACTGATATGCAACCATGTCAACAAAATTATCCCTGCACTACAATCAAGGTGCACCAGGTTTAGATTTGCTCCACTAGATGGCAGTCATGTTAGAGAGCGTCTTCAACATATAATAAAATCTGAGGGGTAAGTACTTTTCTTTCCTTCTAAGATTATACAAGAATTCTCAATAATTATTTTGTCACTTGGGAGCTCAGTAGCTCACTTATATTGTGTTCCGTTATATCACGCTTTGCAATTTTCACATTGTGCTGTACTAAACTGGCATAGGATTCCGGTCCTATCTGCAATGTTAATTTTTTCATGTACTTGCAGGCTAAGTGTAGATGAGGGTGGCTTGACAGCACTAGTGCGGTTAAGTAATGGTGATATGAGGAAGGCTTTGAATATATTGCAGGTTATCCCTTTATTGCTGTCATGCTGTGCATTTGACCCAAACTGTTTTTGACCACGAGTTTTGATATCTAGTCATTTAAAGATATAGAAGTTCTGAGCATGTGGGAGCAAGTTAAAACAAAACACGAAACTGTTGATGTTTTAGATCTGAACAAATCATACATTCTGATTTGCGTAACTGTTGTGTGTACTTTAAGTATTTGACTAATGCCATTCTTTCAATGCTATCTGTTACTAGTTCAACATTGAGATGAACCATAAAGCATACTAACTCTCCCAAAATTTAGCCACTTTTGGGTTTGTCCGAAGTCAAACTATTTTAATTTTGACCCAAGTTTATAGAAAACCCATTACCATCTATGAGACCAAATAAGTACATTGTATACTAATTTGGTGACCTACATGTTTATGTTTTGTACTATAATTTGGTCAAACCTAACACAATAGGACAAACCTAGAAATTTTGGGATGAAGTAGTTTTTTTTCATTATATCAATTGTTTTGTTATATAAACTAATCCACCAATTACAATGGCTTTGACAATTTATTACAAAAATAAAAAAAATAGGCATGGGGTTCCCATGCTGACTTCGGTCAAAAATGGCTTTGACAATTACTTACCTTTTTTATGTGTAGGCAACACACATGGCATCCCAACATATGACAGAAGAAGCTGTCTATCTTTGCACAGGAAACCCCATGCCAGAAGATATTGAGCGGATAGCTCATTGGCTATTAAATGAACCATTTTCAACCAGCTTCAAAAGTATTCTTAGCTACCATCTGTTAATATGATCCTTCTGATTATTCAGGATTCTTGTCTAAATGCATGTTTCCTTATCTGTTTAGATATATCTGACATGAAGATGAGAAAAGGCTTGGCTTTGGTTGATATCATACGGGAGGTTACTATGTATGCACTACCTGCTGCCTACTAGCTCATCATTCTTCATTTTTTTTTCTTATGCAGCATTGAATTTGAACCCCATTTAGTATTGTTCTAAATTTTCTTTCTTTTGTGCAGGTTTGTGTTCAGAGTACAAATGCCATCTGATGTTCGTGTAAAGCTAATCAATGACATGGCTGATATTGAGTATGTTTTTCATACACTTCTACAGTTGAATTGTGTCGTTCTGCACACAAACTAGCTTACCTGTCATCCTATGCCATAATTATGTTTTGTTGCTAATTCTACTCATATTGCCAGAAATAGTCATTTTAGTTCACACAAAAGTATAGGAGGTAGGTAATTGCCCAAACTGTGGATGCTATGGATGGAAGACCCAACAATATGTATAGCCAAGCTAACTATTTACTTGATACGTCTTATAGTTCCTAAAAAACAACATTGGGACTTTGTTAACTAAAATTGCTATACTGGAACATAGATGTATAGTTTAGCCTAACAATGATTAAATCAACACATTGATATAGATGTATAGTTTAGCCCTAGCAACAGTGCTACACTGGAACATTTTTTTTAAGTCAGCAAACTTTGGATGCAGTAATTCCCAGGTGTGTAAAAACTTCTTTCAGAGAGTGGAAACTATACTTGTTTCCATGAAGCGATTAGTTAAGAGCTCACTGCAATGTTGAGATAGTGCCGTAGCCAGGCAGCGACCTGTGATGTTCTTTGACTTTGCATTTGACCTTATGATCAGTTATGAACTGTGACAACTCTTTCTTGTATCAAATTTTTGTTTGTTAGCATCATAATTCATGGCTTTTTTTCTTTGATACGCAGGTACAGGCTAAGCTTTGCATGCAACGATAAACTGCAGCTGGGGGCACTGATCTCAACTTTCACGGGTGCTCGCACGACTATGGTTGCGGCTGCTGCCAGCTAATTGCAGTGATGTGAAATTTCTTTTTGCTGCCACCCTCTGGAATCTGAAGATGAAGCGCAGCTACGTTTCGTGAGTCAACGTCTTGCCTGTAGTTAGCAAGCTGAAAGGTTTGATGAGGGTTGTCTTAGTGCTGGACGTGATGTGGTAAATACCTGTAACTTGGGCGTACTTGTATGACTGAACGCTGCCACCGCGTTCTTAAGTTATGCGTGTAAGAATTTATCCAGTAGTGAAGCAATTATAACCCGACCCAATCTTTTGATGATGTTGCCATTGGAAATGCAACGGAGATTTATGGTCGACTACGGAAGCATGATTAGGATCAGTAAACTGTAAAAGTCAACCCTGAATTACTCCATTGAGGAATACGTGATGCTCTTATCTTATTTTACAGCCGAAGCGAATTATTACATGTAACCAATGAAGAAAAACACAGTGCTATTACCTAACTCCCAACAATCTACTACAGTACATGAGTATGTGGAAATCTGTCAGGGATCAGTAGACGGCAGCCTGCTGGTAGCCCCGTGCCCCCGTGTCTTCGTGTCGATCGAAGATGCATCTGGTGGTAGCCCTGTGTCTTCGTGTCGATCGAAGATGCATATGGGCGTGCTTCGGTTTGGGTGGCCTCAAAATAGTATACAAATAGTTTAAAAATATTTTAATTTAATATTTAGAGATGCAAAGAGTTAAACCTCATACCTTTTTTTCATGCGTAGACAAACACTACCAACTGAGCTACATCCCCAATTTTGTTTAATTGGCCACTATAAATTATTTTAAATGTTATTTAAACTTAGATCATGTATTAATAAAAAAAACAAGGAGTAATTTTGTTTAATTGGCCACTATAAATTATTTTAAATGTTATTTAATCTTAGATCATGTATTAATAAAAAAAACAAGGAGTTGAACCTGTATCTTTTTCATGCATAGACAAACGCTCTACCAATTGAGCTACATCCCCAACTTTGTTTATTTGGCCACTACAAAATATTTTAAATGTTATTGAATCTTAGATCATGGATTAATTAAAAATAATAATTGGAGTTGCGAGGAGATGAACCCCTTGCCTTTTCATCATGCATAGATAAACACTCTACCAATTGAGCTGCTACATCTTCAATTCTGTTCAATTGTCCACTAGTATTTTAAACTTTATTTAATCTTAGAACATAGATTAATTAAAAATAACAATTGGAGATGCGAGGTAAAAAATCTGCTTCGCCCTACTACTTGTTATATTCTGGTAGAATATTAATTCGCATCAAGTCACCGGCCTGCTTCCACCTAATAATTAAATAAAATTACTTCATCGAAGAACCAGGGGGCAGAGCTCTAGCAAACGGGGGCCGGGGGGCGGGGGGTGGGGGGGCAATCCTGATTGTTATCATCATAAGAAAGCGGAATGTTCTAGGTGTCTTTTTATTTTTGTCTTAGTTGTATGGTACAAACACTCGTCTAGAAAATCATGCACAGCAATCCAAAAACAATGAAGCGTATGCAGGCAATCAGGCGTGTCCTATGCGTTTGAACATATATAAAAACGAAATGTTACAATCTCATAAATATTTGTTCCCAAAAAAAAGTGCGGAGCAGATCCAAAATAAATGAGAGGATGCAAAAGTAATTTTAGGTGTGAAAAAATTGTAGTAGTACAAATATATATTGTGCGTGATTATATATAATTATTATTTGCTGTTATAATATATTTTTTGAACAAGGGTTATAAAATAAGTTTTTGAGTGGATGTTATAAAATAAATAAATGGGCTCACTGTCGCCGCCGCGGACCAGGAATGCGAGTACGACACGCTGAGGCTTCTAGGCCTGCTAGCTGTTCCCTTCGTCTTTGGCTTCGGCCTCTGTCGACCTGAGTTCTTTCAGGCTGAGCAGAACCCACGAACAAAGTCGGAACAGTCCCATTTCCCAGCGTGTTTTGCATGCCTCCCGATCCACGCCACGCTACACAATAAGGCAACTAACTCCGCTGTCCCCGGACCCACAAACAGGTGCGCTGTGCTGCACGCGTGAGTCTACCGTACAGTACACGACAATCCATTATATACGGCCGTGCATATCTGATACCTCACGCAAGCAGTGGCACTGGCGCGCGAGCGTACGTACGCCCCCCGGCCGGCCGGCCCCCTGTGTCGCGAGTGGCGACACAAATGTGGTGAGCATCATGTGTAGACATGGTCGTACGTACGTACCTGCGATCGATCCCTGCCCCTCCGTAAACGACGACGGTGCGTATAGTACGTACCGGCCGGAGCCCGAAGGTACGTACGTAGCTGGCTCGTAGGTGGATACGCACGTGGATACGTATCTCATATCTCCGAGATCGGAGCTTTTTTTTTTTTTTCTGATGGATGCGACAAGATATGCGCGGTGCCAACAGCGGCTGCCCCGCATCACCGAATAAATCGCGCGCGCACATGCATGGAAGCCGTTAGCCCGTTAGCGTCGGTCTGCACGGCTGTGCGCGGCATCCATCAGCTCATCGATCAGGCCGATGGACAGAGCACTCATGCCGATCCCAACAAGTTGCCCATACGCATCCGATATATATGATCCATCGCAGGTACTCGATCGATCGTATGCATGGTGTGTCTGGTCTGTGTGTATTAGTGTATATATGCATATATGCAATGCAATGCAATGCATATGCACAACTAACCACACACTGGTCCCGACCGTTACAGCCAGCCAGCTATACATGCACGCCGATGCCTGCCTGCCTGCCTGCCTTTAGTTTTCAAGTGGAGCAGCGCGCGCTAAATGCAAAAAGGGGCTCTGGATCGTTTCCTCTCTGTCTGGATGGATGTATACGTACGGGCAGATACGTAACAGAAGCAGAGCCATACGCAGGAAGCGTCCAGAACGTGAGCGGAACGAGAATTTGGCGACAGCGAGAGGACCATGCATGTAACTGTATGGATATCGCCTCGCTTGTCGACCGAGATCGATGGCATTATTTGATTGTGACATGGACTGGAGATATTTTTCCCAAAGAATCCGATAGTGTAGTAGCATGCACACGGATACAAGTCCGATCCACATGAAACTTTGGTCTCAGCTCAGCAGCAGCTGGCATCCCAACTATATACATTTCATCAGCAAGTTAAGTTATATATATTAAAGCTTGAGATTTCTAGCTATTGCTAAAATATCTTGGAGTTTTTATTTCGGTATCATCATGCATGTAACGAACACGACGTACGTTCTCCGAATCTCCGGGGATACAGATGTACTCGCACGTACTAACTCCGTTTCAATCTATAGTTTGTTTGACTTTTTTAATCTTAAGTTTGACTATTTATTTTATTTAAAAATTTATGTCAAATAATATTTTTTTTGTTGTGACTTGCTTTATTAACAAAAGGCCTTAAAGAATGACTTAAATTTAACCATATTTACGTAGATTTTTTGAATAAGACGAGTGGTCAAAGTTGAGGTCAAAATGTCTTAAAGAACGACTTAAATTTAACCATATTTGTACATATTTTTTGAATAAAACGAGTGATCAAAATTAAGATCGAAAAAATTAAATAAACTATAATTTAAAACGGAGGAAGTACTAAGCTAGATTTCAGATTATGCACATGAGCTTGCATTATACAGTACGTAGTACCAGTACATCAACAGGCCATCATCGATCGTGGGCATGCATGTGCCAATTGCAGATCAGAGACCCCATGAAACCGGCCACTGCTCGTTTTAATATGCATGTTTATGAATGCCTCGCTGCAACTTTACCTCAGTTATTAAAATTTAAGAGCCAGCTACTCTAACATGGCTACATATAGTACCATATACAACACAGGTATCTGCACACAGTATGTAATGCATAAACGATCGCGCGGCTTGCTGATGACCCGCGTGATAATCTGTTATATATCTATATGATTCTTAGGGACGTGTTTGATCAGTTAGGGCTAGCTAGTTATTAGTTTGATCAGTTAGGGCTAGCTAGTTATTACTAGTTGGGTGTAAAAACGGATTGAAGACTTATCTAAAAATTGTCTACTTGTTTGAATAGGCTTGGGCCAATTCCGAATAATTTTGCTAGCTAGTAACAGGTAGCTATATCCTTATTATATTAGGATTGGATCAAGGACCACTGGATCCAGTTATGTAGCCTCACCAATCCCCTTGCCCTTTCGCTTGTGTGTTATCTGCCGGAAGCACACACTGTCCGTTCAACATACTAGTATATCAGCTAAGCGATCATTACCTTCGGATCGAAGAAAAGATGATTATTGGGCCAGCTAGAATCGCGGTCGCGACCGACCTCCTTCCTGGCTGCATGTATAAACATAATCATTACTTGCGTGACGGCTACATGCCCGGCAAAGCAGCACCTGACTATGATGAGATTCATAGTCAATTCAAGTTGCATGGCATGCAAGCTACGGGCAGCGAATATCTTGCGCGAAACCACGCCGGCCTAGCTGGCTTGACAAGTCAGCCGGGAAGCCAATGGGAGAACAATCCATTCCTGTTGTCTACTCAAAGTCGCGATATCCATCTAAATAAAAGCTCCCTGGACCTCCATATGATTCTTGTATCTCCTGTTTTCTTCCCCAAGTCATGACCTGATCTTTAGGGCACCTCACCTTCAAAGGTAAGAGACGCATACCAACTCTAAGATGCCATCTCATCTCATCCTACGTGTCCCACTTGCAAAGGTGTTATTTATTCATATTTGACTTCTGTTCAAAGAGACAGATAGAGTAGTTATGTTTATCATTTATTGGGACGTGCAAATAGCTTAAGTCTTCTTAGAGATGAACAAAGACACCGTATATATGCTTCTCACAGTTGACGGGCATGTGTATCTTAACATTGAACGAATAGCACAGTTGAATCATAGAAAAAAAAGTTACAAAACCACGAGCATTCGCGTCAAACCAAGGGCTTAAACCTGGAGAACCAGGTTCCACCATATGGAATCTAAACAAGCTATGTTCAGTTCACCTTCGTCCTCTTGTTACACAACATTCCCCATTGTTTTACGGTTTTATCTCATACTAAACCATGTAAGAAATCTAGAAAAATACAAATGGCACGTCGTCTACAGAGTAGCGGTTAAACCACGAAAGAAATCTAGAAAAATAAAAACAGCCACGCATCAAGTCAACAACTCAAATAAGTATAAACACACAATCCACCATGCACAAGAAACCTAACCAAGAAAGCTCCTCATCCCCTTCTCTATTTAATCAAGAGCCGAACTACTGTGATGCCTGCTCCACACACATCGTCCACTATGCCTTATACAATTAATACTAAAGATTTACACGGAGGTTCCACATTATGATACATAAAAAAAAAATCAAATTATTGAAGAAAAATAAGAAAGCTCTGACCATCATTTTGGCAAGAAAAATACATGTTTTTTAAGAAAGAAGACACCAATAAAATCAAACAAAGTAACAACAAAACTATTAATGCATCCCTTCATGATAAGCCTTCAAAATATATAATTTTTATTGTAAAAAATGCACATGTGCTACTTACTTGAGCGGATCAATTATATCTTATATTATTGCTCGTTTACTGTATGTAACATAGATTCTAGCCCATGGTGAAGAAGGACGATCGAATTGTAGGCTAGTTTAGCCTATTGATTGTTTATATTTAATCATTGCGACCTGTTTATGACGGTACATTGCTATGCTAACCCTCTCACATGCAGGCCCATTACATGCACATATGACTGTTCCGAGTGTCCCTCTACGTGTAAGTACGCGCGGAGTCTGGACGGACTTGCACGCGCCAGCGCCACTGTCCGCGCACTGTAGTGTACGTGCGACGCATGCATGCAACGCAACGCAACAAAAATGGCCCGGGCGCGCTGTCCAGCCAGCGAGTCAGTCCATGTGGGCCGTACGATGTCGCACGTGCAAGTTTAATATGGCATGGCCCGATGGGGGCTTGATGCATGGGTGCCGTCGTCGCGTCTTGCACGCATGTGGAGCCATTGAATTGCGCCTGACCGCCGTGCGCGTGCAGCAGGCAAGCCCGCGGGCCGGCCGCCGTGTCGTCGTCCTCGCTCGACGGCCGCCCTCTCGCTGGCGGCCTAACTGTCCCGTGTCAGGTGCTCGCTGCAGATCGAGTGCAGACACTGCTCGCTCCCTTAACGCCGGAACAGTATCGGCACTGTCGATCGCCGCTGTGTCACCACCCTCGCCATTCGCCAAGCTAGCTGGACAGCCGCACGAGATCGACTTTGCTGGAGCCACTGTGTCTAGCTAGATCCTACATAATGACACAAGGATCTCACACCGATAGGCCATAGATCGACGCACTTGTATATATATCGAGAGAGAGAGCGATAACTAATAATAATGGCTTGTCAACCTAATCATAATCAAGCAATGCACAAGTTACTACAGTACAGTTTATAACCTGTAACTGTGCAACATCCCTGCAGATAGATTACTTTGTGTGGGGCTGGTGGTGTAACGTGTGTTCGTGTCGTCGACGATGGGCGTACGTGCTTCTGTTTGGCTCTAGCACTAGATTACTGTTTGTCTGAACTAAGAAGGTCTGCAAAGCCCTTGCGCCGGACGCATCACACACCTCGTCGGCGTATGAACGCCTATTAAATCACGCACAACTGTCCTGGTCCAGGGCCTTCAGCGGCTCCCGCCGGGCGGCAGGCAGCTCAGGATGTGCTAGCTGCTGCTTGCTAGCTTAGCTACAGCCAGGTAACCTGCATGCATGTGCACGGTTTTATACTGCGGGTGACCTCCAGCGATGCAAAGCATGCAGCACGTACGTATACGTACATGGCACCGCTCTGTCGCGGCGTCCTTCGCCTGCGTCTGCCTGCAGTTTTGATCGCCACTCGCCAGCGACGCATTGCATTGCATTGCATTGCATTGCATGCGACGCCCACGGCCCACCTGCAGCTGTCGCAAACTCGCATGGCGCGCGGTGCATGGCAGATCGATCTAGGTTTTAGGTTTTAGATGCATACAAAGTTTCAAGTTTTTTCATCATCTTCATCACATTAATCTTTAGCCACTCGCATAAAGAATTAAATATATGTAAACAAATAACTAATTGTATAATTTGGTTATAAATTACGAGATGAATCTTTTAAACTTAGTTAGTCTATGATTAGACAGTAATTATCATAAACAAACAAAAGTACTATAATGGCACAGATTATAAAAAGTTGCAATCTAAACAAGGCCCTAGCTTAATAATAGGAGGTTTTATATATACTCTAACAGTCTGGCTCGTTCTATTGAGCATTCTGTATTGACTCTAACAACACTATCTCGTTCTATTGAGCATTCTGTAACATTCTGTATTGACTCTAACAACACTATCAGTATAGCTCGGGCTTATGTTGTTGTTCACAATTCCGGTAATTGTAATTTGGCAGCACATAGCTTAGTTGTCCTTGGGTGAGTTTGAGTCAGAGTGCTGATCTTATATTGGACGTACTATTCTACTTTGTATTCGGTTACTTGTAGCCAAAGATTTAATTAGCATTGGTTTATAAGTAATGCAAATTTCCTCCAGGGTCAATTAAAAAAGTTCAGGAAGACTTGCATGTTCTGTATCTGGTTCACTGGTTGTGGTGTCTAATTTATGATTTTAGTTAGTTTCAAGGCTCAATGCAAAGTGAGCAGGCAGTCAACAATTGTTGGACGGCCAATAATGGTATTTTGAATTTTGATCGGTGTCAATGAAAATCCAAAGGAGAGAAAAGTGAGTTAGTACTTGCTGAAGAATGTGCTAGCTAATAGCAAGATTCCTTGTTTTTAAATGACCATAATAGTACTACCTATGGTGTGGGGTTAACAGAGGAGTAAACAAGAATTTGGCAAAAGTGAGACTCCTTAAAAAAGTCGTAGTCCTGGATCCTGGATAACATATGTATCACAAGTTTCGTACGTGCTACAGTTGTAGTTTTGCTCCTTTTTGACAACAATAATACATCAGAAAAGCAAATCTTTGCGGGGGCCTGTTTGGCGCTGCAGCTAGATCCTGTTGGTGATATGTGTGAAAAGAATGTGTGTGCATTATAATACAAATACCTGAATATTTTAGTATTTCGTTTTATGTAATACTAAAAGAGTGTACACATGTCAGTCAGGAGCTGATCAGTTTTCTATGAATCGAATCTGCTAGCCATGTATTTTGTTAGATAATGGATGATTTATATTTGGCTTTAAATATCCCGATAGAATCAGACTAAATTATAAAAGAAGTTGTGTCTAAAAGGACTAGGTACTGCTGTGCCCTTAAGGTGGATCAGAGACGGCTTTTCTCCTAGCCGAAATTAAGACGCTAAACCTGGCCAGGTCCTAAGCACTCTGCACCAGGTTGGGCCGGCCGAGCGGGTCCTCCATTCTGTTTCCCTGCTGATTTTTCAGGCGCTTTGTTCTTGTCGTCTTTCTCTCTGCACCGTCCACGAGTGTTCTCCAGCACAGCGAGCTGAGCTGGCTCCCCAAGTCCCGTCTCCCGTGCTCTGCTTGCTTTGCATCAAAGAGATTCCAAGTGCATTGTACTGCGTTGTGTCTGGTACCTTCATAGAATTGATGTCGTCTTGATGCTCAACAACTAACAAAATTTACCCCGACATGGCGATGCACCTGGAGTTGATGCATGTCACCTGGATCACTTTCAGCTTTCAGTATTTTCAGGAGTGCACGGTCGCATATATAGCGGCCATAGCTCTCATCCATGTCAGCATAGGAGCACTTCCATTTTTTTTTCACAGTGCCGTCGCCGTCGTCCTACCTGGGGGGCTACGGCTTCCGCTCTTCTTCCCGAGCGGCGCGGGTACCGCTGCCTGCGTGTACCAAATCACGATCACACTAAACACGCCAGCTAGAGCGCACATCACCCAACGGAATCACGTCACTCCAGTCTGTCCCGTTGTCGTGCTCGGACGTACGTACTACGCCCAAGAAGAAGATCGAAACCGGCCGGCCACAAAGATCGCCTGGTCCGATTGGTGATACGTCGCTTGGGGTACGTACCCACGCCAGAGAGTACCGTAGGCAGCTAGCAACGCCCCCAAAGCACTGTACCCAAACGAAATCATCGGCCGTCGCGCCGCCACCGGCTGCTCGCCGCATGGCGGCTCATCCCATCTCAGGTGAAAAGGGTAGGCCGGCGACACGGGCGCGCGGACGGACGGGCGTTTCGGCCGTGCGGCACGGCCCGGTGCGCGCGCGCGCGGGACACTTCCGGCACTGTGGAGCTGGCACCAACCACCGCGCGTTGCCCCCGGATCGCCCTCCAAGACCCCAGGCCGCCTGGCGTGGCGCGACCCGGCGGCCCATCCACCATCATCGGGGGCGCGTACGGCGAGCTGGGCTGGGCGGGGCGACGACGCCGAGCCCAACGGGAACGCGTGGCGTCTGATGGTCTGGCGCGCCCGCTCCGGCGTTGCGTTGCGTTGCCCCCCGTCACGGGATTCGCCCGGACCACACGTAATAGTTGCGTACGCCCCCGCCACGCCACGGGGTCCGTCCCGTCCCGCTTGGCCCTTGCCTCGCTGTCCTGCACGTGGTCGCTCCCAGCTCCGCCGCTTCCTCGCCGACGCCAGGGCCCCACGCTATGTCTCCCCAACATGTCAGCGAGACTTCCCCGCCCGAGTTGGGCCCTACCGTCTCCCGCAGGCGGCTGGGCTGGCTCTCCTCCGCCTCCTACTTTAGAGTGCCCCCGGGGCGCTAGCCGCTAACACAACACCCGCTCGTGTACTGCCGCTACTCTAATCAGTCTACTTGACCACTGCAGCTCCGTCGCTCGTGAGGGATTCGTTAGGGGTGGGGGGTGGAGGGTGGTGGACGGACGGGTGGGAGAGCAGTAGAGAGCGTCGTAGACAGACAGCAGACAGGGACGCCGCGGACGGCGTGTGGCATTGTTCGAGGGCCGGCCGGCAGCTGTGCGGTGGGAGGGAGAGGACAGTGGAATGGACGAGGAGGAGCTGGCGATGGCGATGGCGATGGCGGCGGCGGCGAGCTCCGAGTGCAGCAGCGGCTGCCAGTCCGGCTGGACAACCTACCTCGACGACCACACCTCTTCCTACTCCTGCGGCGGCACCGCGTGGTTCCATCACGGCGGGAAGGCGCGGCCGCAGCAGCCGTTCTACTGCGGCGAGTACTCGGAGGAGGAGGACCTGTCTATGATCTCCGACGCCTCCTCCGGCCCGCGCCAGCAGAGCTCCGCCGGCAACGACGTCGTCGTCGAAGGTGGTGGCGCCGCCGCCAATAATAATGCGGAGGGGCGAGGGAGGCGGCGGGAGGAGACGGCCGCCGCGGCGAGGCGGCAGAGCAAGAGGGCCGCCGCCGCGTCGTCCCTGCTCGAGGACACGGCCAGCTCGCCGGCCTTCTTCGGTTGCTCCAAGGTAGGTAGGAGTAGTACGTGGCGTGCCCGTGCGCTGCGCGGACTCGTCATGTTTCCAATCCGTCCCCTCCCTGTCCTTGGTGATTACTGACGACGCCAAGTTCGTTTGCTTGTTAATTAATTTGCAGGCGATGAGCTCGGGGGAGGACAATGGCTATGGCGGCGCCGATGCCCAGATGACGGAGATCGGCAATGCCGCCGACTTCTCCTACGCCTTCTCCACCACGACGGGATTCAAGGTGCGCCACTCACTGCAACACTGGTCATGAGTCATGACCGACATGAAGGTCTCGCTTATGGTGCCGACTAATTAGGCTCTGCATTTTCCTATTGTTGCAGTCTCCCTTAAATGCAGCTGATTTGAGCGGCTACATGCAAATGCAGTACTCCCCCCCGGCTGCCGTGAAGCCGATGCCCAGAAGACAGGTGAGTGAGTGAGCATTCAGTCATTCACTCCAGTTCCAGCATCCTGCTCTCTTTCTTGTTCAGACAAACAGTCACAAAATCCACCAACCTTGTTGGATTTGTATATCTAAGCTTACCATAAGAAACCATCTCTGTCCTGCAGGTGTGCAGAGATGCGTCGGAGAAGAAGAGGTGGTGACTGCCGCGTGTTGATCGAAGGCGATGACAGACGATGCCGGTTGCGGTTGGAGTGAAGAATGTCCGTCTCCGTGGCTTGCTCGGCGGCTCTGTTATGTCCCTGTCCCTGGAAGCTATAGCCATAGGACATGGGCAGGCAGGCAGGTCGGCTCGACGATGTGCGTTTGCAAATCTTCTCAGATCTCCAAGAGATCTTCCGTTGCGTTGCGTCCATTAATCCCCCACCTGCTTGCCACCTCTCTCTCTCTCTC
>CM041629.1:9543208-9621093 GCA_023333625.1 Bothriochloa decipiens | reverse complement strand
TAATCAATATTTAGATAATTATTAATAAATAAAAACAAAATTACTACAGAATTTTACTATACAAAATTGATGCATCAACTTTGATAAGTTGGTATCTAAACAAGGTCTGAGTTTCCCATTCCACTGTGGCTCTCTGCGCCTGTTTGGGCTGCTGCTGTTCCTCCCTATCTGCGCCTGTTAGTCTCCCACTTTTTAGCTGTCATTGCAGTGGGAAACAACAACCTGAGGCCAAACAAAACATAAACAAAAACAAAACATGCGCGCCGACGTGAAATCCCTTTTGTACCTCGCGGTCATACATATGCTGCGTGCTGCTTTTGTCACTGTGTGTTGTAGTATGTGCATGATCCTCTCCCTGAACTGAAGGCAGCGCCGCTGTCCCTGTTTGCCGAACGTTGACGTCAACCGGCCAGCGGATCCGTGCCCGCGATCGATCGAATCGTCTACTGCTCACTTTCTAGATATTTGCAACAGAAGATTCAGCGCACAAGTCGCACCATGAATGCCGGCCAACGAACCAACCAGCGCGAGTGTCATTATCCGCGAAATTGATCTTAGGACCAGCCTGGACCTCTAAAGCCCCCGCGCACGGCGCCACTAAACAACAAGGCCTCCAGATTTCGTCCGTGCCACCATGCGTTTGAGTATAGCGACCATTTTTTTCCCTCCCCTAGAAAAAAGAATAGCACTCGCTGGCTAGTGGTAGTGGCCATGCGTGTCTTTTGTCGTGTGTGATCCTCCCAAACGGAAGCGGCACGGTTCATCATCGTATTCAAAACGAGGGTCCCCGACCCCAGTCGATGCCGAGTCGATCGAGGCTCTAGTGCTGTGGTGGTAGCTAGCGAAAGCAACGGCGATTTGGCGGAGGAGGAGAAGTATCCGAGCAGTATGTGTGGGTGTGGCTCCCGCGAGGCACGTACTACGTGCTCTGCTCCAGCACAAGATCTCTCTGGCCAATTCTTTAAAGCGTCGGGGAGCGTGTGCGCGGCGAGTACTTGTGTCCGCTCCGCGCGCGAGGCCCCATGCATGGCCCGGTGCACGGTTGCGGTAACATACAAACCGGCGACAGCCGCGGCGCTGCGTTACTGCGCCCCCTGCCTGCCTCCAGCACGCCGCGCGGCATGCCCGGGCCTCCGGCAGCCTCCATTGGCCGTCGCTGGCGGCCAAGTGCGTGCTCGGCCTCGGCACGGCAGCTCGGTCCGTGCGCCGGCCGCCACCTGCCACGACGCCCGGCGCCGAGGCCGATCCCCGTCCCACGAGCGAGCCTCGCGTCACCGGCCAAGACGACCGGTCGATATTTTTACATGGAAACCGATGTGCCCTCACGGGGCATGGCATGGCATGGCATGACACGGCGAACCGACTTGAAAATTGCATTGCCCGTCTTTGCAGCCTTGCAGGAAATGGTAAGCATCTTTCGTTATGCCCGCTACTACAGCTCCGTTGAGAACATACTCCTGCTGCTCCGCGGCGTGCTGTACTGTGCCCATACCCCCATCTGCCATCCTGTTGGTGGTGAGGTGAGGGGATATATTTATAGCTTTGCTATTTGTATAGGGGTTTACTAAAATTCAGAATCGTTTTAAAATTCAGGAACCTGAATTCTTGAAATATAGAAGAGGTGATTTATATAAGTGTGTATATGCAATATTTGTGTATTTATATACGGTGACCAGATGATCTCCTTTCCCCCCTTCCCTCTGCACTTTATCCTCTTCTCTTTCTGGCTTGCCTCCAAAAAAGGACGGCCGCGTGCATGCATGCCCGAGTCCGCGAAGTAGGCCTCGTTTACATTCCATAATTTGGCCATTAAATTCACTGTATAAAATTCTTATTTACCGTCACATCAAAATATCGGCACATGCATGAAGTACTGAATATAGATGAAATTAAAAACTAATTACATAGTTTTATTATACTTTGTGAGACGAATGTTTTAAATCTAATTAGTTAAAATTTGGATAATTTTTACCAAATACAAACAAAATATTACAGAAATTCCAGCGCTGATTTTAGAATGTAAACAAGGCCGTAGTAAAATTCAGAGCAGGAGCCAGGGGAAGAGTCAACGGAAACAAGAGCAGAGCTGTACGTAGGGTGCACTAGACACAGACAGTCTACACTAGTGGCATTCGCGTCATGTGCTCACACCTCGCCGCAGTGCATGGTCACTCTCAGAACCAGGGTGGCCTAACGCTAAGGAGCGCGACCGACGAGACCAGACGAGAGTACAAGACGCGACGACATAACGTGGCGACGAGCCGGGGCGGATCGCAGCAGCGGCCGGCGTCGTCAGGGACAGCCCGGGAGCCTTTGGTGGCGGTTTCCGCAAGACCGTAACAGGGGGTGGGGGTGCCGTCGTGCCGGCCCCGTGCGTGGCGTCAGAAAGGATGGGCGCGGGATTGTTCGTAGCGCGCGTACGATACGTGCACCAGCTAGGCCGGCTGTGCTGCCGGAGTGACGGCCGGCCTCGCCGCGCTGGCGACGATGGCTTGTGCGCCAGCCAGCAGTCATCATCGATGGATCGATCTATCCCTCGCCGCCGTACCGCGGCGCGCACCGGGATCTGCGCGCCGTCTACCTCTTCGCGGATGCGATTCCTCCTGCCTGCTATCGCTACACTAGACTGCTAGTACTGCACATTTGCGTCCGGATTTTGCTGATAGGGGATAGGGCTGCACTATATGTCTACGTCCTGTACGTACATGGCTACTCCGCCTACTTGGAGGAAACAATGAAGCGTGCCAGATGGTGCACCTCCGATCGTAGTCAGCATGTCTACACTGTACGGAGTCCGGCTGTAGCTGAAACTACGCTGAACGCTGATCTCAGTCCAGCATGTACAGTAATATAAGAGCCGTTACTGTGTGCTTTTGGTAATCCTGCTACTCCTGGAGGCTAGAGAGTCCTCTGTTGAAACCGGGTTCCGATAGGTTTGAAGTAAGAGCAGTATAACTGGATCAGATGGTCCCTTTCTCAATATAAAATAGGGGAAATTACAATGTGGGCCCGCCGGTAGGTGACGCTGCAGCTACCAGAGGACCAGCCCCCCAATTACACAGGGGGCATGACCTTTTATAGTGGCTCCCCAGCTCAAGATTGAAAGTACAAGCGTGCCTCCAATGGCAGTTTTGAAACCCCAGACATCGACCCTATTACACGTGGGCCTCCTAGGGGTAGGCTGGTCCACCATTTCCTGATCACGGTCACGAGCCGTGGCCCATCACTGCCTGCGACAGGTCCAGTAAGCCCACTACTTGTCCTCAAGCCCCCCAGCTTGGCCCGGCGCACCGTTCTGATGAAGGCAGTCTCGGGTTGCCGCCTCCTCCGCGCAGAGCCTCCGGGGGAGTCGAGGTTCCGTCGATCAGCCTTCGCTTGAGCGACGGTCATCGCCACCGGACCTCCGTCGTCGATTGGCTCCATGGCCTCCGCGGAGTTGTCCCAGCGGAGATCTGACCTCCGGGGGAGATCAGCCTCCGCCTGAGCAACGGTCGTCACCGCCGGACCTCCGTCGTTGATTGGCTCCATGGCCTCCGCGGAGGCTTCCCGCCAGAGGTCAAAGATCTGACCTCCGGCGGCTCCTCTCCGAGACCTGCAGGTACGAGCCAGACAGATAGATATGAACGAAGCTGTTCGTCAGACACAAGTTGGAGGTAACAAGCCTCTCCGGTCCCGGGGCACACCCCCAACATCCCCCCTTGAGGGTTAGGTCCAGCAGAGGCGGGTCTAGCCATCAACACACCCCTAGCCGTGGAGGCTGTGCTTACCTTCGACCCCCCTGGCCCGTTGAACTTTGGACCAGAGGCTGTGCTTACCTTCGTTTGCTGCCATTCGATTCGTGGATCGTCATGTCCGTTGGGCTGAGAAGTCTAGGCGCCGCACTGCTGCCTATATAAGGGGGGTAGGCGGTGAAAACGACCCATACTCCCCTTCGCTCGCCACCGCGTAGTTTGTTCTGCTACTTACTGCCTCCACTCCCATCGCGTAGGTTTCCTTTCTTGCTTGCTGCCTCTGCATTTGCCTTTGCCTCGGCTTCCTATCACCGTGGCACCTAAACGCCCGTGCTGCGCGCGTCGTCGTTCGTTCTCCGGCCCCTATTCCTAGCTCCAGGGTGTCGGAGTCAGAGGCTTCCTTGATCTTTTCGAGCAGTGCATGCTGGCTGCTGCGGAAGCTAGAGATCTCGAGGAGTCACTATCTGACGTTGAGGCTTCCCCTAGTGATCTAATGCCTCCAAAGAGTTCTTTGTCTGACTCGAAGGTCAGCTACGACTTTGGTCATAGCCGGATGACCCAGGCGATGATCGATGGCCTCGAAGAGAAGGGCTATATTCCTGCTGGCCGCGGGCGAGCTTCGGGTGAGGAGACTGTCCCGCTACTTGAGAGAGATGAAGTCGTTGTGTTCAGGGACTTATTCACCTGCGGTCTTAGCTTCCCCTATTGCAATTTCGTTCGGTATGTGCTTGAGTGGTTCGACGTACAACTTCATCATATGACCCCTCATGCATTTTTGAATACGAGTAAATTCCTTTGGGGTGTCGAGTCATACGGTGGGGGATCAGTATAAACACTTTCACGGAGTTTTATGAGTTACAAAAATAGCCAAAGTACATTGGTACAAATCTTGCTCAGTTTGCATCGTGTAGTTTTATGGCCAAGAGGAATCCCAGCAAGGGCAAGGAAAAAATTGCTATTTCTTGGTGCCAGAGGGGGAAGTGGGAGCCTACTGACTGGATGGGCTATTGGTTTTATGTGAAGACTTCTGGTGCTTCTGAAGTCGGAGAGGATGGTCGGAGGATTATTACTTTTCCCTTCGCCTCCGTTATGACCCGGATAGACCCGCACACTAGCATCAAGCCGGAGGCAACCGTTTTCGAGAAAAGGAAGTCTTGTACTAGAGCATTTGCTGATTCCAGCTGTTATACCGAAGGAAGGGATCTTGTGGAGGAGATGATTGCCTCCGATTTCTGGCCTCTGCTTGGCGGCAAGGACAGGAAGAAGTTTGTCGTACAGAAACTGGATCTTTTTGTTTTTGGTGTGGCTAGCGGGATTCCGTGTCCGCACTTTGGGCTGCAGCTCCCTGAGGGTCAGAGCAAAGAGGACTTTGTCCGTGCCACAGAGCAAAAGGCTATCAAAATACTTGGAAAAGTTTCTGAAAAAGAATATCTTGCCCGAAGGTCTAAGGCTGGTATCATGCCTCGCCTCAATAGGGTCTTTGAGGAGCTTGGCATTCACTACACTGAGCGTGAGCTCCCTGAGAAGTTGAAGAAGAAGAATGAGAAGAAAGAATTGACTTCTGCCGGCCCTGCTACGAAGGCCGCCGAGAGAAAGAAAATAAAAGCTGGCGCTTTGACGCACGGAGGCCCAAAGAAACAGAAAGGGGCCTACGCTAAATCTGTGGAGATGGAGGACATTTTTGAAGATCTTGATGATGAAGGGGACATCATTGCTAATCCGGAGGTGGGGACTGAGATTCTGATGGAAGCTGACACTTTGGTGCTGCCTAGTTCTGAGGGCCCGTCTCGACGGTCTCCATCGCCTGCTGCTTCCCCGGAGGCGTCCCATGCTCTAGCAGTTGATGCCTCCGGTTCGCCATCGGTTCAGCTTATCTTGCCGCTTGCTGAATGTTGGGGGTGTGCCCCGGGACCGGAGAGGCTTGTTACCTCCAACTTGTGTCTGACTGACAGCTTCGTTCGTATCTATCTATCTGGCTTGTACGTGCAGGTCCCTGAGAGGAGCTACCGGAGGTCGGATCTCCGAACTCTGGTGGGAAGCCTCCATGGAGGCCATGGAGCTAATCAACGACGAAGGTCCGGCGGCGACGACCGTTGCTCAGGTGGAGGCTGATCTCCCCTGGAGTTCCGATCTCCGCTGGGATAACTCTGTGGAGGCCATGGAGCCAATCGACGACGAAGGTCCAGTGGCGATGACCGTCGCTCAAGCGGAGGCTGATCGACAGAACCTCGACTCCCCGGAGGCTCTGCATGGAGGAGGCGGCAACCCGAGACTGCCTTCATCAGGACGGTGCGCCGGGCCAAGCTGGGGGGCTTGAGGACAAGTAGTGGGCTTACTGGACCTCTCGCAGGTAGTGATGGGCCATGACCCGTGACCATGGCCAGGAAATGGTGGACCAGCCTACCCCTAGGAGGCACACGTGTAATAGGGTCGATGTCTGGGGTTTCGAAACTCCCATTAGGGGCACGCTTGTACTTTCAATCTTGAGCTGGAGAGCCACTATAAAAGGCCATGCCTCCTGTGTAATTGAGGAGGCTGGTCCTCTAGTAGCTGTGGCATCACCTACCAGCAGGCCCACATTTTAATCTCCCCCATTTTATATTGAGAAAGGGACCGTCTGGTCCAGTTATACTGCTCTTACTTCAAACCTGTCGAAACCCAGTTCCAACAGTTGGCGCCCACCGTGGGGCTCGAACCCACGATCACAAAATAAGAGCCTTGCGCTCTACCAGCCAGAGATAACACCCGCAGATGCCACCCAGAAGAAAGGCCTCTGTTAGGAGACGTACTGCCGCCGAGGCGGAGGTACCACAACCCTCTGCTCACGGGAGACCAAGACAAAACACTCGAAGCACCTATGCCTCCGCACCAAAGGACGGAGGTGACAACGAGAATAACAACGCCCCATAAAGGTGGGACCCGTCTGAGTAGCATCCGCTAGCCCAGAACCAAGAAGATGAATTGGCCAGGCTGAGAGATGAGATGCACTGCATGGAAGCCGAAAGAGACAGGTTAAGGGCGTAGCAAGCTGCTACACAAAGAACGATACAATCATCGCATCAAGCGGACGAGATAAAGCAACAAATGGCTATTTTGCAAGCAGAAATACAGAGCATGCAACCTTCGGCAGCAATTCCATCAGAGACTGTTCAATCAATCATAGCAAGTCATCCCCCAGCTATAAACGCGCAAGCTGCGCACACTATAATTCCAAGTTTACCCACACCATCAAAAGTCTTTGACCCAAAGTCACCACTGTCCGAAGGTCTACAAAGCTCATCATGGCCTCCAAGTTACAAACCTGTGTCTCTACCAAGATTCAATGGCAATTCAGATCTAAGACAGTTTATAATGAGCTTCAAAGCTGTAGTAGGCTCCGCATGAGGTAACGATCATGTAATGGCTAAATCATTTGTGATTGCAGCAGAAGGAGATGCACTGGCATGGTACTCAATGTTGAAGCCAAGCACTGTATACTCATGGGAGATCCTACGAGACCAGATACTGGCAAGCTTCAAAGCTTACACGAGCGAGTCGCTAACATCATCAGACTTGTTCAGCAACAAGCACCTCAAGGGCAAACCCCTTAGATACTATTATCAGAGATTCCTACACCTCCGGGCCAAAGCACCAGACGTCCCGACCAGGTAGCCATAGAAGCAGCAATCAAAGGACTCAAGATTGGCCCATTTGCTAGTCACTTGGCAAGAAAGAAGCCAGCCACAATGGCTCAGCTGCACGAGGAGTTCAAAAAATACTGCAGGTCCGACAACGACCTCCAAAAAAGATTAGAAGAAGCGGACAGTCAAAGTAAACAGTTCTCAAATAATGGCAACAGAAGAGATAGCAGGAACCAACAGAGACAACAATACCAGAACCAACAGAAACAAGTCTTCAATTTGTAGAGTAGCCAACTTTCGAATGCTCATGACAAAAAAGAAGCCAACCATGAGCAAAGAAATCAAGGAGGGCAAGGCTACAACAAAAGCAACAAGTCCAAGAACTAGAACAAGAACCAGAAACCAAAGAAGCCATACTGCCTCTTCCATGGAGAGGACAAAGGGCACATCACACGGGATTGCCCAGAGGCCCAAGAGACATTTGACAGGATAAAAAGCAAACAGTCACAACTGCAGCCCCAGCAGCAAGGTAGCAGAGAGGTAAATCACAGTCATGGTTCACAACTCCATCAGCAATACAACCCAAGTTTCCCAGGATACGGTCCAGGGCCACTACCGCTGCACAACCTAGCTCAACAGTACTATCTGACATCACTACCAGCCTGGAGACCAGTCTATCAGCAGACAGCGTAGCACCAAGGTTACACCCCAAACAGAGTGGAAAACAGTCTAACTTACATCAGCCCAAGACCTCCGCACATAACACTCATTGAATCAACACAGATGCAGACACCTCCAGCGGCACAACAAAGGTAGTATGAAGCATTACCAGCACCTCCGCATTATGCTTTAACCCCAACAGCAACTATGAAGGCAGAGCCTCTGACGGAAAACCAGTTAAATCCGCATTCGGCGCTACCAACCATTGGCATGATACTACCTATAGCCGGAGGCTCAGCATTAGAATTTGAAACTAAAAAGCAAAAGGACCACCTCTAGCTGGTAAACAATGTGGCAGTCCAGGGTGCTTATAGATCAACATAATGGTCCAAGATGCCAATAGAATTTACAGAGCAAGACCTCCAAGTTGAAAGCTATCCGCACGCAGATGCCATGGTCATAAAGGCAAACATAGCAGCCTAGGAAGTAAGCAAGATACTCATCGATTCTGGAAGTTCAGCGGACATCATCTTCGCCAATGTATTCGACCAAATGAAACTCAGCAGGAGCCAGCTACAGCCACCGGACACCCCACTGATCGGATTCGATGGAAAAAAGATCAACGCCCTAGGCAAGATATCACTACCAGTATCATTCAAATATGGGGACTGTGCTAGGACAGAGTACATCACCTTTGATGTGATTGACATCTACTACCAGTACAATGCGATACTGGGAAGAGGATTCGCAAACAAGTTCAATGTGGAAATACACATGGGATACCTCTGCATGAAGATGCCAGCACTACATGAAATCATCACAGTACGGGGTATTCAAAAAGAAGCAAGGAACATAGAGAAAGCAATCTACAAAGCACATAGAAATATCAACACTGTAGAAGCAGTGGAGCCTCCGGACATGCTTGCGGGAAAAACCAACATGGCAGATCAAGAGGACACAATAACATTACCATTGGAAGAAGCAGTGCCTAACAGGAAAGTGACCATAGGTGCCAACCTATTAGAGGAAGAGAGAAAAGACTTGTTAGAACTGCTAACAAAGAACAAGGACGTATTTGCATGGTCAGCATCAGATCTGTCGATCTTTCGACCCCGGGGGCCAACACCAACGAGTAAATTCGTAATTGTGTTTTCCCTTAATCCGGTGGGTGATGCAAGAAGGACACAATGATTTATCCTGGTTTGGGCAAAGAAGGCCCTACGTTCAGTGGGGGGGGGATAATTCGTGTTATCTTGCACAGTACAGGGGCGAATACAAGTGGGTGTGAGAAGTGTGAGCTTGAGCTCGAGTATTTTTGGGCGCTTAGCTCTCTACACTGTCTCACGATGTTGTTCTGTGATCTAAGCCTTAGCGTCTGAAGCTCTAGGATCTCCTCTCTCTCAGATCTCTCCTGGATAAAGTCCTTGCTCCCCCTTTTATAGGTGAAGGAGGGGCACAGGAGTACATGTTTTTAGTGCTAACGTGGTCGGTGACGTATGACGTTGATGCCGATCATGTCGGTGCTACTGTAGAGGCGTACGTCGGTATGGGAAGCCCTGCAACCGTCGCATCGGTAGTTGTTGAAGTGTCGACCGAAGTTGTTGAAGTCCCGCTCGAGGGTCGGCGTGAGGGTGTCGAGGGCGACGGTCAAGGCCTCGGGTCGAGACGAGGGGCTCGAGTGCAGGGGGTCGAGGCTCATCGGATAAGGTCGAATCTCGGGATATGCAGGGAATATGTGTCTCAAGGGGGTGCTGGACGAGGCACAGTGCTCGGTATGGTGCGGCAGTGAGGTACGATCTGCGGGATTCTTGGGTATGGGCAGTAAAAGCAGGATTTGACTGCCATACCCGCAGCTGTTTTGGTAACTGTGGCCATACGGGTAGACAGGAGCTGGTAAAATGCATTGAATGCGCCTGGATCCGTACTGGGAGTAGGTAGCCGAGGGTTTTACCATGCTCGAGGGCTGCCCATTCGCACGGGCAAAGTTCCGTCCTCGAGGGGTCGCCTGAGTCGCACGCTCGAGAGTACAGTCTCGGTCCGTGCGCGAGCCTTGAAGTTCTCAGTGAGCTGATAACGGGAAAATCCAAGTGAGAGCCCGTTCCTCGTTCAATAGAGGTCGGCAGGAGGCCTGGAGGCGGTCTCATTAAAGCAAAACGCATGGACCTATGGATACCGATTCCATTCGATAGGTCTCGGCGGCTCGATGCCTTCCTTCGGGGGGATTCCAGAAAAGTCCTAGCATTTCGCCTTGGATGTGTCCAAAGGGGTCTCGAGGGTTCGTTCTCGAGCGAGGCCTCATGTTGGCTCCCCCTTGGTCACCCCTGACTTGGGCGCTCGAGGGCGGCTGTCGAACCCTGGTCGAGGGCCAGTCTTCGCTCCCTCGAGGCTTGTTGTGGGGCCGGAGCCCGTTTACCTCTTCGGGGGATTTCCAACCCTCTTTTGTCGAGGGGTGCCGGGCATGGTCGAGCTCCTGAGCCTCGTGCGGCTGGGCATTGTCGGCCTCGGCGTTCATCTCACGAGTCCTTTTGATCGGACGTGAGGCGAGAAGCATCGGACTACCCTCGATAGGGCGAGCCTCGAAGTTCTCAGTGAGCTGATAACGAGAAAATCCAAGTGAAAGCCCATTCCTCATTCGATAGAGGTTGGCAGGAGGCCCAGAGGCGGTCTCATTAAAGAAAAATGCAAGGACCTATGGATACCGATTCCATTCGATAGGTCTCGGTGGCTCGATGCCTCCCTTCGGAGGGATTTCATAAAAGTCCTAGCATTTTGCCTTGGATGTGTCCAAAGGGGTCTTGAGGGTTCGTTCTCGAGCGGGGCCTCATGTTGGCTCCCCCTTGGTCACCCCTGACTCGGGTGCTCGAGGGCGGCTGTCGAACCCTGGTCGAGGGCCAGCCTTCGCTTCCTCGAGGCTTGTTGTGGGGCTGGAGCCCGTTTACCTTTTCCTAGAGGAATCCGCCGATAAGTAACGTTTGTTTTTCTTACCATCGGACGTGTTTTTTGAGGAGGAAGGTTAAATGGTGCGGTGGTGGAGATCATGGTGGGCCCGGGCAACGGCTAATTGCCTGAGGCGTGACACATGTATCCGGCCGAGAATCAAGGGGGAACATTTTAGTAAACGCATTAACTGCAGGGAGTTACCTTTTTCTTTTGCCGGATTCCACCCGTTGCTCTTCCTGGGTATAAGACCAGAGGGGACAGGCGCTGTTCGCCCCTACCTTTGCCACATTGCCTTCACCGCCGCTAGTGCTCCCGAGTCCCTGCTTTCTTGCACGCGAGGGTAGGAACTTAGAGCAAGAAATCACGATTGGGAACCTTCCCGATCGCCCGTCCGCCGAGGAGATCCGTGTCGTTGCTACCGCCGCCACATCCACGGATCAGATTAGTGTCGCCGCCGTAGCCATGGCCCCCATCCTCTAGCCTGCCGACCCCTGGCGCCCGTCGACCGTGACACGGCAGAGGTTGAACGAGCTGGTGAGAGAAGGACTTCTCCGCCCCGTCACCGATTCGACTCGGCCGGAGTGGATCGCACCACCAAGGAGTCACCTGGAGCCAAGCCCACCGGAGGGCTATGTGGTGAGCTTCCTCAAGTACCCGAGCTCGGCCCGGCACCAGGGAGCGGAGTCCTGACATCAGGAGCTCCTGACCTGGGTCAACACAAGGCTTCTGTTTCCATGCTCGAGGCGGGAGTCCCTAAGGGCCACGAGCCAGGATCAGAGGTAGCCCCCATCGACCTCGAGGGTGAGGAGGTCGTCGCCCCTCCCTCCTCGATGGGGGAGCGAAAGCCATGGCCAGCGAGGCTACACGAGTTGGAGAGCTAGCGGAAGCAGGCGCTAGAGGCCCTATTGGAAGAGGAGCTACCGCAGACGCAACAGGAGGAGAAGAGGGAGCCGCAGGAGCGGTAGGAGGAGGTGGAGCTGACCGGGGGCTGACCCCCGCATTAGCAAGAGCAGCTGATGCCACTGGGGGAACCGACGTTGCCAGACTTGCCGGTGCAGGAGCTGCCCCAACCATCGGAGGCGGGGGAGGTCTCAGGACTCCCAAAATAGTGGGTGTCTGTGATCACCCTCGACGAGCTGCTACAAGAAGCGACGTTGAAACCCTTGACACAGCTCGTGGAGGAGACCTCGACACCAAGCCTGCCGGTAGACATGTCGATGGTGGACCTGCCGGCGCCACAGGATGTGGCATTGGAGGAAGTGACGGCCTCGTCGCCTCTACCACCTCAGGAGGCGCCTGAGCCAGCCACCGTAGCCATGAGCCGCGCCGTCGAAGGAGCCAGCGGTTTTCGGTCCTCAGGCGGAGCGGCCGGAGGAGACGGCTGCCGAGTTGGCGAAGTATTGTGGCGCCCCACATGACGTGGCAGAGGAGATTGAGTCCTTGGCATGAACCTAGGTAGAGGCGGTCCTCCCACACTGGGGCAAGGAGCGCATCACGCTCCGGGAGCTCGGTGACTCCAGCGCTCCCGGGATCGTGATGGATGACCCGACGGAGGTCAAGTGCTGGGAGGACGTGGAGCGGTCCCGGGCGTGGCTACAACACTTCCTCAAGCTAGGTGTCGAGCTCATTAGGGATCTTGACCAGAGTCTCACGGTAAGTCCTTGTTTGGATCACATACGGTTTTTGGATTTTCCTGTATGGATCGCCTTAACACTCGATTTCCCATTTCCAGTACTTGCGGAGGTGTTCCCACTCCAAGTCATACTTCCTCCATGAGACGCAAAACAACTAGGAGGAAGTGTTTTGCCAACTCGAGGCCGGCCGATCTGCACAGAGCAGGGTGGCCGAGGTCGAGGAGGAATTGAAGCAGGCCAAGGAGGAGGCCGCCCGGGCGAGGGAGCATGGTGGGGTAGCTCGAGGCGAAGCCGCCCGAGCCAAGGAGGAGCTCAAGCAGGCCAAGGAGGAGGCCGACGTGGCCAAGGGCGAGGCGAAGAAGGCCAAGAGCAAGGGCACTCGCGCCCAAGAGCATGTCAAGTTGCTCGCGGTGGAGGCTTGAGGCTCCGTGGAGCGTATCCGCTTGCTCGAGGCCAATCTGGCTAAAGTCTCCATGGCGTGTGACACCCTCTCTGCCTTGATCAAGGAGGAGAAGGGTCGAGCCGACAGCCTGGAGACCAAGCTCGAGGCGATGAAGGCTACCCTTTAAGAGAAGGAGCAAGCCATCATCTTGGCTGGCGGCACCCTCGAGACCCTCCGGTGCGAGAAGACAGAGGTGACCTGAGCCTTTAAGGAGGCACAGTGGGAGCGGGATGAGGGTCGGGCGAAGCGTGACGCTGTGCTGGGGGACCACAGTGCCCTCGAGACCCGCTGTGCCAGTAAGTTCCTTGGTGGGCTTCGGCCTATTCCTTCCCGTATGACTTGCTTAACCCTTGTTTTGTCTTTCAGGCCTGGAGGCCACGCTGCGTTCCACTCAGGCTACCACCAAGGCGCTGCAGGAGAGCCTTGAGGTGGAGGGGGCGCTTCTCGGTAGGTTCCGGGTTGCCATCGACAGGCTCTCCACCTCCTGGGAGGTTGGGCCCATCGAGGAGGCCGAAGAAGACGTCCCGGGAGCCGCGCTCGTCAACCGGCTCTACTACCTTGACGCCACCCTTCGGGATCGCGTGTGGGACGCGCTCCACACCGGCGTGAAGCGTGCGTTGGCGGTTGTTTCCATCGGCTTCATCTTCGACATGGATATCGTTGCCCAAGGCTTCATCCTTGACATCTTGAAGACCGATGCCGAGAACGAGGAGCGATGCCGAGGGCTGATCCAGTATGCCAAAAGGCTGGGGGAAGCACTAGCAAAGCTATTCGAGGATGAAGTCCTCCCCCATGAAGACGAAGGGTACACCGTCGAGGAGGGCGACGGCGGAGACGGCGCAGCGAGCCTGTAGGAAAAACTGGCCGAAGGTACCCGTGTAAATAAGTTAGTTTTTTGTAACTTGTATTTAGCATGGCCTCAAGGGGCTTTAAAACATCTATGCATCTATCGTAATGCATTTGGATATTTCAAGTTCGAGTCTTCTCTTTTTTCTTTCACCTAGATTTTGCTTTTTTGACTAAGTGTTCGATGCATGCACGTGTCCCTTAAGGGGGGGAGCGAGTGGAGGTACCATAGCCCAGAGGCGTAGGAGAGCTCCCGGCTCGACAGCCCTCAACCCTTAGGTAATTCGAGGTGTTTTCTTCTTAGTCGCGAAGCACGTCGAAGCGAAGGAAAGAAGAGACGCTCGAGCTTCAATCATCTGACCTTTGCTTTTCGACTAAGCGTTCAATGCATGCTCATATCCCTCGAGGGGGGAGTGAGTGGAGGTACCGTAGCCCTGGGGCGTAGGAGAGCTCCCGGCTCAACAGCCCTCATCGACCTCGAGGGGGTTCGAGGTGTTTTCTACTTAGTTACGAAGCAAAAGGAGATGCTCGGTTTTTTGAAAAAATCGTTCGTATTTTTAGGAACTTAGGGGGTTCCCCCCCGTTAGCCCCAAGGGAGGCTCGACTCTGGCGAGACAGGGTCAAGGCTACCTCTTGCATGTATAATAATAAGTTTGAACTTATAATCAAAAGTACTTCTTATATTTGTCATGCAAAAATGTATGAAACATGCGAGAATGTACAAGGGCATCGGTGCCCTATGGGTAGAAATGACGTAGCTGTTCGATGTTCCATGCGTTGGTGAAGGTTTCGCCCTTGTTGTTTGCCAGCTTGTATGTTCTGGGCTTCAGCACCTCAGCTATGGTGTATGGACCTTCGCATGGTGGAGTCAGCTTGTGACGCCCCTTGTTGGTCTGTCGTCGACGTAGGACATGGTCTCCAACTTGGAAGTCCCTCGAGCGCACGTGTTTGTCGTGGTAGCATCGAAGTTTCTACTGATACCTCGCGGAGTGAATCAGTGCCATGTCTCGAGCCTCCTCGAGCTGGTCGACGGTGTTTGCGAGGGCTTCTTCATTGGTTTGCTCGTTGTAGGCCTTTAGTCAAGGGGAACCATACTCAAGATCACTAGGGAGGACGGCCTCGGACCCATAGACCAAGAAGAATGGTGTGAACCCCATGGCTCAACTAGGTGTTGTCCTTAAGCTCCACAGGGCAGAAGGCAGCTTTGCAGCTCATTTCTTTTCATGCTTGTTAAGGCGGTTGAAGATTCTCGGCTTGAGGCCCTGCAAAATCATGCCATTGGCGCGCTCGACCTAGCCGTTAGTTCAAGGATGAGCAACAAGGGACTAGTTCACACGAATGTGATGGCGATCGTAGAAATCCAAGAACTTTTTGCCAGTGAACTGTGTGCCGTTGTTAGTGATGATGACGTTGGGACCCCGAAGCGGTGGATGATGTCGGTGAAGAACTCAATCGCTCGCTCGGAGCGGTTGTTGCTAATAGGCCGGGCCTCGATCCACTTGGTAAACTTATCAATAGCAACGAGTCGGTGCATGTACCCCTTGGTGGTCCTCTTAAGAGGCCCCACGATGTTAAGCCCCAGACCGCAAACGGCCAGGTGATGAGGATCATCTGTAGGGCGTGAGCTGGGAGGTGCGTCATCTTGGCGTAGAATTGACACCCTTTGCACGAGCGGACAATGTTGATGGCGTCAGAAATGGCGGTCGGCCAGTAGAAACCCTGTTGGAAGGCGTTGCCGACGAGAGTCCTCGGCGCTACGTGGTGGCCGCAAACCCCTGAGTGTATGTCCTCGAGGAGCCTCTTGCCTTCTTCGACAGTGATGCTGCGCTGGAGGATTCCTGATGGGCTTCGCCTGTAGAGTTCCCTGCCATCACCGTAGATGACGTAGGACTTGGCCCATCGCGCGATCCGACGAGCCTCGGTCCGGTCTTCCGAGAGTTCCCCTTGAATAAGGCAGTCGAGGAAGGGGACTCACCAATCCGGTGGTGTCCCCTTGATCTCCATGACCTCGGCCCCAGTTGAGGGGGCCTCGATCGAGGCCGTGATGTCGAGTTTCGAGGGTATGGTGCCCGCCCCCGAGCCCAAGTCGACAGCGGGCACGAAGAGGTCCCTTGAGAGTACATCCGGAGGGATAGTACTTCGAGTTGATGCGATCTTTATTAGCTCATCCGCAGCTTCGTTGTAGCATCGAGCAATATGATTGAGCTTGAGGCCGTGGAATTTGTCTTCCAGTTTGCGCACTTCTTTGCAGTAGGCTTCCATCTTGGCGTCGTGGCAGCTTGAGGCCTTCATCACTTGGTCGATTATGAGTTGCGAGTCACCTCGAACATCTAGGCATCGGACCCCGAGTTCGAGGGCAATATGCAACCCGTTGACAAGATCCTCGTACTCCATGATGTTATTGGAGGTGGCAAAGTGGATGCGAATGATGTAGCGCATGTGGACTCCAAGGGGTGAGATGAAGAGCAAGCCTGGCCTGCTCCTGTCTTCATGAGCAACCCGTCGAAGTACATCGTCCATAGCTCGGCTTGAATTTGAACTGACGTTAACTGGGTGTCGGTCCACTCAGCGATGAAATCCGCCAGCACCTAAGATTTGATGGCCTTCCATGGTGCGTAGGTGATGGTCTCGCCCATGAGCTCGACTGACCACTTAGCAATTCTTCCAGCAGCCTCCTAGTTTTGGATGATCTCCCCCAAGGGGAAAGAAGACACCACGGTAACCGGGTGGCTGAGGAAGTAATGCCGGAGCTTGCGACGCGTAAGGATGATGGCGTAGAGTAGCTTTTGCACCTACAGGTAGCGGATCTTGGTTTTCGAAAGCACTTCACTGATGAAGTAGACCGGCCGCTGGACGGGCAAGGCGTGCCCTTCCTCTTGCCTCTCGACCACTATGGCCACGCTTACCACCTGAGTGGTCATGGCGACGTAGAGGAGGAGGGGCTCAGGCGGTTCAGTTGACGTTGCTGATCGAGGAGGGACGAGGACCGGGGTGGAAGTCAGCATGCTCTTGAGTTTGTCAAGGGCCTCCTCGATCTCCGTGGTCCATATGAAGCATTCGGATTTTTTCAAGAGGCGGTACAGGGGCAGGGCCTTTTCCCCTAATCATGAGATGAAATAGCTGAGAGCCACGAGGCAGCCCGCGACCTTCTGTACGCCCTTGAGATCTCAAATTGGACCCATTCGCGTGATGGCTGCGACCTTCTCAGGGTTGGCCTCGATCCCACGCTGGGAGATGACGTATCTGAGGAGCATGCCCCGAGGCACTCCAAAGACACATTTCTCAGGGTTGACTTTTATATTCTTGGCTCGAAGGCATCTGAATGCGATTTTGAGGTTATGGAGGAGGTTGTCGACTTCCTTGGATTTGACCATGATGTCATCGACATAGGCCTCGACTGCGTTGCCTATGTGTTCACCGAAGACATGGAGCATGCATCGCTGATACGTCGCCCCGGCATTTCGAAGGCCAAAGGGCATGGTCATGTAGTAGTACATGCCGAAAGGTGTGATGAAGGAAGTCGCAAGCAGGTCGGACTCTTTCATCTTGATTTGGTGGTAGCCGGAATAAGCATCAAGGAATGAGAGGGTTTCACATCCCGCGGTAGAGTCAACAATCTGATCAATGTGTGGTAAAGAAAATGGAACTTTGGGACATGCTTTGTTTAAACTAGTATAGTCAACACACATTCGCATTTTTCTATTCTTTTTCTTAACTAACACGGGATTAGCTAACCATTCGGGGTGATGAACCTCCTTGATGAATCCAGCCGCCAAAAGCCTGTGTACCTCCTCGCCGATGACTCTGCACTTCTCCTTGTTGAAGCGGCGCAGGCGTTGCTTCACCGGTCTAGACCTGGCTCGGATCTCCAAGGCGTGCTCGACGACTTCCCTCGGTATGCCCGGCATGTCCGAAGGACTCCATGCAAACATATTGGCATTCACGTGGAGAAAGTCAATGAGCACTGCTTCCTATTTGCTCCTGAGGTTGGCACCGATCATCAGCACCTTCTCGCCGGAGTAGCTCGGGTCGAGGGGGATTTTCTTGGTGTCTTGCGCTGGCTCGAAGCTGCCGGCGTGATGCTTAGGTTCGGACACCTCGTCGGCGAGGCGCTCGAGGGTTGAGGCTATCATCGCGTTTTGCTCGACGGCCTCTCCGTACTCGACGCATTCGATGTTGCAGTCGTACGCGTGCTCGTAGGAGGAGCCGATGGTGATGACGCCTCTGGGTCCCGGCATCTTGAGCTTGAGGTAGGTGTAGTTTGGGATCGCCATAAATTGCGCGTAGCCCGGTCGGCCGATGATGGCGTGATAGGTTCCGTGAAACCCGACCACCTCGAAGGTGAGGGTTTCTTTCCTAAAATTGACGGGGGTGCCAAAGCAGATGGGAAGGTCAATGCGGCCGATGGGAAGAGCCATCTTCCTTGGTATGACGCCATGGAAGCCCCCGGCGCTGGGTTGGAGTCAGCACCTCTTGACCCCCACGAGGTCGAGGGTTTCAAGGTAGATGATGTTCAGGCTGCTGCCGCCATCCATGAGGACCTTCGAGAGGTGGGTGTTGACGATGATTGGGTCAACGATGAGCGGATAGGCCCCGAGGTTGGGGACACGATCCAGATGGTCGTCGCGGTCGAACGTGATGGGTGCATGGGACCAGTCGAGGTAGTGGGGTGTCATGACTCCGGCGGAGAAGACTTCTCGACGCTCCCTCTTGCGCTGTTAAGGCATGAGCTGGGTCGTGGGGCCTCCGTAGATCATGTAGCAGTCATAGACTTCGGGGAATTTTCCGTCTTCCCCGTTGTCTCCCTCATTGCCGCCCTGGTCTTTCTTATCGTCATCCTTCTTGACGCCCAGTTGCTCGAAGTGCTTTCGAAGCATGCGGCAGTCTTTGAGTTTGTGTTTCGCCCCATCCTTGTGATAAGGGCAGGGCTCCTCGAGCATCTTGTCGAAGATGGCCCCTTCGGGGGGACCTCGAGGTTTTTTGCATTCGGCTGCTATGACGAGATCGTCGGCTACAACCTCACGCTTGCCTTGCTGATCCTTCTTCTTCTTGTTGTTATTCTTCTTCGAACCTTTGTTCGAGCCCCCAGCATCGACTGTCGGTGCCTTTCTCTTGTCTTTTTTGTCATCAAAGAAGGCTCTGACCGCCTCCTCACCAGCCGCGTAGTTGGCGACCACATCCATGAGCTCATCAAAGGTGTTGGGGTGGTTGCGCCCTAACTCGCGAACTAGGTCCTTGCAGGTCATACCCACAACAAACGCTAGAATTACGTCAAGATCTGAGATGTGGGGGAGTTTGGTTCAGAGCTTGGAGAAACATCGAGCGAAGTCACGCAGAGACTCCCCTGGTTTGTGCTTGTAGTTGTGCAGTTCCTAGGAGTTTCCAAGACGCACGTAGGTGCCCTTGAAGTTCCCCTCGAAGATCCCGACCAGGTCAACCCAGTGGTGAATCTGATTAGGGGGAAGCTCCTCGAGCCACCTACGTGTGGTGTCAGATTGGAACAGGGGATGGTGACGTATGATCGCACGGTCGTCACATGCCCCACCTGCCTGACAAGCCAGTCGAAAATCGGCTAGCCAGAGCTCGGGTTTGGTTTTGCCATTGTACTTGACGACGCTCGTGGGGGTCGAAACTTGTCAGGCAGCTGGGCGTTGCGGATCGTCCTGCTGAAAACTCGAGGACCCGATGGCTCCGGGGCCCATCGGTCTTCATCGCTGTCGTAACGTCCCCCATGATGGGCGCTGTACCCTTGATCCTCGGCGTCCCTGTGTTTCCACTTGCAGTTCTCGATGATATCGAGGCGCGCGTCACGCGGGGCGCGGTTGTCGATGATACGATCTTGTGCTGGTGTCTTCTTTGCTCGGGGGGCAACCTCTTGATTGACTGAGACCTCCCTTTTGGGTCGAGAGGGCTTGTCCTGTGGTTCAGAAGCTGCCCCTCGACGCCTCGAGGCTGAGCTCTTGGCTTGCTGAACAGCAGCAACATGGAGGAGACTCTCGATCTCGTGTTGTACCCGTCAAGCTTGCAAGTTGGATGGCGCGGGCATATTGCGAAGAAGCATAGCTGCCACGACAACGTTCTGGCTTGCTCGAGGGTAATGGTTAATGGGATATTCGGGTGTCCTACCCTCGTTGATCTACCGATTGACCTCTCGGGCCCTGGCTCGGGCTCTACCGCTGGGTGGTGGTCGCTCCTGCTCGAGGGTTCGCTTGAGCTGGCGCTGTCGTTCCTGGTCATCGGTGAGTTTAGCCTGCAACTCCCGAATTTGTGCCAGCTGTGCATCCTACTCGTCAGGATGGGGGCACGCCTCTCGGGGTGCAACTGGTTGTCGAACCTCTGCTCTAGGAGGAGCCTCTCCGACCGCAGCGGCAGCCGCATCGGTCATCGGATCGACAGTGTCCTCACTGGAGGCAACATCACCATCGATGTGGAGACACTCACGGGTAGGGTCCCAATGGTCAAAGGCGGAGTCAGGGTCACCGCAGTAGAAGACGGGGAATTGTCCCTGCGCCTCTTCCTGTAGCTACTGTCGGAGTATGCTGACGGTGTACCTTCGGGGGCCTGGTGCTCTCACGAAGCCCAAGTCCACGGAGGCCAGCATGACTGTCCCCACATCCGTCATTGCTCGAAGGAGGGCACCTGGGCAGTCCCCTATCATGCTCATGTTGGCGCGGGTCAAGGTCGAGAATGCCTTTGTAGCATTGTTGAGGCCGAATGTGAACCGTCGATGACGCTCGAACTGCTTGTGCGGAAGTAGGCTCGATGTAGTGGGGGTTGTGCACATCGGGGGAGTTCTGCCAGGCTCCCTCAATGAGTGCATTGCAAAGGTGAAGTTGAGGTTGTCATGGAGCCCTGTCGGTCCGTCCTCTGCTCCCGAACTTAGGTCAGATAATCCCCCAACAAGGCGCTCCTCATCACCGGTTAGGAGCGAGGGGAATGCAGCAGGCACCAATCTCAACTCAGGTTGATGGCGATGACAGCGCTGATCGCGCCTCCTGGTTGCTGCCGCATGGTGGTGAGACCGGCGAGTGCCCCTTCCTGAGCGTGGGGGCACACAACGATCTCCGCTTGGGTCATTGATCGAGAGCAGGGTCATGTCATAGCCCTATCCGAGGGACATGAACTCCAGGCTCCTGAACCAGATCACCGTAGCGCAAGGAAGTGGTGAAACAGAGTTGCCCATCTAGAAAGAATGGCTGGAAATCATTGGTAACACGCATGACCCCTACCTGGCGCGCCAACTGTCGGTGTTTCGACCCCGGGGGCCAACACCAATGAGCAAATTTGTAATTGCGTGCTCCCTTAATTCGGTGGGTGATGCAAGAAGGAGACAGCGATTTATCCTGGTTTGGGCAAAGAAGGACCTACGTCCAGCGAGGGGGGATAGTTTGTGTTATCTTGCATCGAAGCGCTAGTACAGGGGTGAATACAAGCGAGTGTGAGAAGTGTGGGCTTGAGCTCGAGCGTTTCGGGCGCTTAGCTCCCTACACTATCTCACGGTGTTGTTCTGTGATCTAAGCCTTAGCGCTTGAAGCTCTAGGATCTCCTCTCTCTCAGATCTCTCCTGGATAAAGTCCTAGCTCCCCCTTTTATAGGCAAAGGAGGGGCACAGGAGTACATGTTTTTAGTGCTAACATGGTCGGTGACGTATGACGTTGATGCCGATCGTGTCATTGCCACTGTAGAGGCGTACGTCGGTATGGGAAGCCCTGCGGCTGTCGCGTTGGTAGTTGTTGAAGTCCTGCTCGAGGGTCAGCGTGATGGTGTCGAGGGGCGATGGTCGAGGCCTCAGGTCGAGACGAGGGGCTCGAGTCGAGGGGGTCGAGGCTCATCGGATAAGGTCGAATCTCGGGATATGCAGGGAGTATGCATCTCGAGGGGGTGCCGGACGGGGCATAGTGCTCGGTATGGCACAACAGTGAGGTACGATCCGCGGGATTCCTGGGTATGGGCGGTAAAAGCAGGATTTGACTGCCATACCCGTAGCTGTTTTGGTAACTGTGGCCGTCTGGTTAGGCAGGAGCAGGTAAAATGCATTGAATGCGCGTAGATCTGTACTGGGAGTAGGTAGCCGAGGGTTTTACCACGCTCAAGGGCTGCCCATTCGCACGGGCAAAGTTTTGTCCTTGGGGCTGGCCCGTTCACCCGGGCAGAGTTCTGTCCTCAAGGGGTCGCCCGAGTCGCACCCTCGAGAGTACAGTCTCAGTCCGTACGGTGGTCCGTTGGGCAGGTTGTGGCTTTGGGCTATCGATGCCCGTTCGTGGGCTGGTCCAACATGCTTTAGTTTGTGGATTTTCGAGCGGTAATGAGGGATGTCATTGGAGGGCTTGCATTGCTGACTTCGGGGATCCGCCCAGTTAAACGAGGGCTTAGGGTACCCCTTTCCCAGGTAACCAACAAGATCTGCAAGGAATCAGTTGGGATGTGATTGAACATACCCTTGACCTCAATCGAAATGACAAACCTAAGAAGTAAAAACAGAGAAAGATATCTGAAGAATGTATAATTGCAACAAAGGTGGAGGTGCCAAGGTTATTAGATGCCAAGGTCATCACAGAAGTCAAGTATTCAGACTGGCTAGCAAATGTTGTCTTAGTGCCAAAAAAATGGCAAAATGAGAATGTGCTTAGACTTCACAGATCTCAACAAGGCCTGCAAAAAAGATCCTTTCCCATTACCTAGGATAGATGCGTCAGTCAATAAGGCAACAGGATGCAAGCGCTTCTCTCTGTTAGATTGTTTCTCAGGATACCATTAGATATGGCTAAGAAAGGAGGATGAAGAGAAAACAAGCTTCACGACCCCCTTCGGCACCTATTGTTTCTTAGGATGCCAGAAGGTCTCAAAAATACAGGATCAACATTCTCAAGAATGATTCAGATTGTATTACGAGCTCAACTTCGAAGGAATATTATAGCCTATGTTGATGATTTAGCAGTAGTCAGCAAGCAAACTGAAGATCATTTGGATGACCTCAGGGAAACATTCGCCAATCTCAGAGAAGCACGGTTAAAGCTAAACCCAGAAAAATATATCTTTTGAGTAAGCAAGGGAAAGATGCTCAGTTACATTGTAGGTCTAAAAGGGCTAAGAGCAAACCCAGATAAAGCAAAAGCAGTGTTAATAATGAGAGAACCAGAAAATAAGAAGGAAGTGCAGCGACTGATAGGCAGAATAGCAGCACTCAGCAGATTCATCTCAAAATTAGCAGAACGAAGTCTACCATTCTTCAGAACTCTCAAGGTCTCGGACAAATTTGAATGGGGCAAAGTGCAGTCGGAGGCATTCCAGTAGCTCAAAAACTACGTGATAAAGGATCTCATGGTCATAGTGCCAGATGCGGAGGCAACCTTGTTGCTATATGTTGCAGCCTCCGCAGGAGCAATCGGTGCAGTGCTAGTGCAAGAAAAATAAGTTGACAACCAAAGCGTACAACACCCAGTATATTATGTATCAGAAGCGCTGCAGGGAGCAAAACTGAACTATTCAGAGGTCAAAAAAATAGCATACATAGTAGTCACAGCATCAAGGAATCTTAAACACTACTTTCAAGAACACGAGATCCTGGTCCCAACAGCACAACCGCTCGCCAATATCCTAGGCAACAAAGAGGCATTAGGGAGAATAGGCAAATGGGCAACAGAAATATCTCAGTTTAGCATCAAGTTCATCTCAAGAATAATAGTCAAGTCACAAGCACTCGTAGACTTTTTGGCTGAAGGCAATCAGGCAAGGATTCTACTGGCCAACTCATATCAATGACGCATTGCACATAGTAAGAACTTGCAAAGCATGCCAGAGTTTTGCACCACACCAAGCATCTCCGGGAGGACCATCACAGCTAATACCTCCAATCTAGCCGCTTCAGCGATGGGGAATGGATCTCGTAGGCCCATAACCCTGGCTCAGGGCAGAAGCAAATATGCAGTAGTGGTAGTAGAATACTTCATACGATGGATAGAAGCCAAACCGCTTGCAACAATCACCTCTGAAACAATCAAAAAATTCTTCTGGCAAAACATAATTTGCAGATTCGGGGTTCCAAGGACACTCACAGTCGATAATGGAAAACAATTCGATTCAGACAAGTTCAAAAAATTCTACAAGAGCATCGGCACACAAATAGCCTTCGCATCAGTCTATCACCCAGAAAGTAACGGAGCAGTGGAAAGGTCAAATAGAATCATATTCTCAGCAATCTCCAAGACATTGCTGGACCACAAAAAGGGCAAATGGGTAGAAGAGCTGCCGAAGGTGGTATGGTCTCACAACACAAACATATCAAGGGCCACCAGGTTCACTCCATTCAAGCTACTGTATGGAGAAGAAGCAATGATGCCAGAGGAAATCAAATACCAAAGCCTCCGTGTAATAAAATAGAACCTCGCAAAAGATGAAGAATACACCAAAGAGATGACCGAAGCATACAGGCTAGAGGCGATCGACAACATCGAGAAATACCAAGACCAAACCAGAAAATGGAGGGATGGAAAAGTGGTCACTAAAAACATTAAAGATGGCGACTGGGTAATGAGGCGGAGGCCAAACACTCAAAACACAGGGAAACTACAACCAAAATGGGAAGGACCGTTCAAAGCCAAGCAAGGCGGAAGGAAAGGGTCATTCTATCTGCAAGATGTAGAAGGAAGAACGTCAACTCATTCCTAGAACGTTGATAGCCTTAGGAAATACTACACATAGAATGTAAGGACTCCATAGCAGTATAAGCGGAGGTCCGTAGATTTAAATTCCTGCAATTTACTTTTTCTACAAAAACCGCTTGCACTCTTTTCCTCACAAAAGGGGCTCCAAAGCGGAGGTGAGGTTTTTAATGAGGCAAGACCGCATGTAATTAGCCTCTGAATGTATAAAGAGGACCTCGAAAAATAATATCCAAGATAGTCGAAAGCAGCCAGCACCGCGGCTGCAATATTCGACAACTATTCATGATTTACAAGGTCACTTCATGCCACCACTAAGAAAAATGAGAAGGCATGAAGTGACCTCTGCCAAAAGCCAAAAGCCCTTTTAAAAAGCCCTGGCATATCAGGCATTGAGGCAGGCAATCGCAACCACAAGTTGCGAATGAAATGAGAAGGCATGAAGCCACTTCCGCGAAACGCCAAAAGCCCTCGAAAAAGCCCTGGCATATCAGGTATTGAGGTAGGCAATCGCAACTGCAAGTTGCAAAGAGAACCGGGGAAAGACCTGTGAACTAGCTCAGGCACCGGTACCACAAAAAGCAAGCAACATCATACTCACCAGCAGTGACCTTTGAAATATAATATTAAAACAAGCGGAGGTAACACACACATATATGAGTTCGCGAAGTCAAGAAACCTCTGCATCACACACCTTCCAAAACAAAGGCAATATAATCACAAAAAATTAAGTCTAGGAACCGATAAGATCATTCCAAAGCGGAGGCAATACGTAAAGCAAGTTCATTTATTATTCAACTTTATGCTTACAACAGACAAGGCTCATTATGCCTTGCTCATAACAGGAATAATGTGCAAAGTGCACGTATTTAACTGCTAGAGCAAAATGCACAACCTCCGGGTCAAGATATCTAGCCACTCCACCCAGTTAACTTGCTACCACAAGATATGGAAGTGGCCCGGAGGTTGTCAACACTTCAACCTAAAAAACCAAAGGTTGCAGCCTTCGAAAGTACATCTGAAGGCAAGCAAACTAAGGCTCCCTAAAAAGCAGACGCTGGCGGAGGCAAACCCTGATCAATCACGGAATACTGCCTATCGCCTCCCTGCCGCATACCACCCTGTGCCTTCAGAAACCCAGCCACTTGAATCAACTCCAATAGATGCTCGGTACGAAGAGAAGGAGGTGAACCTCCAACACCAGCTTTTAGATGACAAATTCCACAATAATCTGTCAGCACACCACTTTGCACCTTCCATCGGCAAGCAGCCACCACATCCAAAATCCTTACATCAACCACACTAAATAGGATCACAGCCGGCCGCCATCTCTGAGGATACAAAGGCAATACAAATAGAGTATTGTTGACAAGCAGAAGCATCACCATCTTCAACCGTTGGCAACAGGTTCACTGATGTGGCTATTCTATTATGAGTCCTCACACAGTACCAATGCAAAGACAGCTCCTAGGAAGTACCATCAACATAATGTACTTAATAGAGCAGCCTAAACGACAAAGGACCTCCCAAGCATCATTAAACTAGCTGTAGCTACCTATCATTAAAGGAAGCAAGTACAAAATTAGTACCTGTACCATCACGCCTCAAGAGGCAAAAGTGCAAAACCAAAAATAGTAAATAACAAAGATACGCAAAGTACACCAAGGGTACTATAAAAGAGGTAGAGCTCAAGGTCTGCACGCCTAAGCATTAGGAAAGGGCCAACCACAAGCAACCCCCATAGCCAAAATCCACTTAAGGGAGATGGAGGCAGATGTGCGCATACAAACGAACAAAAATAATAAGATACCACGCAAGAATTCGTAAGGAGGTTGGCAAAAGAAATATCCTGAAGACAACTAGGGGTCTCTGGGATAATACTAAAGAAGTTAGCCGATAGTGCAAACCAATCAGGATCATCGCCTGAATAGAGACAAGGGCGATACCGCGTACAAACTCGTAACGTCCCCCCATCTCCGCTAACATCTACCGCAGGTCACCTCCGCAGATCAAGCGTCAGGACGCACGGAGGCATAGCCAAAGACCACAAGGTCGAGCACAGCAATAAAAAGGTAATACACAACAAAATCGATGCCAGAACTAGTCGGAGAGAAACAACAGTTGTGGTACCCACCTTATGTTAACAATAAAGTAATACATAAATGTGCTTCAAAGTGGTTACAAGCTCCGAGGAGGAAGGCAGGAATCACTTCTGGAGGCCTCAACTCCAATCTGGCACAAAGGCCTCCGACAAATTCAATGAGACCTCCACAGCATAGTGGAGATCAAAATAAACAAGCTCATGATAGTTCCCTCGCAACGCTCAACCTCCGTGCAAACAAAAATAATTACAAACATCCATATGGACCATGCCATGCAAGAGAACAGGTAAAGCTAGAACGCTTATCGTCCAAGTCGCTGAGGACAAAATCAAACATGTCGTACAGCGTGCGCCTAGGAAATATCGACTTCCAATAATCCCATAGCTTGTCGCTAACATAAACATCATCGCACATAAAGGTAATAGGCTCGAACTCCTGCACCAGCCCCAAACTGCAGACCCGCACAGGACGATTCGGTTGTTAATATTTTACAAAACCAAGAGCAACTTAAATTGTTCTTTACGCGTGTGCGCCGGCACTAGGTCAGCAAAAGACAAAATATACACAACCACAAATCAAGATGATTTTTACACCTCCTCCGCAGCGGTCAATTTCTGAGGCCCCGTCCGAGCTCCCGGAGATGCTACCGCTTGCTCTATCAAGGAATCAGTCCTAGCACTTGCAGGAAGAACCTGAGTAGCGAAGGTGCTAGTGTCGACAGATCCCCGGGTGCATGCAGACGTGCCACCAGAAGAAGTCAGGCCATGACTGCTGGGTTTGCCATACTTTAGTTGCTGAAAAAGACAGAAAATAAGAGAAGAGAATTGCCAACACAGCTCTTACAACAAAATAAGACAGGAAAAGCTAACCTTAGATACCATTTCACGAGTAACATTAGCCATGGCAACAGTCTCCAACCAGCCAAACTTGGACTAGAACTTCTCCATGAAGCTACGCATGGTGGTCTTAACAAACCGATCCGTTCTGCCAAGTTCAGCAGGATATTCCAGCTTAGGACAAATTCCAATTTGAATAATGTCCTTGGACACAAAAAGCTTGCATAGATAGGTGGCGGAGGTCTTCGCACTGAAATCAGAGACTCCAGTCATAAACTCATTAAGCTTGCCGAGGTTCGCCTTGATCCAGGAAAAGATCCCGGAGGTAGAAGCCTCAGGATTAACCGGAGTCGCTGCACCATCGAAAGCCCGAATGGCGGAGACATAGGATTCAGCCACTTCCAGCACAATTAACCTGGTGGCAGTCAGCTCCTTCTCAAGTTCTTCAACCTTTCTCTTAAGAGCCGCCACCAACTGTCGTTCAGCATCCACTTCCTGGCACAGGAGATTAGAAATCTCAGCAGCTTTCTCCGCCCGCTGATTGGCGGTGATCTCCGCTTCTTTAGCAGCAGTAAGAGACCTTTTAACTCATCACATTGAACCACAAGAGCTGATAGCTGCTTCTCCAAACGGGAGGCCTTCTGGGCCATTTGTTCCTTCTCATGGGTCTAAGACTCAATCTCTGCCTTCAAAACATTGATAGCCTCATCCTTTTTGACCAGTTCGACACCATTGCTGGTCTCAACAGCCATGGACAAGGAGACGCTCTGAAGATAGCAACAAAGCAATGCCAAAATCAAATACACGAGAAAGAGAAGGTAAAAAAATATACATACATGGTTAAGAACATAGAAAATAAAATCAAACTCACAATAACATGATGATTAATGTTAGCATTCATCAAGGTTTGAAGCGGCAGCCTAGCCAGATGCTGGTACAAGTATTTACCCATAGCATCAGTCAGCTAGTCAATACCATGAGCCCAGCCAAGGAGGGCACTTATGCCCTCATTAGGACAGCTACAGGACGGCAAAGACCCAGAGCCAACGACGTCCACCGGAGGTTGCGGAGCTGTAGGCACCGTCTTAGTAACAACCCCTCCGGAAGATGGTGCATCAGGTGCCGGAGGTGGCGGAGGGGCAGTCTAAGTGGCCTCAGCAGTAAGGCTATCTGGAAGCAGACACAAAAAACACATCACACAAGGAAATAAGAAAATATAAAATCTCCAAAAACAGCATATACATGCTTATCGAGCAAGGAAACTTTTCCATCAGAGGCATAACCATAAGAAACCTTCAAAGTTAGGAAATCCACATAGGTCATACTCTGAGTAGGAATGTTACCTTGACTCATGGTGTAGGCATCCTCGTGGACCTCAGTATCCTCCGCTTCTTGTTGGGCAGTCTTCGCTGTCTTCTTAGCATGACGAGCCGTAACACCAGCTTCCTCCAACTCATCTTCATCGAAACTGGCATCGAGATACGCACTAGCAAATGGCTTCACAAAAAGCTCAGGGAACGCCGTTTCAACATGCTGAGACAGAGGTTCAGCATGCAGTAAGATAAGCCGAACCGATGGCGAACCAGAGGCGTTAACTGCTAGAGCATGGGATGCCTCCGGGGAAGCAGCAGGCGACGGAGACCGCCGAGACAGGCCCTTAGAACTGGGCAGCGCCAAAGTGTCAGCTTCCATCAGAATCTCAGTCCCCACCTCTGGATTAGCAATGATGTCCTCTTCATCATCAAGATCTTCAAAAACGTCCTCCATCTCCGCAGATTAAGCGGAGGCCCCTTTCTGTTTCTTTGGGCCTCCGCGCGTTAAAGTGCCAGCTTTTCTTTTCTTTCCCTCGGCGGCCTTCGTAGCAGCACCGGCAGTAGTCAATTCTTTCTTCCCATTCTTCTTCAAATTCTTAGGGAGCTCGCACTCAGTGTAGTGAATGCCATGCTCCTCAAAACCCTATTGAGGCGAGGCATGATACCAGCCTCAGACCTTCGGGCGAGATATTATTTTTTAGAAACTTCTCCAAGTATTTTGACAGCCTTTTGCTCTATGGCATGGACAAAGTCCTCTTTACTCTGACCCTCAGGGAGCTGCAGCCCAAATTACGGACACAGGATCCCGCCAGCCACACCAAAAATAGGAAGATCTAGTTTCTGCATGATAAACTTCTTCCTGTCCTTGCCGCCAAGCAGAGGCCCGGAATCGAAGGCAATCATCTCCTCCAAAAGATCCCTTCCTCTGGAATAACAGCAGGCATCAGCAAATTCTCTAGTACAAGACTTCCTTTTCTCAGAAACGGTTGCCTCTGGCTTGATGCTGGTGTGCGGGTCTATCCGGGTCATAACAGAGGCGAAGGGAAAAGTAATGATCCTTCGACCATCCTCTCTGACTTCAGAAGCACCAGAAGTCTTCACATAAAACCAATAGTCCATCCAATCAACAGGCTCCCACTTCTCCCTCTGGCACCAAGAAATAGCAATTTTTTCCTTGCCCTTGCCGAGATTCCTCTTGGCCATAAAACTACACGATGCGAATTGAACAAGCTTTGTACCAATGTACTTTGGCTGTTTTTGTAACTCATAAAACTCTGTGAAAGTGTTTATACTGATCCCCCACCGTTTGACTCGACAGCCCAAAGGAATTTACTCATATTCAGAAATGCATGAGGGGTCATATGATGAAGTTGTTCGTCAAACCACTCAAGCACATACCGAACGAAATTGCAGCAGGGGAAGTGAAGACCGTAGGTGAAGAAGTCCCTGAACACAATGGCTTCATCTCTCTCAGGTAGCGGGACAGTCTCCTCACCCAGAGCTCACCCGCGGCCAGCAGGAATATAGCCCTTCTCTTCGAGGCCATCGATCATCACCTGGGTCATCCGGCTATGACTAAAGTCATAGCTGACCTCCAAGTCAGATAAAGAACTCTTCGGAGGCATTAGATCACTAGGGGAAGCCTCAACATCAGATAGTGACTCCTCGAGATCCCTAGCCTCCGCAGCAGCTAGCTTGTATTGCTCAAAAAGATCAAGGAAGTCTCCGACTCTGACACCCTGGAGCTAGAAATAGGGGCCAAAGAATGGATGACGACGTGCACAGCAGGGGCGTTTAGGTGCCACGGTGACAGGATGCCGAGGCAAAGGAAAATGCGGAGGCAGCAAGCAAGAAAGGAAACCTATGCGATGGGAGCGGAGGAAGTAAGTAGCAGAACAAACTACGCGGTGGCGAGCGAAGGGGAGTACGGGTCGTTTTCACCGCCTACCCCCCTTATATAGGCAACGATGTGGCGCCTTGACTTCTCAGCCCAACGGTCATGACGATCCATGAATCGAATGGCATCAAACGAGCCGACTCAAAATCAACGCCCAAGATTAAAAACCAAGCAATGGTAAAACGCAAAGCCTCCGGTCCAATGTTCAATGGGCCAGGGGGTCAGAGGTAAACACAACCTCCACGGCCAGGGGTGTGTTAATGGTTAGACCCGTCTCCGCTGGACCTAACCCTGAAGGGGGAATGTTGGGGGTGTGCCCTAGGACCGGAGAGGCTTGTTACCTCCAACTTGTGTCTGATTGACAACTTCGTATGTATCTATCTGTCTGGCTCGTACCTGCAGGTCCCAGAGAGGAGCCGCCGGAGGTCTGATCTCTGACCTTCGGCGGGAAGCCTCCACGGAGGCCATGGAGACAATCAACGACGGAGGTCCGGTGGCGAAGACCGTTGCTAAGGTGGAGGCTGATCTTCCTCGGACATCAGATCTCCGTTGGGACAACTCCACGGAGGCCATGGAGCCAATCAACGATAGAGGTCCGGTGGCAATGACCATCGCTCAAGCGGAGGTTGATCGACGGAACCTCGACTCCCCCGGAGGCTGTGCCCGGAGGAGGCGGCAACCCGAGACTGTCTTCATCAAGACGGTGCGCCGGGCCAAGCTGGGGTGCTTGAGGACAAGTAGTGGGCTTACTGGACCTCTCATAGGCAGTGATGGGCCACGACCCCCGACCGTGGCCAGGAAATGGTGGACCAGCCTACCCCTATGTGGCCCACATGTAATAGGGTTGATGTCTAGGGTTTTGAAACTCCCACTAGGGGCACGCTTGTACTTTCAATCTTGAGCTGGAGAGTCAATATAAAAGGTCATGCCCCCTGTGTAATTGAGGAGGCTGGTCCTCTGGTAGCTGTGGCGTCACCTACCAGCGAGCCCACATTGTAATCTCTCCCATTTTATATTGAGAAAGGGACCGTCTGGTCTAGTTATACTGCTCTTACTTCAAACCTGTCAGAACCTGGTTACAACATTAAACCCCTGTCTCAGCATGTTGAAGTGGTGTTCCTGAACTTTCTATGAAGCCATTTGTAGTGCGTGTCTCGACGCCAGTTCTGATGAAGATGAGTTGGAGGAAGCAGGTGTTATGGCTCGTCATGCTGAGAAGCCAGCGGAGATTGCCCAACATGAAGTGGAGGATACTAAGGTCCACGAGGATGCCAACACCATGAGTCAAGGTAACATTCTTACTCGGAGTATGACCTATGTGGATTTCCTGACTTTGAAGGTTTCTTGTGGTTATACCTCTGATGGGGAAGTTTTCTTACTCGGTGAGCATGTAAATGCTGTTTTTTGAGATTTTATATTTTCTTGTTTCCTTGTGTGATGTGTTTTTGTCTCTGCTTCCAGATAGCCTTACTGCTGAGGCCACTCAGACTGCCCCTCCATAGCCTTCGACGCCTGATGCACCATCTTCCAGAGGGGCTGTTACTGAGACAGTGCCTACGACTCCGCAACCTCCGGTGGACGTCGTTGGGTCTGGGTCTTTGCCATCCAGCAGCTGTCCCGATGAGGGCATAAGTGCCCTCCTTGGCAGGGCTTATGGTATTGACCAGCTGACTGATGCTATGGGTGGAGACCTATACAGCATCTGGCCAGGTTGCCGCTTCAAACCTTGATGAATGCTAACATTAATCATCATGTTATTATGAGTTTGATTTTATTTTCTCTGTTCTTAACTATGTATATATATACTTTTTACCTTCTCTTTCTTGTGTATTTGATTTTGGCATTGCTTTGTTGCTATCTCTAGAGCGCCACCTTGTCCATGGCTATTGAGACCAGCAGTGGTGTCAAACTGGTCAAAAAGGATGAGGCTATCAAGGTTTTGAAGGCGGAGATTGAGTCTCAGACCCATGAGAAGGAACGAATGGCCCAGAAGGCCTCTGGTTTGGAGAAGCAGCTATCAGCTCTTGTGGTTCAATCTAATAAGTTAAAAAGGTCTCTTACTATTGCTAAAGATGCGGAGATCACCACCAATCAGTGGGCGGAGAAAGCTGCTGAGATTTCTAATCTCATGTGCCAGGAAGTGGATGCTGAACGACAGTTGGCGGCGACTCTTAAGAGCAAGGTTGAAGAACTTGAGAAGGAGCTGACTACCACCAGGTTGATTGGGCTAGAAGTGGTTGAATCCTATGTCTCTGTCGTCCGGGCTTTCGGTGGTGCAATGACTCCGGTTAATTGAGGCTTCTACCTCCGGGATCTTTTCCTGGATCAAGGCGAACCTCGGCAAGCTTAATGAGTTTATGACCAGAGTCTTCGATTTTAGTGCGAAGACCTCTGCCACCTATCTATGCAAACTTTTTGTGTCCAAGGACATTGTTCAAATTGAAAATTTTGATTATCCTGAGCTGGAAGATCCTGCTGAACTTGGCAGAACGGATCGGTTTGTTAAGACCACCGTGCGTAGCTTCATGGAGAAGTTCTGGTCCAAGTTTGACCGGTCAGAGACTGTTGCCATGGCTAATGTTACTTGTGAAACGGTATGTAAGGTTAGCTTTTCCTGTCTTATTTTGTTGTAAGAGTTGTGTTGGCGATTCTCTTCTCTTATTTTTTGTCTTTTTCAGCAACGAAAGAATGGCAAGCATAGCGGTCATCGCCTGACTTCTAATGGCGGCACATCTGCACGCACCCGGGGATCTACCGACGCTGGCACCTCCGCTACTCAGGTTCTTCCTGCAAGTGCCGGGACTGATTCCATGATGGAGCAAGTGGTAGCATCTCCGGGAGCTCAGACGGGGCCTCAGCACTTGACCGCTGTAGAGGAGGTGTAGAAATTCATCTTGATTTGTGGTTGTGTATATTTTGTCTTTTGCTGACTTAGTGCCGGCGCGCACGTGTAAAGAACAATTTAAGTTGCTCTTGGTTTTGTAAAATATTAATGGCTGAATCGTCCTGCGCAAGTCTGCAGTTTGAGGCCTGTGTAGGAGGTCGAGCCTATTATCTTTATGCATGATGATGTTTACGTTAGCAGTGAGATATGGGATGATTGGAAGTCGGCGTTTCCTGGGCGCACGGTGGACGACATGTTTGATTTTGTCCTCAGCGACTTAGACAATAAGCGTTCTAGCTTTACCCGTTCTCTTGCATGGCGTGGTCCATCTGGACATTTGTAATTATTTTTGTTTGCGCGGAGGTTGAGCGTTGCGATGGAACTATCATGAGCTTGTTTATTTCGATCTCCACTATGCTGCAGAGGTCTCTTTGAATTTGTCGGAGGACTTCATGCCAGATTGCAGTTGAGGCCTCCGGAAGTGATTCCTGCCTTCCTCCTCAGAGGTTGTAACTACTTTGAAGCACATTTGTGTATTACTTTATTGTTAACATAAGGTGGGTACCACAACTGTTGTTTCTCTTTGACCAGTTTTGGCGTCGATTTTGCTATGTATTACCTTTTTATTGCTGTGCTTGACCTTGTGGTCTTTGGCTATGCCTCCGTGTGTCCTGATGCTTGATCTGCGAAGGTGAGCTACGGTTGATGTTAGCGGAGACGGGGGGACGTTACGAGTTCTTACGCGGTATCCTTCCTTATCTCTATTCAAGCGTTGATCCTGATTGGTTTGCGCTATCGGCTAACTTCTTCAGTATTATCTCGGAGACCCTAGTTGTCTCCGGGATATTTCTTTAGCCAACCTCCTTATGAATTCTTGCGTGGTATCTTATTATTTTTGTTTGTCAGTATGCGCACATCTGCCTCCATCTCCCTTAAGTGGATTTTGGCTACGGGGGGTTGCTTGTGGTTGGCCCTTTCCTAATGCTTAGGCATGTAGACCTTGAGCTCTACCTCTTTTATAGTACCCTTGGTGTACTTTGTGTATCTTTGTTATGTACTGTTTTTGGTTTTGTAATTTTGCCTCTTGAGGCGTGATGGTACAGGTACTAATTTTGTACTTGCTTCCTTTAATGATAGGTAGCTGTAGCTGGTTTAATGATGCTTGGTAGGTCCTTATAAAAAGATTTGTTATCCCCTTTGTCGTTTAGGCTGCTCTGTTGTGTACATTATGCTGATGGTGCTTCCTAGGAGCTGTCTTTGCGTTGGTACTGTATGAGGACTCGTAATGGAATAGCCACATCAGTGAACCTGTTGCCAACTGTTAAATATGGTGATGCTTCTGCTTGTCAACAATACTCTAATTGTATTTCCTTTATATCCTCAGAGATGGCGGCCGGCTGTGATCCTATTTAGTGTGGTTGATGTAAGGATTTTGGATGCGGTGGTTGCTTGCCGATGGAAGGTGCAAAGTGGTGTGCTGACAGATGATAGTGGAATTTGTCATGTACAAGCTGGCGTTGGAGGTTCACCTCCTTCTCTTCGTACCGAGCTTCTATTGGACTTGATTCAAGTGGCTGGGTTTCCGGAGGCACAGGGTGGTATGCGACCGGGAGGTGATAGGCGGTATTCTGTGACTGATCAGGGTTTGCCGCCGCCAGTGTCTGCTTTTTAGGGAGTCTTAGTTTGCTTGCCTTTAGATGTACTTTCGGAGGCTGCACCCTTTGGTTTTTTGTAGGTTGAAGTGTTGACAGCCTCCGGGCCACTTCCATGTTTTGTGGTAGCAGGTTAACTGGGTGGAGTGGCTAGATATCTTGACCCGAAGGTTGTGCATTTTGGTCTAGCAGTTAAATGCGTGCGCTTTGCACATTGTTCCTATTATGAGCAAGGCGTAATGAGCCTTGCTTGTTGCAAGCATAAAGTTGAATAATAAATAAACTTGCTTTACGTATTGCCTCCGCTTTGGAATGATCTTATCGGTTCCTGGACTTAATTTTTTGTGATTATATTGCCTTCGTTTTGGAAGGTGTGTGATGCGGAGGTTGCTTGACTTTGCGAACTCATATCTGTGTGCGTTACCTCCGCTTGTTTTAATATTGTATTTCAGAGGTCACTACTGGTGAGTATGATATTTCTTGCTCTTTGCGGTACCGGTGCCTGAGTTAGTTCACAGGTCTTTCCCCGGTTCGCTTTGCAACTTGAAGTTGCGATTGCCTGCCTCGATGCCTGATATGCCAGGGCTTTTTCGAGGGCTTTTGGCGTTTCGCGAAGGTTGCGTCATGCCTTCTCATTTTGTTCGCAACTTGTGGTTGCGATTGCCTGCCTCAATGCCTGATATGGCAGGGCTTTTTTGAGGGCTTTTGGCTTTTGGCGGAGGTTGCTTCATGCCTTCTTATTTTTCTTAATGGTGGCATGAAGTGACCTTGTAAATCGTGAATAGTTGTCGAATATTGCAGCCATGGTGCTGGCTGCTTTTGACTATCTTGGGAATTATTTTTTGGGGTCCTCTTTATACATTCAGAGGTTAATTACATGAGGTCTTGCCTCATTAAAAACCTCACCTCCGCTTTGGAGCCCATTTTGTGAGGAAAAGAGTGCAAGCCATTTTTGCAGAAAAAGTAAATTACAGGAATTTAAATCTACGGACCTCCGCTTATAATGCTACGGAGTCCTTACAGTCTATGTGTAGTATTTCCTAAGGCTATCAATGTTCCAGGAGTGAGTTGACGTTCTTCCTTCTACATCTTACAGATACAATGACCCTTTCCTTCTGCCTTGCTTGGCTATGAACGGTCCTTCCCATTTTGGCTGTAGTTTCCCTGTGTTTTGAGCGTTTGGCCTCTGCCTCATTACCCAGTCACCATCTTTAATGTTCTTAGTGACCACTTTTCCATCCCTCCATTTTCTGGTTTGGTCTTGGTATTTCTCGATGTTGTCGATTGCCTCTAGCCTGTATGCTTCGGTCATCTCTTTGGTGTATTCTTCATATTTTGCGAGGTTCTATTTTATTACACGGAGGCTTTGGTATTTGATTTCCTCTGGCATCATTGCTTCTTCTCCATACAGTAGCTTGAATGGAGTGAACCTGATGGCTCTTGATACCTTTGTGTTGTGAGACCATACCATCTTCGGCAGCTCTTCTACCCATTTGCCCTTTTTGTTGTCCAGCAATGTCTTAGAGATTGCTGAGAATATGATTCTATTTGACCTTTCCACTGCTCCGTTACTTTCTGGGTGATAGATTGATGCGAAGGCTATTTGTGTGCTGATGCTCTTGCAGAATTCTTTAAACTTATCTAAATCGAATTGTTTTCCATTGTCAACTGTGAGTGTCCTTGGAACCCCGAATCTGCAAATTATGTTTTGCCAGAAGAATTTTTTGACTGTTTCGGAGGTGATTGTTGCAAGCGGTTTGGCTTCTATCCATCTTGTGAAGTATTCTATAGCCAATACTGCATATTTGCTTCCGCCCTGAGTCAGGGGTCATGGGCCTACGAGATCCATTCCCCATCGCTGAAGCGGCCAGACCGGAGGTATTAGCTGTGATGGTCGTCCCGGAGATGCTTTGTGTGGTGTAAAACTCTGGTATGCTTTGCAAGTTCTTACTATGTGCAATGCGTTGTTGATATGAGTTGGCTAGTAGAATCCTTGCCTGATTTTCGAGTTGGCTAGTAGAATCCTTGCTTGATTGCCTTCGCTGACAGTGCTCTGGGGCCAATGTGTGATACACATGTTCCTGAGTGGATATCCTGTAAGAGGTCTTTGCCTTCTGACTCAGTGATGCACTTAAGCAATGGTTAGACTATGCCTTTCTTGTATAGAACTCCATCTATTATCGTGTAATTCCTTGCCCGTACGGCCAGTCTTGCTGCAGTTGTTTCATCTGATGTCACATGGACTCCATTGATATGATTAATTATTGCTTTCCTCTAATCCTCTGTGTTTACTAGGAGTACCTCCACAAATGCCTTTGATGTTTTTCCAGTAGCTGGCTGTCGGTGTTTCGACCCCAGGCGTCAACACCAGCGATAAATTCATAATTGCGTGCTTCCTTAATCCAGTGGGTGATGCAAGAAGGACACAGCGATTTATCTTGGTTCGAGCAAAGAAGGTCCTACGTCCAGCGGGGGAGGATAGTTCGTGTTATCTTGCACCAAAGCGCTAGTACAGGGGTGAATACAAGCGGGTGTGAGAAGTGTGGCCTTGAGCTCGAGCGTTTTGGGCGCTTTGCTCTCTACACTGTCTCACGATGTCGTTCTTGCGCTGGCGGTGGTTTCCTCTAGCTTCGTCTTCGACATGGACGTCATTCCCCAAGGCTCCGTCCCTGACATCTTGAAGACCGATGCCGAGAACAAGGAGCGGTGCCGAGGGCTGATTCGGGAATGGCCAGGTGACTGGGATCATCTGTAGGGCGTGAGCTGGGAGCTGCGTCTGCTTAGCGTAGAATTGACACCCCTTGCATGAGCGGACAACGTTGATGGCGTCGGAAACGGTGGTTGGCCAGTAGAAACCCTGTCAGAAGACGTTGCCGACGAGGGTCCTTGGCGCTGCGTGGTGGCCGCAAGCCCCCGAGTGTATGTCCTCAAGGAGCCTCCTACCTTGTTTGATAGTGATGCAACGCTGGAGGATGCCTAATGGGCTTCGCCTGTGGAGTTCCCTGCCATCACCATAGATGATGTAGGACTTGGCTCGTCATGCGATCCGGTGAGCCTTGGTCCAGTCTTTCGGGAGTTCCCCTCGAATGAGGCAGTCGAGGAAAGGGACTCGCCAATCCAGAGGTGGGCTCGATGGAGGAGGTGTCCCCTTAATCTCCATGACCTCAGCCCCGGTCGAGGGGGCCTCGGTCGAGGCAAGGGGTTCGAGTGTCGAGGGCGCGGTGCCATCCCAGAGCCCAAGTCGACGGAGGGCTCGAAGAGGTCTCTCGAGAATACGTCCGGAGGGATAGTACCTTCAGTTGATGCGATCTTTGCGAGCTCGTCCACAGCTTCATTGTAGCGTCAAGCAATATGATTGAGCTCGAGGCCGTGGAACTTGTCTTCCAATTTGTGCACTTCTTTGCAGTAGGCTTCCATCTTGGCGTCATGGCAGCTCGAGGCCTTCATCACTTGGTCGATGATGAGTTACGAGTCACCTCGAATGTCTTGGCATCGGACCCCGAGTTCAAGGGCAATACGCAACCCGTTGACAAGAGCCTCATACTCCGTGATGTTATTGGAGGTGGCAAAGTGGATGTGAATGACGTAGCGCATGTGGACTCTGAGGGGTGAGATGAAGAGCAAGCCTGTGCCTGCTCCTGTCTTCATGAGCGACCCGTCGAAGTACATCATCCATAGCTCGACTTGGATTTTAACTGGCGGCAACTGGGTGTCGGTCCACTCAGCAATGAAATCTACCAATGCCTGAGATTTGATGGCCTTCTGTGGTGCGTAGGTGATGGTCTCACCCATTAGCTCGACCGACCACTTAGCAATTCTTTCAGCAGCCTCCCGGTTTTGGATGATCTCCCCCAAGGGGAAAGAAGACACCACGGTAACCGAGTGGCTGAGGAAGTAATGCTAAAGCTTGTGATGCGTAAGGACGATGGTGTAGAGCAGCTTTTTCACCTGTAGGTAGCGGATCATGGTTTTCGAAAGCACTTCACTGACGAATTAGACAGCCGCTGGACAGGCAAGGCATGCCCTTCCTCTTGCCTCTCGACCACTATGGCCACGCTTACCACCTGAGTGGTCGTGGTGACGTAGAGGAGGAGGGGCTTGGGCGGTTCAGTCGACTCGCTGATCGAGGAGGGACGAGGATCGGGGCAGAGGTTAGCATGCTCTTGAGTTAATCGAGGGCCTCCATGGTCCATATGAAGCATTCAGATTTTTTCAAGAGGCGGTACAGGGGCAGGCCCGTTTTCCCTAATCGTGAGATGAAATGGCTGAGAGCCACGAGGCAGCCCGTGACCTTTTGTATGCCCTTGAGATCTCAAATCGGACCCATTCACATGATCGCTGCGACCTTCTTGGGGTTGGCCTCGATCCCGCGCTGGAGACGATGTATCCGAGGAGCATGCCCCGAGGCACTCCAAAGACACATTTTTCAGGGTTGAGTTTTATATTCTTAGCTCGAAGGCATCCAAATGTGATTTTGAGGTCATGGACGAGGTTGTCGACTTTTTTGGATTTGACCACGATGTCATCAACGTAGGCCTCGACCGTGTTGCCTATGTGTCTGCCGAAGACATGAAACATGCATCGCTGATACGTCGCCCGGGCGTTTCGAAGGCCGAAGGGCATAGTGACGTAGCAATACATGCTGAAAGGCGTGATGAAGGAAGTCGTGAGCTGGTCAGACTCTTTCATCCTGATTTGGTGGTAGCCGGAATAAGCATCAAGGAATGAGAGGGTTTCACGTCCCGCGGTAGAGTCAACAATTTGATCAATGCGTGGTAAAGGAAATGGAACTTTGGGACATGCTTTGTTTAAACTAGTATAGTCAACACACATTCGCATTTTTCCATTCTTTTTCTTGACTAACATGAGATTAGCTAACTATTCGGGGTGATGAACCTCCTTGATGAATCCAGCCGCCAAAAGCCTGTGTACCTCCTCGCCGATGATTCTACGCTTCTCCTCGTTGAAGCGGTGCAGGCGTTGCTTCACCGGTCTAGACCCAGCTCGGATCTCCAAGGCGTGCTCGGTGACTTCCCTCGGTATGCCCGGCATGTCTGAAGGACTCCACGCAAACATATCGGCGTTCGCGCGGAGAAAGTCGATGAGCACTGCTTCCTATTTGCTCCCGAGGTTGGCACCGATCGTCAGCACCCTCTCGCCGGAGTAGCTCGAGTCGAGGGGGATTTTATTGGTGTCTTGTGCTAGCTCGAAGCTATTGGCGTGACACTTAGGGTCGGGCACCTCATCGGTGAGGCGCTCGAGGGTCGAGGCTATCATCGCGTTTTGCTCGATGGCCTCTCCGTACTAGACGCATTCAACGTCGCAGTCGTACGCGTGCTCGTAGGAGGAGCCGATGGTGATGACGCCTCTGGGTCCTGGCATCTTGAGCTTGAGGTAGGTGTAGTTTGGGATCACCATGAATTACGCATAGCCCGGTCGGCCGATCATGGCATGATAGGTTCCATGAAACCCGACCACCTCAAAGGTGAGGGTTTCTTTCCTGAAGTTAGCAGGGGTGCCAAAGCAGACGGGAAGGTCGATGCGGCCGATGGGAAGAGCCTTCTTCCCTGGTACGACGCCATGGAAGCCCCCGGCGCTGGGTTGGAGTCGGCACCTCTTGACCCCCACGAGGTCGAGGGTTTTGAGGTAGATGATGTTTAGGCTACTGGCGCCGTCCTTGAGGACCTTCGAGAGGCGGGTGATGACGATGATTGGGTTGACAACAAGGGGATAGGCCCCGGGGTTGGGGACGCGATCTAGATGGTCGTCGCGGTCGAACGTGATAGGTACATCGAACCAGTCGAGGTAGTGGGGTGTCACGACTCGGACGAAGAAGACTTCTCGACACTCCCTCTTGCGCTATCGAGGTGTGAGCTAGGTCGAGGGGCCTTCGTAGATCATGTAGCAGTCGTAGACTTCAGGGAATTTTTTGACTTCCCCGTTGTCTCCCTCATTGCCGCCCTGGTCTTTCTTGTCATCACCCTTCTTGACGCCCAGTCGCTCGAAGTGCTTTCGAAGCATGCGGCAGTCCTTGAGTTTGTGTTTCGCCCCGTCCTTGTGATAAGGGCAGGGCTCCTCGAGCATCCTATCAAAGATGGCCCCTTCGGGGGGACCTCGAGGTTTTTTGCACTTGGCTGCCGCGATGAGATCGTCATCTACAACCTCATGCTTGCCTTGCTGATTCTTCTTCTTGTTGTTGTCATCCTTCTTTAAACCTTTGTTCGAGCCCCTGGCATCGACTGCCGGTGCCTTTCTCTTGTCTTTTTCGTCGTCGAAGAAGGCTCTGACCGCCTCCTCACCAGCCGCGTAGTTGGCGACCACATCCATGAGCTCGTCAATGGTGTTGGGGTGGTTGCGCCCCAACTCGCGAACTAGGTCCTTGCAGGTCGTACCCACAACAAATGCTAGAATCACGTCGAGGTCAGAGATGTGGGGAAGTTTAGTTCGGAGCTTGGAGAAACACCGAGCGAAGTCACGCAGAGACTCCCCTGATTTCTACTTGTAGTTGCGCAGTTCCCAGGAGTTTCTAAGACGCACATAGGTTCCCTTGAAGTTCCCCTTGAAGATCTGGACCAGGTCGACCCAGTCGTGAATTTGGTCAGGGAGAAGCTCCTCGAGCCACCTACGTGCGGTGTCAGATAGGAATAGGGGAAGGTGACGTATGATCACGCGGTCATCACGTGCCCCGCCTGCCTGACAAGCCAGTCAAAAATCGGCTAGCCAGAGCTCGGGTTTGGTTTCACCATTGTACTTGACGCTCGTGGGGGGTCAAAACTTATCGGGCAGTCGGGCATTGCGGATTGTCCTGCTGAAAACTCGGGGACCCGGTGGCTCTGGGGCCCGTTGGTCTTCATCGCTGTCGTAATGTCCCCCATGATGGGCACTGTACCCTCGATCCTCGGCGTCCCCATGTTCGCGCTTGCGGTTCTCGATGATATCAAGGTGCACGTCACGCGGGGCGTGGTTGTCGATGATACGATCTCGGGCTGGTGTCTTCTTCGCTCGGGGGGCTGCCTCTTGATCGACCGAGCCCTCCCTTTTGGGCCGAGAGGGCTCGTCCTGTGGTTCAGAAGCTGCCCCTCGACGCCTCGAGGCTGAGCTCTCAGCTTGCTGAATAGCAACAACATGGAGGAGACTCTCAATCTCTTGTTGTACCCGTCGAGCTTGCGAGTTGGATGGCGCGGGCATATTGCAAAGAAGCATAGCCATCGCAACAATGTTCTGGCTTGCTCGAGGGTAACGGTTAACAGGATGTTTGGGTGTCCTGCCCTCGTTGATCTGCTAGTTGACCTCTCGGGCCCTGGCACGGGCTCTACCATTGGGCGGAGGTCGCTCCTGCTCGAGGGTTCGCTCGAGCTGGCGCAGTCATTCCTGGTCGTCAGCGAGTTTAGCCTGCAACTCTTGAATTTGTGCCAGCTATGCGTCCTGCTTGTTAGGATGGGGGCACGCCTCTCGGGGTGTGACTGGCTGTCGAACCTCTGCTCTGGGGGAGCCCCTCCCACCGCAGCGGCAGCCGCATCGGTCATCGGATCAACAGTGTCCTCACTGTAGGCAACGTCACCGTCGAAGTGGAGACACTCATGGGTAGGGTCCCAATGGTCAGAGCTGGAGTCGGGGTCACCTCAGTAGAAGATGAGGAATTGTCCCCGCTCCTCCTCCTGCAGCTGCTGCCAGAGTGTGCCGACGGTGTACCTCCGGGGGCCGGGTGCTCTCGCGAAGCCCAAGTCCACGGAGGCCGACATGACCGTCCCCACGTCCATCATTACTCGAAGGAGGGCGCCTGGGTGGTCCCCTATCATGCTCATGTTGGCACGGGTCAAGGTCGAGAATGCCTTTGCGGCATTGTTGAGGCCGAATGGGAACCGTCGACGATGCTCGAACAGCTCGTGCGGGAGTAGGCTCGATGTAGTGGAGGTTGCACGCATCAGGGGAGCTATGCCAGGCTCCCTCAATGAGTGCATTGCGAAGGTGAAGTGGAGGTTGTCATGGAGCCCTGCCGGTCCATCCTCTGCTCCCGAACTCAGGTCAGATAATCCCCCAACAAGGGGCTCCTCATCACCGGTCCGAAGCGAGGGGAATGCAGCGGGCACTGGTCTCGACTCAGGTTGATGGCGATGACAGCGCTGATTGTGCCTCCTTCTGGTTGCGGCAGCATGGTGGTGAGACCGACGAGTGCCCCTTCCTGAGCGTGGGGGCACACTACGACCTCCGCTTGGGTCACTGATCGAGAGCAGGGTCATGTCATAGCCCTGTCCGAGGGACATGAACTCCAGGCTCCCAAACCAGATCACCGTAGCGTGAGGAAGTGGTGAAACAGAGTCGCCCATCTGGAAAGAATGGCAGGAAATCATTGGTAACACGTAGGACCCCTACCTGGCGTGCCAACTATCGGTGTTTCGACCCCGGGGGTCAACATCAACGAGTAAATTCGTAATTGTGTGCTCCCTTAATCCGGTGGGTGATGCAAGAAGGACACAACGATTTATCCTGGTTCGGGCAAAGAAGGCCCTACGTCCAGCGGGGGCGGATAGTTCGTGTTATCTTGCACCAAAGTGCTAGTACAGGGGTGAATACAAGCGGGTGTGAGAAGTGTGGGCTTGAGCTCGAGTGTTTCGGGCGCTTAGCTCTCTACACTGTCTCACGGTGTTGTTCTGTGATCTAAGCCTTAGCGTCTGAAGCTCTAGGATCTCTTCTATCTTGGATCCCCTGTCCCAAGCCCTGGCGCCTCCTTTTATAGGCGAAGAAGAGGCACAGGAGTACATATTTTTAGTGCTAACATGGTCGGTGACGTATGACGTTGATGCCGATCATGTCGGTGCCGCTATAGAGGCGTACGTCGGTATGGGAAGCCCTACGGTCGTCGTGTCAGTAGTTGTTGAAGTGTTGACCGAAGTTGTTGAAGTCCCGCTCGAGGGTCGGCGTGACGGTGTCAAGGGGCGACAGTCGAGGCCTTGGGTCGAGGCTCATCGGATAAGGTCGAATCTTAGATTATGCGGGGAATATGCGTCTTGAGAGGGTGCCGTACGGGGCACAGTGCTCGGTACGGCGTGGCAGTGAGGTACGATCCACGGGATTCCAAGGTATGGGCGGTAAAAGCAGGATTTGACTGCCATACCCGCAACTGTTTCGGTAACTGTAGCCGTACGGTTAGGCGAGAGCAGGTAAAACGCATTGAATGTGCCTAGATTCATTCTGGGAGTAGGTAACCGAGGGTTTTACCATGCTCGAGGGTTGCCCATTCGCACGGGCGAAGTTTCATCCTCGAGGTCGGCCCGTTCGCCCGGGCGGAGTTCCGTCCTCGAGGGGTCACCTGAGTCGCACCCTCGAGAGTACAGTCCTGGTTCGTGCGGTGGTCCATCGAGCAGGTTGTGGCTTTGGGCTGTTGACGCCCGTTCGTGGGCCGGTCTAGCATGCTTTAGTTTGTGGATTTCTGAGCGGTAATGAGGGATGTCGTTGGAGGGCTTGCGTTGCTGACTTTGGGGATCCGCCCAGTTAAACGAGGGCTTAGGGTACCCTTTTCCCAGGTAACCGACACTGGCGATGTCAATTCTTGGAAGAAGGTTCCTTTGGGTACCTCCGATTGATTTGCTTCTGCTTTGGCTAACTCATCTGCCTCTGTGTTGTCCCCCCTTGGGATATGCTTTAGGGTAAAGCCCTGGAATCTTCTTTCCAGACCCCTAATTACTTCTAAGTATGTGGCTAACTCTGAGTTTCTGGCAACATAGTCTTTCTCTACCTATCCTGTTACTATCTGCGAATTGGTTCTGACCATGATATATTTTGCACCAAGTGCCTTGGCCTTGTTGAGCCCCAGGATTACTCCTTCGTACTCAGCTATGTTGTTGGTTGCTTTGAAGCATAGTCTTGCTGCGTATTTTGTTTTGATGCTCGATGGTGATATTAGCACTACGGAGGCTCTTGCACCTTGGATGCCCCATGCGACATCTGTGTATAGTATCCATATTGAAGCCTCCGCTTTGTCTTCTATGTGCTGCAGAGATGTCCATTCGACCAAAAGTCTATGAGTGCTTGTGACTTGACTGCTGTTCTTGAGATGAACTTGATGCCAAACTGAGATATTTCTGTTGCCCATTTGCCTATTCTCCCTGATGCCTCTTTGTTGCCTAGGATATCGGCGAGCGGTTGTGCTGTTGGGACCAGGATCTCATGTTCTTAAAAGTAGTGTTTAAGCTTCCTTGATGTTGTGACTATTGCGTATGCTATTTTTTTGACCTCCGAATAGTTCAGTTTTGCTCCCTACAGCACTTCTGATACATAGTATACTGGGTGTTGTACGCTTTGGTTGTCAACTTCTTTTTCTTAGACTAGCACTGCGCCGATTGCTCCTGCGAAGGCTGCAACATATAGCAACAAGGTTGCCTCCGCATCTGGCGCTATGACCATGAGATCCTTTGTCACGTAGTTTTTGTGCTTCTGGAATGCCTCCGACTGCTCTTTGCCCCATTCAAATTTACTTTGACACGTTTGAATGCCCCATCCAAATTGTTCTCTCTATTGGCTCCTGTTATCTCTTCTGTTGCCATTATTTGAGAACTGTTTACTTTGACTGTCTGCTTCTAATCTTTTTCAGAGGTCGTTGTTGGACCTGCAGTATTTTTTGAACTCCTCGTGCAGCTGAGCCATTGTGGTTGGCTTCTTTCTTGCCAAGTGATTAGCGAATGGGCCGATCTTGAGTCCTTTGATTGCTGCTTCTATGGCTACCCCATCGGGGACGTCTGGTGCTTTGGCCCGAAGGTGTAGGAATCTTTGATAATAGTATCTCAGGGGTTCGCCCTTGAGGTGCTTGTTGCTGAACAAGTCTGATGATGTTAGTGACTCACTTGTGTAAGCTTTGAAGATTGCTAGTATCTGGTCTCATAGGTTCTCCCATGAGTATACAGTGCTTGGCTTCAACATTGAGTACCATGCCAGTGCATCTCCATCTGCTGCAATCACAAATGATTTAGCCATTACATGATCGTTGGCTCCTGCGGAGGCTACTACAGCTTTGAAGCTCACTATAAACTATCTTAGATTTGAATTGCCATTGAATCTTGGCAGAGACATAGGTTTGGAACTTGGAGGCCATGATGAGCTTTGTAGACCTTCGGACAGTGGTGACTTTGGGTATAGATGGTGTGGGTAAACTTGGAATTATAGTGTGTGCAGCTTGCTTGTTTATAACTTGATGATGACTTGCTATGATTGGTTGAGTGGTCTCCGATGGACTTGCTGCCGGAGGTTGCATGCTCTGTATTTCTGCTTGCAGAATAGCCATTTGCTGCCTTATCTCGTCCGCTTGACGTGATGATTGTATCGTTCTTTGCGTAGCAGCTTGCCGTGCCCTTAACCTGTCTCTTTTGGCTTCCATGCAGTGCATCTCATCTCTCAGCCTGGCCAATTCATCTTCTTGGCTCTGGGCTAGCGGATGCTGCTAAGATGGGTCCCCCTTTGCGCGATGTTGTTATTCTCGTAGTCACCTCCGTCCTCTGGTGCGGAGGCGTAGGTGCTTCGAGTGTTTCGTCTTGGTCTCCCATGAGCAGAGGGTTGTGGTACCTCCACCTCGGCGGCAGTACGTCTCCTAACAGAGGCCTTTCTTCTAGGTGCCATCTGCGGGTGCTAACTCCGGCCAGACACAAACGGTGGGCGCCAACTGTTGGAACCGGGTTCTGATAGGTTTGAAGTAAGTGCAGTATAACTGGACCAGACGGTCCCTTTCTCAATATAAAATGGGGAAAATTACAATGTGGGCCCACCGGTAGGTGGCGCTGCAGCTACCAGAGGACCAGCCTCCACCAATTACACAGGGGACATGGCCTTTTATAGTGGCTCCCCACCTCAAGATTGAAAGTACAAGCGTGCCCCTAATGGGAGTTTCAAAACCCCAGACATCGACCCCATTACACGTGGGCCTCCTAGGGGTAGGCTGGTCTACCATTTCCTGGTCACGATCGCCGGCCATGGCCCATCACAGCCTGCGAGAGGTCCAGTAAGCCCACTACTTGTCCTCAAGCCCCCTAGCTTGGCCCGGCGCACCGTCCTGATGAAGGCAGTATCGGGTTGCCGCCTCTTCCGCGCAGAGCCTCCGGGGCAGTCGAGGTTCTGTCGATCAGCCTCCGCTTGAGCGACGGTCATTGCCACCGGACCTCCATTGTTGATTGGCTCCATGGCTTCTGCAGAGTTGTCCCAGCAGAGATCTGACCTCCGGGGGAGATCAGCCTCCGCCTGAGCAACGGTCGTCGCTACCGGACCTCCATCGTTGATTGGCTCCATGGCCTCCACGGAGGCTTCCCGCTGAAGGTCAGAGATCTGTCCTCCGGCGGCTCCTCTCCGGGACCTGCAGGTACGAGCCAGATAGATAGATACGAACGAAGCTATCAGTCAGACACAAGTCAAAGGTAACAAGCCTCTCCGGTCCCGGGGCACACCCCCAACGTCCTCCTAGTCCTGGTCCGGTGCTGTAACCCGTAGTCACACTACCCCGTCAAACGGCGACTGGTCCTTGCTGCTCACTGCTCACTTCGCCTATCATTTCAGCATCGAGAGTGACTCCTGGAAGGAGGCACGGTAAATAAGGCCGGGCTGCTTGTCTTTATCGCAGGCATCGTTTTTGCAGATGGCGCCAGAGGCAGCCAGTAGCGCTGTCCGTGAATATGAGGACATGGTTATTACTCGGCTTCATTTACTCCGCCAGCGCGGCCGTGCCCGTTCCTGCACTCAAGCGGCAGGACGCGCCGCACCGGAGCCAGCCACGCATGTGCCACTAGTGGCGGGAGCAGTACTACTATACAGCTAAAGAACGGGCTATATCTTGCCTGCACGGATCGCACTCATAGTAGTATAGCAGTATTTATACGACCAACACACATACTGCTTTTTGGTTACCTAGGAAAGGGGTACCATAAGCCCTCGTTTAACTGGACGGATCCCTGAAGTCAACAACGCAAGCCCTCCAACGACATCCCTCATTACCGCCCAGAAATCCACAAACTAAAGCATGGGCAGCCCTCGAGGATGGAACTCCGCCCGGGCGAACAGGTCGGCCTCAAGATGAAACTTCGCCCGTGCGAATGGGCAGCCCTCGAGCATGGTAAAACCCTCGGCTACCTACTCCCAGTATGGATCCAGGCGCATTCAATGCATTTTACCTGCTCCTGCCAAACCGTATGGCCACAGTTACGAAAATAGCTGTGGGTATGGCAGTCAAATCCTGCTTTTACCGCCCATACATAGGAATTCCGTGGATCGTACCTCACCGCCGCACCACACCGAGCACTGTGCCCCGTCTAGCACCCCCTCGAGATGCATATTCCCTGCATATCCCAAGATTCAACCTTATCCGATGAGCCTCGACCCCCTTGACTCGAGCCTCGCCCCTCGACACCGTCATGCCGACCCTCGAGCGGGACTTCAACAACTTCTGTCGACACTTCAACAACTACTGACGCAACTGTCGCAGGGCTTCCCATACCGACGTACGCCTCAACAGCAGCATCGACATGATTGGCATCAACGTCATACGTCACCGACCACGTTAGCACTAAAAACATGTACTCCTGTGCCCCTCCTTCGCCTATAAAAGGGGAGCCAGGACTTTAGCCAGGAGAGATCAGAGAGAGGAGATCCTAGAGCTTCAAACACTAAGGCTTAGATCACAGAACAACACCGTGAGATAGTGTAGAGACTAAGCACCCATAACGCTCGAGCTCAAGCCCATACTTCTCACACTCGCTTGTATTCACCCCTGTACTAGCACTTCGGTGCAAGATAACAGAAACTATCCCCCCCACTGGACGTAGGGCCTTCTTTGCCCGAACTAGGATAAATCGTTGTGTCCTTCTTGCATCACCCATCAGATGAAGGGAGCACGCAATTACGAATTTACTCATTGGTGTTGGCCCCCGGGGTCAAAACACTGACAGTTGGCGCATCGGGTAGGGGTCCTGTGTGTTACCAATGATTTCTCGCCATTCTTTCTAGATGGGCGACTCTGTTTCACCACTTCCTCACTCTACGGTGATCTGGTTCGGGAGCCTGGAGTTCATGTCCCTCAGACAGGGCTATGACATGACCCTGCTCTTGATCAGTGACCTAAGCAGAGGTCGTAGTTTGCCCCCACGCTTAGGAAGGGGCACTCGCTGGTCTTGCCACCATGCGGCCGCAACCAGGAGGCGCGATCAGCACCGTCATCGCCATCAACCTGAGTCGAGATTGGTGCCCGCTGCATTCCCCTCGCTCCTGACTGATGATGAGGAGCCCCTTGTTGGGGGATTATTTGACCGGAGTTCGGGAGCAGAGGACAGACCGGTAGGGCTCCGCGACAACCTCAACTTCACCTTCGCAATGCACTCGTTGAGGGAGCCTGGCAGAAGTCCCTCGATGCGTGCAACCCCTACTACATCGAGCCTACTTCCGCATGAGCTATTCGAGAGTCGTCGACGGTTCCCATTCGGCCTCAACAATGCCGCAAAGGCGTTCTCGACCTTGACCCGCGCCAACATGAGAACGATAGGGGACCGCCCAGGCGCCCTCCTTCGAGCAATGACAGACGTGGGGACGGTCATGCCGGCCTCTGTGGACTTGGGCTTCGCGAGAGCACCCGGCCCCCGAAGGTACACCGTCGGCACACTTCGACAGCAGCTGCAGGAAGAGGCGCGGTGACAATTCCCCATCTTCTACTGCGGCGACCCTGACTCCGCCTCTGACCATTGGGACCCCACCCGCGAGTGTCTCCACATCGACGGTGATGTTGCCTCTAGTGAGTACACTGTCGATCCGATGACCGATTCGGCTGCCGCTGCGGTGAGAGGGGCTCCACCTAGAGCAGAGGTTCGACAACCAGTCGCACTCCAAGAGGCGTGCCCCCGTCCTGACGAGCAGGACGCACAGCTGGCACAAATTCGGGACTTGCAGGCTAAACTCGCCGATGACTAGGAACGACTGCGCCAGCTCGAGCGAACCCTCGAGCAGGAGCGACCACCACCTGGCGGTAGAGCACGAGCCAGGGCCCGAGAGGTCAACCAATAGATCAATGAGGGCAGGACACCCGAACATCCCATTAACAGTTACCCTCGAGCAAGCCAAAACATTATCGCGGTGGCCATTCTTCGCAATATGCCCGTGCCATCCAACTCGCAAGCTCGATCGGTACAACACGAGATCGAGAGTCTCCTCCATGTTGCTGCTGTTCAGCAAGCCAAGAGCTCAGCCTCGAGGCATCGAGGGGCAGCTTCTGAACCACAGGATGAGCCCTCCCAGCCCAAAAGGGAGGGCTCGGTCGATCAAGAGGCGGCCCCCTCGAGCAAAGAAGACACTAGCCCAAGATCGTATCATCGACAATCGCGCCCCGCGTGACGCGCGCCTTAATATCATCGAGAACTGCAAGCGCAAACATGGGGACACCGAGGATCGAGGGTACAGCACCCATCTTGGGGGACGTTACGACAGCGATGAAGACCGACGAGCCGCGGAGCCACCGGGTCCCCGAGTTTTTAGCAGGACGATCCGCAACGCCCGGCTGCCCGACAAGTTTTGACCCCCCACGAGCGTCATCAAGTACAATGGCGAAACCAAATCCGAGCTCTGGCTAGCCAATTTTTGACTGGCTTGTCAGGCAGGCGGGGCACGTGACGACCGCACGATCATACATCACCTTCCCCTGTTCCTATCCGACACCGCGCGTAGGTGGCTCGAGGAGCTTCCCCCAGACCAGATTCACGACTGGGTTGACCTAGTCTGGATCTACGAGGGGAACTTCAAGGGCACCTACGTGCGTCCTGGAAACTCCTAGGAACTGCTCAACTGCAGGTAGAAACTAGGGGAGTCTCTGCGTGACTTCGCTCGGTGTTTCTCCAAGCTCTGAACTGAACTCCCCCACATCTCTGATCTTGATGTAATTCTAGCGTTTGTTGTGGGTACGACCTGCAAGGACCTAGTTCGTGAGTTGGGGCACGACCGCCCCAACACTCAGGTGGTAAGCGCGGCCATAGTGCTTGAGAGGCAAGAGGAAGGGCATGCCTTGCCCGTCCAGCAGCCGGTCTACTTCGTCAGCGAAGTGCTTTCGGAAACCAAGATCCGCTACCCGCAGGTGCAAAAGCTGCTCTACGCCATCGTCCTTACGCATCGCAAGCTCTGGCATTACTTCCTCAGCCACCCGGTTATCGTGGTGTCTTCTTTCCCCTTGGGGGAGATCATCCAAAACCGGGAGAATTGCTAAGTGGTCGGTCGAGCTCATGGGTGAGACCATCACCTATGCACCACGGAAGGCCATCAAATCTCAAGTGCTGGCGGATTTCATCGCTGAGTGGACCGACACCCAGTTGCCGCTAGTTCAAATTCAAGCCGAGCTGTGGACGATGTACTTTGACGGGTCGCTCATGAAGACAGGAGCAGGCGCAGGCTTGCTCTTCATCTCACCCCTCGGAGTCCACATGCGCTACGTCATTCGCATCCACTTTACCGCCTCCAATAATATCGTGGAGTACGAGGCTCTTGTCAACGGGTTGCGTAATGCCCTCAAACTCGGGGTCCGACACCTAGACGTTCGAGGTGACTCGCAACTCATCATCGACCAAGTGATGAAGGCCTTGAGCTACCACGACGCCAAGATGGAAGCCTACTGCAATGAAGTGCGCAAACTAGAAGACAAATTCCATGGCCTCGAGCTCAATCATATTGCTCGACGCTACAACGAAGCTACGAACGAGCTCGCAAAGATTCCATCAACTCGAAGTACTATCCCTCCGGATGTATTCTCGAGGGACCTCTTCGATCCCTCTGTCGACTTGGCTCGGGGGCGGGTACCACACCCTCAAAACTCGACACCGCGGCCTCGCCTGAGGCCCCCTCGACCGGGGCAGAGGTCATGGAGATCAAGGGGACACCACCGGATTGGCGAGTCCCCTTCCTCGACTGCCTCATTCGAGGGAACTCTCGGAAGACCGGACCGAGGCTCGTCGGATCATGCGACGGGCCAAGTCCTACGTCATCTACGGTGATGGCAGGGAACTCTACAGGCGAAGCCCATCAGGCATCCTCCAGCGCTGCATCACTATCGAAGAAGGCAGGAGGCTCCTCGAGGACATACACTTGGGGTCTTGTGGCCACCACGCAGCGCCGAGGACCCTCGTCGGCAACACCTTCCGACAGGGTTTCTACTGGCCGACCGCCATTTTCGATGCCATCAACATTGTCCGCTCGTGCAAGGGGTGTCAATTCTATGCCAAGTAGACGCACCTCCCAGCTCACACCCTACAGATGATCCCTGTCACCTGGCCGTTCACGGTCTGGGGGCTCGACATCATGGGGCCTCTCAAGAGGACCACCAAGGGGTACACGCACCTACTCGTTGCTGTCGATAAGTTTACCAATGGATCGAGGCCCGGCCTATCAGCAACATCTGCTCCGAGCGGGCGATCGAGTTCTTCACCGACATCATCCATCGCTTCGGGGTCCCGAACGTCATCATCACTGACAATGGCACACAGGTCACTGGCAAGAAGTTCTTGGATTTCTGCGATCGCCATCACATCCGTGTGAACTGGTCCGCGGTTGCTCATCCTCGAACTAACGGCCAGGTCGAGCACGCCAATGGCATGATTTTGCAGGGCCTCAAGTCGAGAATCTTCAACTGCCTTAACAAGCATGGAAAGAAATGGGCCGCAAAGCTGCCTTCAGTCCTGTGGAGCTTAAGGACAACACCTAGTCGAGCCACGGGGTTCACACCATTCTTCTTGGTCTATGGGTCCGACGCCGTCCTCCCTACTGATCTCGAGTATGGTTCCCCTTGACTAAAGGCCTACAACGAGCAAACCAATGAATAAGCCCTCACAAACGCCCTCGACCAGCTCGAGGAGGCTCGAGACATGGCGCTGATTCACTCCGCGAGGTATTAGCCAAAACTTCAACGCTACCACGACAAACACGTGCACTCGAGGGACTTCTAAGTTGGATACCTCGTCCTACGTCGATGACAGACCAACAAGGGGCGTCACAAGCTGACTACACCATGGGAAGGTCCATACACCGTAGCTGAGGTGCTGAAGCTCAGAATGTACAAGCTGGCAAACAACAAGGGCAAAACCTTCACCAATGCATGGAACGTCGAATAGCTACGTCATTTCTACCCCTAGGGTACCGATGCCCTTGTACATTCTCGCATGTTTCATACATTTTCGCATGACAAATATAAGAAGTACTTTCGATTATAAGTTCAAATTTATTATTATACACGCAAGAAGTAGCCTCGACCCTGTCTCGCCAGAGTCAAGCCTCCCTCGGGGGCTAATGGGGGGAACCCCCTAAGTTCCTAAAAATACGAATGATTTTTTCAAAAATTCGAGCGTCTCCTTTTGCTTCATAACTAAGTAGAAAACGCCTCGAACCCCCTCGAGGTCGATGAGGGCTGTCGAGCTAGGAGCTCTCCTACGCCCTAGGGCTACGGTACCTCCACTCACTCCCCCCTTGAGGAATACGAGCATGCGTCGAACGCTTAGTCAAAAAGCAAAGGTCAGATGATCGAAGTTTGAGCGTCTCTTCTTTCCTTTGCTTCGATGCACTTCGCGACTAAGAAGAAAATGCCTCGAATTCCCTAAGGGTCGAGGGCTGTTAAGCCGGGAGCTCTCCTACGCCTTTGGGCTATGGTACCTCCACTCGCTCCTCCCTCAAGGGATACGAGCACGCGTCAAACACTTAGTCAAAAAAGCAAAATCTAGGCAAAAAAAACAGAGAAGGCTCGAACTTGAAATATCCAAATGCATTACGATAGATACATAGACGTTTTAAAGGCCCTCGAGGCCACGCTGAATACAAGTTACAAAAAACTAACTTATTTACATGGGCACCTTCGCCCAGTTTTTCCTACAGGCCCGCTGCGCCGTCTCCGCCGTCGTCCTCCTCGACGGTGTACCCTTCATCTTCGCGGGGGAGGACTTCATCCTCGAACAACTTTACCAGTGCTTCCCCCGGCCTTTCGGTGTCCTAGATCAGCCCTCGGCATCGCTCCTCATTCTTGGCATCGGTCTTCGAGATGTCGGGGACGAAGCCTTGGGCAACGATGTCCATGTCGAAGATGAAGCCGGAGGAAACAACCGCCAGCGCGTGCTTCACACCGGTGTGGAGCGCCTCCCGCACACGATCCTGAAGGGTGGCGTCAAGGTAGTAGAGCCGGTTGACGAGCGCGGCTCCTGGGACATCTTCTTTGGCCTCCTCGACGGGCCCAACCTCCCAGGAGGTGGAGAGCCTATCGATGGCGACCCGAAACTTGCCGAGAAGCACCCTCTCTACCTCGAGGCTCTCCTGCAGTGCCTTGGCGGTGGCTTGAGTGGAAAGTAGCTCGGCCTCCAGGACTGAAAGACAAAACAAGGGTTAAGCAAGTCATACAGGAAGGAATAGGCCGAAGCCCACCAAGGAACTTACTGGCACAGCGGGTCTCGAGGGCGCTGCGGTCCCCCAGCACAGTGTCGCGCTCTGCCCGAACCTCATCTTGCTCCCGCTGCACCTCCTTGAAGGCTCGGGTCACCTCTGTCTCGCACCGGAGGGTCTCGAGGGTGCCGTCAGCCAAAATGATGGCTTGCTCCTTCTCTTGAAGGGTAGCCTTCATCGCCTCGAGCTTGGTCTCCAGGCTGTCAGCTTGACCCTTCTCCTCCTTGATCAAGGCGGAGAGGGTGTCACGTGCCGTGGAGACTTCAGCCAGATTGGCCTCGAGTAAGTGGATACGCTCCACGGAGCCTCGAGCCTCCTTCGCGAGCAACTTGATGTGCTCTTGGGCGCGAGTGCCCTCGCTCTTGGCCTTCTCCACCTCGCCCTTAGCCGCGTCAGCCTCCTCCTTGGCCTACTTGAGCTCCTCCTTGGCTCGGGCGGCTTCGCCTCGAGCTACCCCGGCGTCCTTCCTCACCCGGGCGGCCTCCTCCTTGGCCTGCTTCAATTCCTCCTTGACCTCAGCCACCATGCTCTGTGCAGATCGGCCAGCATCGAGTTGGCGAAACACTTCCTCTCGGCTGTTTTGCGTCTTGTGGAGGAAGTATGACTTGGAGTGGGAACACCTCCGCAAGTCCTGGAAACGGAAAATCGAGGGTTAAGGCGATCCATACAGGAAAAGCCAAAAACTATACATGATCTAAACAAGGACTTACCGCGAGACTCTGGTCGAGATCCCCAATGAGCTCGACACCTAGCTTGAGGAAGTGCTACAGCCACGCCCGAGACCGCTCCACGTCCTCCCAGCACTTGACCTCTGCCAGGTCATATATCATGATCCTGGGAGCGCTGGAGTCACCGAGCTCCCGGAGCGTGATGCGCTCCTTGCCCCAGTGCAGGAGGACCACCTCGACCTTGGTTTGTGCCAAGGACTCGATCTCCTCCACCACGTCACATGGGGCGCCATGATACTCCACCAACTCGGCAGCAGTCTCCTCCGACCGCTCCACCTGCAGACCGAAAACCGCTGCCTCCTCCGACAGCACGGCTGACGGCTGCGGTGGCTGGCTCGACGCTAGCTCAGGTGCCTCCTGAGGCGGCGGAGGGGACGAGGTCATCGCTTCCTCCAATGCCACGTCCTGTGGCGTCGGCAGGTCCACCATCGACACGTCTGCCGGTAGGCTTGGTGCCAAGGTCTCCTCCTCGAGCTGCGTCAAGGGTTTCAGCGCCGCTTCTTGTAGCAGCTCGTCGAGGGTGATCACAAACACCCACTGTTTTGGGAGTCCTGAGACCTCCCCCGCCTTCGATGGTTGGGGCAGCTCCTACGCCGGCAAGTCCGGCAATGTCGGTTCCCCCTGCGGCATCTGCTGCTCCTGCTGATGTGGGGGTTGGCCCCCGGTCAGCTCCACCTCCTCCTGCCGCTCCTGTGGCTCCCTCTTCTCCTCCTACTGCGTCTACGGCAACTCCTCTTCCTACAGGGCCTCTTGCTCCTGCTTCCGCTGGCTCTCCAGCTCGTGTAGCCCCGCCGGCCATGGCTTTCGCTCCCTCGTCGAGGAGGGAGGGGTGACGACCTCCTCACCCTCGACGGCCTCCTCATCCTCGAGGTCGATGGGGGCTACCTCCATTCCTGGCTCATGGCCCTCAGGGACTCCCGCCACGAGCATGGAAATGGAATCCTCGGGTTGGCCCAGGTTAGGAGCTACCGACGTTGGGACTCCACTCCCTGGTGCCGGGCCGAGCTCGGGGACCACAGACGTCGACATCGAGGAGGCGCTCCTTCCCTCCTGCGTCTTCCCCTGCTCGGAGTTGCCGCCCGTCGCGATCCCCGAGTCGCTCGACCCTACAGCAAGTGCAGAACCCGTCAGCCTACCACGAGCCATAGCCCCGAGGGCTGAGGATAGCCACTTCACCTCCCACGGTGCCAAGGGCCTTGACGTCGCACCTGTGACCGGGGCCCTCATCTTCACGGCCACGTCCACCTTGAGCCACTTAGCCGGCGCAAGGGTCGCCTCCTCGATACGGTGTTTTGGCCTGGACGGGAAGTAGGATAGTAGAGAACTTAATGAACTGCAGAATGGGGAAGCAGAGAGAAGAGACTTAAATCGACAACACTTACCGAAAGGGGATAGAGGCCTTTCGGGTCCCCCTCGAGTCGCCAGCAGATCTCGAGGCCCTACCTGAAGCCGAGCTCTTCTGAGGGCTAAGGCTGCTGGGGGCTGTCGATGGGGTCGCCGTGCCTCCCTACTCCGACGGGGTCTCCTGGGCTCGGCTCTGCTCCGCCCGCGCCGATGACCGGGACCGGGTTTCCCGGGTCGAAGTGGGCGGGGTTCCGCCGTGAGTACGATGGGAGGAGGGCGAACCCCCCGAGTCGAGGGGTCGGCTGACCTTTTTCCTCGTCGGTGCTCCGAGGCTGACGTCGCTGGCTGAGGGGCGCGCTGCTCCGGCGCATCCTCCTGTACCGAAAGATGGTCAGTAAGGGAGGGACCAGACAGAATGGGCTCGAGACACCCCGCCACCCCTTCAACATCATCATTGTCATCATTATCTTCATCTCCCTCATCCTCTGAGGTAGACTCCTCCTCCGGGAGCCCGTCGCGCCTCTGCTCCGCACGGCGCTTCTCGCGCTTTTCACGCTCCCGGAGCTCCTTGTCCTTTTTCTTCTTCTCTTCATCCTTATGCTTCTTTTCCTGCTGGGCGGCGAAGCGTCTCACCTGACGGTCGGGAGCATCCTCCCTCAACAGGGGCCTCAATCTTCGGTAGTCGATTCCCCCTGCATGAAAACACTCAACTGTAAGGACAAGGGTAAGGAAAAAAGGGACAAAATGTAAATGCGAAAGGCATGGGTCGAGGCACTCACCAGGTCGAGGTACCCCTCCTTCAGCTGCATGGGGAGGTGGTTAACGTCCTCTGCCCTGAATGAACCCACCACCATCCCCTTCACTCGCGCTACGACCTCCGCGGTGGACATCGCCTCGACGGACATCCGGCACCTCTCGAGCACCTCGAGCGCAACCACGGGAAGCATCTCATCCAACCGTAGTGGGCGCTCCATCAAGGGGAGCACCCATCGACGGTGGAAGGCCGAGACCACCACACCCGCTGTTAGGCCCGCCTCTCGAAGGGTCTTCATAGCGGCGACGAGGGGTCGAAGTCGAGGTTGGAGATCCCCCGTCACACCGTGTGGCCAGTTGAATGGCCGCTCAGTGATGAGCCACCCGGTGTATGGCGGGAGGTAGCCTCCGTCATTGCGGAGGTAGAACGACTACTCGTCCCACCGGGAGTGGTTGGACATCAGCTCGGTGGGGATGTATTCACGCGGCACCTCCAATTTGCCGGTCTTCAACACGAAGTTGAGGCAGCCCGCTCTAACGACCCGCCTCACGCCTGGTCCCACTAGAGAGGCGAACCACTCCCCCTTGTAGAGGTGGAGCCATAGCTCCTAGTGTGGCACCATCCCCATGTAGCCCTCGCAGACGGCCGTGAAGATGGCGGCGTTGGAGATGGCGTTGGGGGAGAAATGTTGGAGCTTGACGCCGTAGAAGTTCGTCAGCCCCTGTATGAACTCGCTCGGGGGCACTCCGAGCCCGTGCCGGTGGTACTTGTGGAAGCTCACCACATAGCCCTCCGGCGGGCTTGGCTCCAGGTGACTCCTCGGTGGCGCGATCCACTCCGGCCGAGTCGAATCGGTGACGGGGCGAAGAAGTCCTTCTCTCACCAGCTCGTTCAACCTCTGCCACGTCACGGTCAATGGGTGCCAGGGGTCGGCAGGCTAGAGAATGGGGGCCATGGCTATGGCGGCGGCACTAATCTGATCGGTGGATGTGGCGGCGGCGGCAACAACACGGATCTCCTCGGCAGACGGGCGATCAGGAAGGTTCCTAATCGCGATTTCTTGCTCTAAGTTCCTACCCTCGCACGCAGGAAAGCAGGGACTCAGGAGCACTAGCGGTGGTGAAGGCAATGTGGCAAAGGTAGGGATGAACAGCGCCTGTCCCCTCCGGTCTTATACCCAGGAAGAGCAACGGGCGGAATCCGGCGGAAGAAAAAGGTAACTTCCCGAAGTTAATGTGTTTACCTAACCGTTCCCCCTCGATTCTTGGTCGGATACATGTGTCACGCCTCAGGCAATTAGCCGTTGCCCGGGCCTGCCACAATCTCCACCACCGCACTGTTTAACCTTCCTCCTCAAAAACGCGTTCGATGGTAAGAAAAACAAACATTACTTATCGACGGATTCCTCTAGGAAAAGGTAAACGGTCTCCAGCCCCACATCAAGCCTCGAGGGAGCGAAGGCTGGCCCTCAACCAGGGTTCGACAGTCGCCCTCAAGCACCCGAGTCAGGGGTGACCAAGGGGGAGCCAACACGAGGCCTCGCTCGAGAACGAACCCTCGAGACCCCTTTGGACACATCCAAGGCGAAATGCTAGGACTTTTATGGAATCCCTCCGAAGGGAGGCATCGAGCCGCCGAGACCTATCGAATGGAATCGGTATCCATAGGTCCATGCATTTTGCTTTAATGAGACCGCCTCCGGGCCTCCTGCCGACCTCTATCGAACGAGGAACGGGCTCTCACTTGGATTTTTCCATTATCAGCTCACTGAGAACTTCGAGGCTCGCCCTATCGAGGGTAGTCCGATGCTTCTCGCCTCACGTCCGATCGAAAGGACTCGTGAGATGAACGCCGAGGACGGCAATGCCCCAGGCGCACGAGGCTCAGGAGCTGGACCGTGCCTGGCACCCCTCGACAAAAGAGGGTTGGAAATCCCCCGAAGAGGTAAACAGGCTCCAGCCCCACAACAAGCCTCGAGGGAGCGAAGGCTGGCCCTCGACCAGGGTTCGACAGCCGCCCTCGAGCACCCAAGTCAGGGGTGACCAAGGAGGAGCCAACACGAGGCCCCGCTCGAGAACGAACCCTCGAGACCCCTTTGGACACATCCAAGGCGAAATGCTAGGACTTTTATGGAATCCCTCCGAAGGGAGGCATCGAGCCGCCGAGACCTATCGAATGGAATCGGTATCCATAGGTCCAGCGTTTTGCTTTAATGAGACCGCCTCCGGGCGTCCTGCCGACCTCTGTCAAACGAGAAATGGGCTCTCACTTGGATTTTGCCATTACCAGCTCACTAAGAACTTCGAGGCTCGCCCTATCGAGGGTAGTCCGACGCTTCTCGCCTCACGTCCGATCGAAAGGACTCGTGAGATGAACGCCGAGGTCGGCAACGCCCCAACCGCACGAGGCTCGAGGCTCGACCGTGCCCGGCACCCCACGACGAAAGAGGGTCGAAAATCCCCCGGGGGCTCGACATTCCTACGTACCCCTCGGCAAAGCGCCATGACTCCAGTTCAGGTCCACACCCGACTGGACGAGCACCCCCGACCGAAGGCAAATAAAGCCCTCGAAGGAGTCCTCCGACTCCTCCGAGGCCTCGGGGGCTACCCCCGCGGGGAACGCTCACGCCCCCCCACGGAAAAATCCGAGCCACGCTTCGCTCTCGGTTCCTGACCCCCTGCCCGAGTGCCAGCACTCGCGCAGAGGCTCGGGGGCTACTGTCGGTTACCTGGGAAAGGGGTACCCTAAGCCCTCGTTTAACTGGGCGGATCCCCGAAGTCAGCAACGCAAGCCCTCCAATGACATCCCTCATTACCGCTCGGAAATCCACAAACTAAAGCATACTGGACCGGCCCACGAACGGACGTCGATAGCCCAAAGCCACAACCCGCCTGACGGACCACCGTACGGACCGAGACTGTACTCTCGAGGGTGCGACTCGGGCGACCCCTCGAGGACGGAACTCCGCCCGGGCGAACGGGCCGGCCTCGAGGACGGAACTTCGCCCGTGCGAATGGGCAGCCCTCGAGCGTGGTAAAACCTTCGGCTACCTACTCCCAGTACGGATCCAGGCGCATTCAATGCATTTTACCTGCTCCTGCCTAACCGTATGGCCACAGTTACCGAAACAGCTGCGGGTATGGCAGTCAAATCCTGCTTTTACCGCCCATACCCAGGAATCCTACGGATCGTACCTCACTGCCGCGCCATACCGAGCACTGTGCCCCGTCCGGCACCCCCTCGAGACCATATTCCCTGCATATCCCGATATTCGACCTTATCCGATGAGCCTCGACCCCCTCGACTCGAGCCCCTCGTCTCGACCCGAGGCCTCGACCGTCGCCCCTCGACACCGTCACGCCGACCCTCGAGCGAGACTTCAACAACTTCGGTCGACACTTCAACAACTACCGACGCGACGGCCACAGGGCTTCCCATACCGACGTACGCCTCTACAGCGGCACCGACATGATCGGCATCAACGTCATACGTCACCGACCACGTTAGCACTAAAAACATGTACTCCTGTGCCCCTCCTTCGCATATAAAAGGGGGAGCCAGGACTTTAGCCAGGAGAGATCCGAGAGAGAGGAGATCCTAGAGCTTCAGACGTTAAGGCTTAGATCACAGAACAACACCGTGAGACTGTGTAGAGAGCTAAGCGCCCGAAACGCTCGAGCTCAAGCCCACACTTCTCACATCCGCTTGTATTCGCTCCTGTACTAGCGCTTCGGTGCAAGATAACACGAACTATCCCCCTCTCCCGCTGGACGTAGGGCCTTCTTTGCCCGAATCAGAATAAATCGCTGTGTCCTTCTTGCATCATCCACCGAATTAAGGAAACACGCAATTACGAATTTACTCGTTGATGTTAGCCTCCGGGTCGAAACACCGACACTGCTGGAGTGCTGGGCCTGGGCCGCCGGTGGGCGTTGAATTGCCTTCATTGATACGACACGATACGATCCAGCTCGGCGAAGTATGCAGTATTCATGTGAGGTCGTGCTTGGCCATATACCCAGACGCCGCGGCTAGCGCTCGTCTCGCCTCTCGCTGCCGCCGCCGATCTCAGCATGACGGACGGCACCAGCCTATAATATGATGAGGAGTACTGCTACTCGTATGCATGCTGCATCTGGCAGCGATCGTTAATGCGTGAATGGAGCCGTTCTGCTCTGCGTAAAGGCATGCAATGCAATGCAACGCCTTTGTACATGTGGCCTCATACATGCACTGACCAAAGTGGCTCTATGTGCTCTGTGTGGTATCCTAGTCCCACAGTAATAGATACTCCTAGGCCCCATCATCACCAATGTACGTCCGAGTAATTGATTTTACGGATCATTGCTTCGCCATGCACACAGCATACATACGGCTGAAAACGATCTGGGTCAGAGATCTTTCCACTACTAGTAGTATATACGGAGAAAGGTCGAGGAACTCAAAAACTCCCAACATCCATTGCACAGTGCGATAAGATTCCCGCCAATTTTCCAGTTTACAATCCGTGGCACGCAAATCCGAGGCTGCCCCCTTGGATCCATCCTGATCCAGGGCTGCATTCATAATACAAGGCCAGGCACTAAATTATGTCAGGCAAGGTCAATGCATGTTCCCTAGGAGCGGAAAACCAGCACGGTTTCGGCGTTTCGCAAATGCAAATACGACAGGGGGAGGCTCGGATCAGCATCAGCTGCAGATGCATAGCGACAATGTGCCACTCTGGCCACCGAATATTTAGGCACTAATAACAAGCATAGTACGCTTGTATAAACTCTGCCTGAAGCTGATGATTATGTCACTGGGATGATAAGATAATCTGAGCATGTTTTCTTTCTATACTATATATAAGTGAAGGTCCAGTTCGAGTGCTCGCCTAGTCCCATCATCGAATTATATATGTTGAGGACCAAAGCTCCCGACCAGCTGAATCACAAAGTTTTTGAGACGGTTTCGTAAAGTGTTCTGGGGCGGGCACTATCACTATAGTTTGTGATCCACAGCCCTACCTTTTGTGATACGTCAATTCCCCGGCGGCCTATCCGAATCGTGGACAGAATCATCTCAGGCGCACCGAAGAAGCACGGACGCATCCGAATCGCGGAGATGAGCAGTCTGTTTGGCACAGAGCGAGCATGCATGGGGGAGACGCACCAGCAGCTGCCTAACTGCCTGTTCCTCTTGCTCCAGGCGGCCAGGCAAAGCCCATCATACCGAGTGGCGTGGCACTGGCAGCAACTTTTTATCTTCCGGTGTATGGAGATGGAATCAAAAGCCTCCTGCCTGCTTGCGGATTATCCCATTAGACCATGTGAACCGGGTGCTGGAAACAGATGCGCTAAAACATATACAACAAGAATCGGCTGCACCGGGTGCTGGAAACATGTGTTGTACGAAGCGAAACCCCGCGGCCAGCGCCAAATACCGCGCGGTACGGAGTCTATGTTATCCAGCGCTGTCCCACATCCTCCTCACCCCCGCAACGGCCCCCCGCCCAAATCCCTCCACCCTAGCACCGTCCCCAGCAACGAATCCAAGCCACCAGGCGATGCTGCCCGTCCCTATCCGCCGCGCCGTCGCGCTCCCACCGCAGCGCGCCCTCCTGCCTTCCCTCCCCGGCATCGCGACCCTCCCCGTACCTCCCCGGCGTCGGTCCCCCGCCCCACAGCCGCTCGGTTGGCGGCCGCCGTACAGTTCGTCCGGCCGGAGCCGCCTGACGCCCCTCGGCCCTCGCGGCTGGCCGGCGCGAGGCGCAAGGAGGCAGCTGCGGCCGGATCTGTGGCGAGTCCGTCAGGGTTTGTGTGCGTCGGCCGCCGGCGTCGACAAAGGCCTCCTCGACCGCATCTTCTCGATTGACGGCGCCCGGCCCGAGCTCGGCCACCACCCCACCCGCCTGTCTCCGCCCCTTCATCACGCCGACAGCAGTGTACAGGCCCGCAACGGTGGTGCCGGAGCAGGGGGGCCATCCTGGACAACGAAAGTGCCCCCCTGCATCGAGGGCTCTCGGAGTTGGGGCTCCCGAGCAGGCGGCCCGGCCCAGAAGGCTTCTGGGCAAGCGGCGGAGGGGAGGTTCACCGGTCCAGGCAGCATCTTCTGGGGAGAGCTCCACCACGCGCTCCAGCCGGCGTCCTTCCCCACTCAGGTGTGTGCACCTACCCGGTTCGCTGATTGAGAATACAAGTGCGAGTGTGCTACGATAATCGATTGCAGTAGGAAATGTTCCAACTTTTGTGAAAAATGGGACGTGATTGAACAAACATAGATGCCAATGTGTGGGGGGAAGAACACGAAAAAAATAAGGTTTGTACACAATGAGAGATGGTCACAGCTGGTGAAAATTGTAAGCAACAATTGACAATAACATGCTAGCATTCTCTTTTGGAGACGGCACTGGCCAATGTAAAATAATAATTGACCTTTTGTTTCTTGGTTGTCTCCTTGTAACCATGCTAGCAGGGGCCAATAACATTTCTTCTAGAGACGGCACTGGCCAATGAAACATGGGAATTATTATTACTTAATGGCATTCTCTTTTGGACTAATACAACTTGTCTTGTCTTCATGCCTCTTGTGCTGTATGAAAAGCAAATCTTTGAAGCTTTCCTCCCATATGTTTTTTCTTGGTGAAATGTCAAGTACCACCCTTGTCCTGATGCATGCTACATATCTCCATGTCTGTGTGCAGATGTTAAATATATACTACTAATGTAATTCGGCATCCCATAGTAATAATCGTCTTTCTATAGTGGACTGGCATAAATATATTAGTACGATGGCATTTGTTTATAACTAGCATGTTGGCATTTCCAGTGAAGTGTGTATACATGCTGCTTTTGGTCGATTGCATCGATAGATTGAGCACTGCTTGCTGCTAGCCTGAATGAAGTAATATGAGTTTGTTTTTATTATTTATGGCTCCTTTTTATATTTCGATTAGAGGACAAATTCAAGAACAATATGGGGTCCACACATTGCCTCCATGTTGATTCAGTTAACTGATTTCACTCATTAAATTTGTAGCGGATCAGTTAATATGTGAAGTTCTACTTGATTGGAATGATTCTACATTATGTACTTGTGTGTTCATGTTGCATTGTGCAATTAGCAGTTTCAAGTTTCTAGATATTCAACTATTCATTTGGTCTTTTGTCTTGACTTTAGTTGTGGAATGATAACCGTCATTGATTAATATTATTTCAGGATGGACCCTAGGCAGTCCTATGTTTGTGAAGGATCACAGGGGCAATTTCCTGATCCTAACAGTGGTTCATACCACCAGCCTGCCTGGAACCCGTACATGTATCCGTACCAGCCTCCTGCGTACCAGCCTCCTGCAGGATGGAACCCCTAAGGATTCCAACCCCGTGGACCCAATGTTGCAATGATGAATCCAAGTGGCCATGCTCCAGATGGTTTTCATCAGCCTCAAACAACAGAAGCATACGTGCACCACTCTGAGGCACACTTGCAGGAAGAGGTAGCTCCAACAGGAAAAAGAAAGGGCAAACAATCAGGCACTAGGACAAAGTTGGGTAACTTCAATCCTGATGAAGATAAGAACCTTGTCAAGTCATGGCTTGAAATAAGCTGTGACCCAATTACAAGTACTGGACAAAAAAAGATAACATGTGGCAGCGGATCATGGAACGGTACAATTACAGGAGAGGATCCAACCCAGTGAGGAGTTTACGGTGTCTACAGAGCCGTTGGAACCTAATCAGGACTGAAGTTACCCTGTTTGCATCCTACTATGCAGATAGTATTCGAGAGAATCCGACCAAGATGTCGGATGCCGATAAGGTATGCATTATCTGCACGCTTAGTTTACATTCAGTTTGCATGTGTCAATCTATGTAATTGACCATGTTGAGTTGGACTCAGATTAATCCTGTATGAAATTGACCATGTGTGTATGCACTTCTATATGGTTGTTCAATCATCTCATTTGTATAGCATGCATTCTGTGACCCCTCAATCAACCAGTGATGGGGACATGCTGTCCAATTTTTTCAAAATCTTAGAAGGAAGCAAGTTCGAAAAATGTACCTGAAGCAGCAGTGCAAATATAAACTGATCATCTGTTCTAAGCTGAATTAGAAATTTCACTGACAGATAGTTTAACAGCACAATATTTCGCTGATAGATAAACGATGAGGTGGTTCAATACATAACTAACAACACAATATTTCACTGACAGATAGTTTAACATGTCTATTAGGTTCTACAGGTATGAAAAACAGGAGGTAGATAACTAACAACACAATATTTCACTGCCAGCTTCATGAAATTGAAATGCTCTATTCCTTCTTATCAGTGTGCGTAGCAGCCGATCTTGTGAGTTCCAAGCTTTCTCTTGTCAACCTTCAGAGCACGCATGTCCTTGCCAACCTTCAAAGCTCAGTGAGACGCTTCTCATAAGGAGCAAACCCAGCAACCTCTCTGATCAAGCCCCTGACCATGGACACCCTAATCGTAGTAGTCACAGGAACACACACTACTTGTACTAGTGGTTTACAAGTCCAGAAACTATATGGACAATAACAGATGAAGTCATCGGAACACACACTACTTGTACTAGTGGTTTACAAGTCCAGAAACTAAATGGACAATAATAGATGGAGTTTCATCTGTGCTTCCAGCACCATCATCTGCACAAATGCACAAGCCTGTAGCATAGAAAAATAACTTCATCATGAATTGGCACAAATGCACAGGCCTACAGCAGCAAAATGAACTACAAGGGACAAGCAGACCTTGTAGTATTCGTAGACTCAATACCGCTGCTGAGATCCCCGCCTCATCCAGTGGTGCTCGATGAGATTAGATTGTAGTTGATAATGTGTGAATTTGTCATGAAGCTTATGGAGTGCAGCAACAAATGCCGCACGATCGGGACTGTTGTTGTATGGAACTGCTACATCTCCGATACCAGTGAAATCAACATCACCAGCATTGTGTTGTTCATCCTCCACAATCATGTTATGCAAAATAATGCAAGTCATCATGATATCGTTGAGCTGTGAACGGTCCCAACCATACGCGGGTCCTCGGATCACCGCAAACTGAACGGTCCCAACCATACGCTGGTCCTCGGATCACCGCAAACCGAGACTGCAGGACACCAAAAGCACGCTACGGTCCCAACCATACGCGGGTCCTCGGATCACCGCAAACCGAGACTACAGGACACCAAAAGCATGCTCAATATCCTTGCGTGCACTTTCCTGTTGGGTGGCAAAGTGTTGGTGCTTCTCATTTGTTGGGTGACAGATACTCTTAACAAAGCCCGCCCACTCAGGGTAAACCCCATGTCATATGTCCTTCCATTGACTTCAAATGAGACAGGGCATGAACGACCCCTTACCTGAGCCGAGAATACCGGGGATCTATGAAGGACGTTAATGTTGTTGTGCAACCTCCTCTAAGATCCTTGTTGGATGCTTTCCCCTGCCCGTGAACTGACCCTTCCAAGTTGTTGGGCAGTTTTTCCACTCCCAGTGCATGCAGTCAATGCTACCCAGCATCCCCGGGAACCCACGTTCCTCGCCCTCTTGAAGAAGCCTAGCTACATCAGCAGCATTGGGTGCCCTTAGGTAATGTGGCCTGGAAACCTCGATGACAGCCCGACAGAAATGTCGCAAAGATTTTCGAGCAGTTGATTCACCAATACGCACGTACTTATCTACGGCATCTGCAGGGATACCGTAAGCGAGAATGCGTAGAGTAGCGACGCACTTCTGTAGAGCCGATAGTCCTTTCTTGCCACAGGCATCAGGCCTCCTTTGGAAGTAGTAATGATGATTTTTAACCGCTTCTTTAATGCGTTTGAATAAATGGCGCTGCATCCGAAACCTGCAATAATAGTTAAGGTATGAGCAACCATACGACAATGAGTGTTCCATATTGCCAATGTACTGACCATTACCTTCGACGGAACTGTTTGTCATTGTATACAGGATTTGCACCAAAGTAGTCGGCTTTGATCCTCCTGTGACCGGAACGAAGGTCCCTCTGTCGAATGACCTTTGGTGGCGCATCAGATCGATGACGCCTGCTAGAACTCTCAGCTTCAAGGAGGATGGTGTATGTCGCAAACTCCGCTTCATCATCATCAGCCATGAAAAAATGTCATTGTCTTCCTCCTCCTCCATCCATTGTCTAAGACAGGAGGTCGAGTAGGCATCCATGGCATTGCTGACAGACGAGGTACAACTCTACTTCTCCACTACACCATCAACCTTCAATCTACATATTGTTGTCAACAAAAAACTTCAATCTACATATCTACAATGTTAATATATATACTATCTCTTCAATATAATGTAAAATCATTTTAGTGATTGAATATACTACATCCGACAAGCTGAATTGCAATTTGCCAACACATAATTTCAGAAGATTAAAACTGAATTCAATTAATCAAATTGGGAACACCTTACGTACTGTGTCCGGGTCCAGGTGCTTGCCGTCGGGTGCTGGTCCTCCTGCTTGCCGCCAGGTCCTCTTGCTTGCCGTGGGGTGCTGCTTGTTGCCGCCGGGTGCTGGCTGACCGTTGCCGTGTCCTTTCCCGTGCCGCGCGGAGAGGAGGGCGAGCGAGGAGGAGCAGCGCGGCGTCCTGGCCGGGGCAGAGAGCCAGGAGGAGCAGGAGGAGGGACCGGAGGAGGACGAGGCAGCGCATCCGGAGCTCGCCCTCTGCGCTCTTCGACCACCCGCGTCCACAGCCGGCGGCGGCGGCCTCACAGGCGTCGAGGAGAGGGTCGCGCCACCCAGGGAGGAGGCCACGTCACCGCCGCCGACCTCGCCCAGCTCGCCCCCGACGCGCGCCTCGTCGTCTCCGGATGGGCTTCGACTTGACCGTGGAGCAAGAGATGGGAGGGAGAAAATGGAGAGCGGCGCTGGGCGGAAGGGCGCGGTGGGTGGCGGCGCTGGCCCGCTGCTGCTGCTTTCGGGAGGAAGAATGGAGAGCGCTGGGGAGAAAGGGAAAAAAATCCTGAATTATGAGACCCACGAAGTGGCAGTTGATACAGAGAAAGAGACAGAGTAAGCGCGGAAGAATTAGGTAATCTTGAATAGAGTGCTAATATAGAGTTTGATGAGCGCGGATAGTCTTTTATCCCGTTGTGATGCCGACATGGGCATATCCAATTATCCATCCACCATCCATCCACCCGTCGAAGAAAAATATTTGAATGCATGTCATCCAGAAACTATAGCCGACACTGTGCACGCAATGCTCTGGCCTCGTCTGTCACTCGGCTCGTCAGGGGCAATCGCTCCGTGAACAAGGCCACTGTGTTTTGATGTTGTCTCTATAGTGGTCTTCCCGTTTTATTAGTGCCAAAAAAAGATCGCTTTGGGTCGGCAGCATTCCAAGCCGAGGTTCAGTTCAACGAATCTGCATCAGATAGCGGCGTGACCGCGTGATTCTTGATCTGACAGTGCCACGCTGGCTTTGCGCGCCGCTGGAAAGTTGAGTGATCTGACCAGCACCATCGCAGTGCAGTCTGACTGATGGTAGCAAGATGTCAGTATACGTACGTAGTATGCCGTGCCCGTGACAGTTCTAGCTGGCCCGACAGCAACGCAGGTGCAACGAATGCCCGCCGCGCTGTTCTTCAGTGTACTGTAACCCGTTGATGGATCCTTGATCCAGCGACAGTGCTGGTCGTGATGCAAGTGTACGTCGTGCTTCCTCTTGCTGAAACAACGGTGTTATACTAGGACGACGGTAGGACCCGATCATCCGGCGCAAGGTTGACCTCACAGTTTCTCCCTCCCGTCGTCCCTGGCTTCACGGATCAAACGGAGCTGTGGGAAGCGCACGCGTCGGCACGCACGGTCACGGTCACAGCTGGAGCCGCGCCGCGGCGGCCATATCGGCGGGGCCACGTGCGCGGCACCCACCATCGCGGATTCCTAGTTCCTGTAGCGGTCCACGTGCGTGCGTGCAGTGCAGGTGCAGCGCAGTGCCGTCGCGCGGTCCTACGCCGCTGTTCCGCATCGAAGGCCGCGGCCAGGCTCGAGCTCGTGCTCGACGACGTGGAGGAGAGACAGAGAGCGTACGGCGCGGTAGGAGTCATCGTCAATCGAAGGGACGATTACGATTGTTTATTTGGTTCCGGAAAAAAATATGGTTACTTTGGCTTTTTTTCTTTTTTAAGCTATGTATTTGATCTCAAAATAAAATTTTATTATTTATTTGGCCTTCTGTTAAATTTGAACACATAACGGTGTCAGATGATCGGTAAAAAAACCATTTTACCCCAGTACTAAAAAAACAGATTCGGGTTTGTAAAAGTAGCATTCAAAGGTTATTCCGTTATGAAAATCTAGCACTCCATGAGCTTTGAAACAAACCAGGCAGGAGAGCTGCTGATTATATTAAAAAAAGATAAGCTCAGACTAAGCACAACGATACAACTAGTCGACCACAGTCAACAATGAGAACCACTGAGGACAACAAAGACACAACAACTACCAACAACGATCTGCTGGCAATGAGATCGGACAACTACAACAACAACAAACCCCTACGACACATTACGAAGAGGCAAAGCGACCTTCGCAACAAGGTTCCAGAAAGCAGGACCCTTTAAACCCATCAATGAATTAAGGACGTCTGGCGGCAACAGTTCCTTCAAACAGTCTACGACGTCTTGCATTGCATCGTCATCAAGCTTCCCATTCTTCCCAACAATGCCCAAATCATCTAACACACTGCGTCGTGCAAGGCGAACACTTCGGCGAAGCGAAGACTTATCGTAGGCCTTACGTCGACGTCGACGATTTGTTTTCAGGGTAGGTGGTGAGGAAGGGTGTATAGGAAGACCTGTCACGTCCTGCTCTATATCACGCTCCTCATCTAAGGACATGACAATAGGGTCCTCAATTGTCACATCCATACCGATCTTATCTTCTTCCTCATCGGACGCATCTTCGACCAAAACAGTATCTTCAAAAGATGTGTCGCGCTCCCTGGGAAGGTCCAATGGAACCTCGGTTGATTGTTCATCAACACTTGTAGTGGTAGTTTCTTCGACGGAGATGACAGCTTGGCACAAATTTTCCTCCCGTGCTTGCTCTCGGTACTCCTGTGATTGCTCCTTTTGATTCTCCAATACATTGTTTAGGTCATCTATGACCACAGTCTTCTCACCATGAACTGTGGATTCCCGAGTAGGTGTGAAAGCAGATAATAGTGTTGAAGCCGAAGAATGCCGAACTAGGGAACAAGGGCCAAATAGACCGACCAAATCTGGAACAAAGGGGTCCTTGCATGGTGGCTCGACTGTTTCCAGATGGCTGGCTATCCGCGCAAGCCACAACTTGATGGTTGAGGCCTCATCTCTGAGTGGACGCACCACCTCCTCAAGCTGAGATATCAAGAATTTCTGGAGATCTGAGCAAAGCGACTCCAACATAGGCCTAATCAAAGAATGAAGATCCGTATTGGATGACCCATGTTGTAACAACCCAAAAATTCGAACTACAAAATTTTTTTTTCGACAAAACCCTGAGTGATGTGGTGCGACATGTCATCATCTACCCCTTACATATGCATCAACCCTAGCATGTCATGCATGGCATTCATATGTTCCAAATTATTTAACATCTCATAACAATGCTCTATGTTCGCTTGTTACATTTTAATGTTTCAATAGTTCAATCATCATGTTGCATTAAAAGAGTGAGTTGGATTTTTATTTGGTTTATATGTTGATTATTAAAAATGACAACATAATATTTATTTTCACAAATAAATATTAAGGGCATAATACCCTAGCATTATTTGGGCTAGGTATGCTCACTATTCTGTTGCACAAAATAAGCACACCACATATATATATATATAAGTATATATAAAAATATATTTGAAAATGAAAAAGGATAAGAAAAGGAAAAAGAAAAGGAGGAGACCGACCCGAGCAGCCCCGTCGACCCGGCCTGCGCGCTCGCCTGCGTTCGCCGCTCGACCCCGCGCTGCGTGGCCCAACCAGGCCGACGGCCCAGCAAGGGCCGCGCGTGTCCGCGCGCCGCACCGAGCCTCTGTTGCCGATGAGTCGCTGACGATGGGGCCCCGAAGTGGGACCCACGTGTCATCGCGCCCGCTGAGGTCACCCACCGGCCGCGCGTGCTCGCGTCAGCACTGTTCCCCGGCGTCGCTCCTAAGCAACCTCCCTCGACCGCTCGATCCAGTGTCGCCCCGCATCGACGCGCGCCCGCAAGCCACCTGGACCGACCAGCCCGCGTAAAGTTCCCACGGCCGCAGGCAACATTCTCCGCGCGCGCGCACCTGCGCTGTCGCCGCAGTGGAACGCTGCCGCCGTGAAGAACTTCGACACCCAGTGCTACCTAGCCCCCTCTCTCTGTTCTCTGGACCCGGATCGAGCCTCAGCTGCTGACATGGACATCCCTTGGCCGCTCGATCAAGCAGAGCCGTGATCGACCGTCCGTCGGCTACCTACCACCGCGTCCGCCCTATAAAGCAAGCACCCCGGCACCCTAGGGTTCCCAGGCCACCGCCGCCGCTCTGGTGGAGCCCCATTCCTCCTTGCCAGCCTCGATTGGAGAAGAGCTGAAGGGGAAGAAAGGAGTCGGGGAAGAAGAAGAAGCCGCTGCCGGAGTTGGGGAAGAAGACTGTCGACTCGGAGCCGCCGCCGCTGCTTCGAGAGCAGGAAGGAGGAGCAGTACCGCGAGCCGGAGCCGCTTGGACTTGTACCGCACCTTCATCCTCTTCGACCGTCGGTGAGCACCGCCACCGCCGCCCTCTCGAACCCTCCGCCGTGCTGTTGGCCATGGCGCTCCGCCGTGAGCGCGTAGGCCCAGGTCACTACCGACCTCACTGGACACACCCGCACACACACACGAGACTAACCGAGCCTCTTGGACCACGGCATCGGGAGGATGCCGAAACGGAAGCCGCCCAGTTCATCGCCGCGCGCCAAGCACCGCCGTGGCGAGATCACCCAGTCGCCTTTCTGTTGAGCCTTGACCTCCGTTGTTTCCGGATCCGCGCTCGCCTTGATGAGACGGACCCTGTGCACACCCTAGCTCCGCGTTTGCCTCGCCAGAGCACCGACCCGAACCACCTTGTCGTCGATGTGTCAGTACGTTGCCGCTCCAGAACGCCGCCGTTCACCGTCGTTTCCTGCCACCATCGACCACCCTCGAGGAGCAGGAAGAAGCCGGGAAGCTCCGCCGTGACGAGCTGCATCGAGTGGGCAAGATGGAGACCGTGGACCCTCTCGGAGTGCCGTTGCCGTGCACCGAGGACCTGTCGAAGCTCCGTCGTGGGAGTTGCTGCCCGCGCGGACTCCGCCGTGTGTTTTGGTCACCGCCGGCACCTCGAGCAGGTGTTGCGTGACTCCAACCGTCCATCTACGCCACCAATTGGAGCAGGAGTGACTCGGTGTGAAGTGTACATCGAGCGCCGTCGCCGTCGAGCCGCCGTCCGCCGTAGAGCTCGTCACCGGAAGCAAAGCTGCCGCCCTGAAGCCCGTCAACGTGACCGTCGTGAAGTCCCGAAACCGACGGGCGGGTTAATGGCGCCAGAGATCCTTTGTGGCACCAGGAATCGAAGGTCTCCCCGCCGCCGATCGTCGAGGAAGAACTCCGCGTTCGAGCCGATCTCGTCCGAGACAGATCACGCGCTCGAACCGACCCTCGAGTTTGACACCTCGAGCACCGACCCTCGAGTTTGACCCTTCGACAAACCGACCCTCGAGTTTGACCCTTCGACAAACCGACCCTCGAGTTTGACCCTTCGACAAATCGAACCTCGAGTTTGACACCTCAAGCACCGACCCTCGAGTTTGACCCTTCGACAAACCGACCCTCGAGTTTGATCCTTCGACAAACCGAACCTCGAGTTTGACACCTCGAGCACCGACCCTCGAGTTTGACCCTTCGACAAAACCGACCCTCGAGTCGACCCTTCGACACCTCGAGCACCGTCACCCTCGAGCGCTATCCGACGTAAGGCACGTCGCCGGGACCAAGCCCCCGACTTGATGACCACCTTCGTGTTCGCCTTGGCGACCCGAGGACGATGCACGGGTTAGCGAAGTCTTGGAGCAGCCCTCGCTGGATCTTTAACCCCGTCGTAACCAGCCGAGCCCCGCTGTCGAAGCAGAGCAGTTTTCCGTCTTCGAGCATGCCCTCGAAAGCATACCCCTCGAGACCGCATCCTCGCGACCGTGTCCTCGAGACAGTATCCTCGAGAGCATACCCCTCGAGAGCATACCCCCTCGAGATCTAGCCCTCGAGACCGTAACCTGAGACCGTGCCCTTGAGACAGTATCCTCGAGACCGTACACCTCGAGACAGTGTGTAACATCCCAGATGTTAGTAAGCAATTAAAATTATAATCAAGTTCATTATTAAGAATAATCATTGAGCATCATGACATAAATGCATTCATGTTTTAGTAATGTCTTTGATGTGGTGCATTGTTTTATACATGAAATGATGAGTTGATTGCTACTTAAAAACTATTTTCAAAACCTTGTTTTATCCCTTTTTCTATATTTTAAAATCTATAAGGAATTTTGAGATACTCTCAAAATATAGTTTGTAGATCTTGAAAGGAGCTATAATATTGGTATTCAAAGTTTTTCAAGTTTCCAAAAATAATTTTGAATAAAAGTGAAAATACAGTTTTCCAACACTTATTTCCTTTTCAATTTAAATTCATATTTCAAAAATTATTCAAAATTTAGGAAAAGCTTTCTCTATGAAAAATGTTTGGTTTGATAATCTGAACATTTCATAGATTGGAAGATTTTCAAGTTGTTTAGAAAAATAAAAAGTAATTTTAAATGTTTGCTTCTAGAGAATTGGCCCTTTTCGCATTCTTTTTAAATTTGAATTCATATTTCAAAATCTGTGCAGAATTTGAAAATGTTTCTTAAATGAAAAGTGTAGCTCTTGAAAAGTTATGCAAATGATATTTTTGGAGATTTTCAAGTTCTTATATAAATTTTGAGTAATTTGTATTTTAAACCGAGTGGCAATTCTGTAAATAACTTAAACAGCACCTAACCCTATCGGCGAACGCCATGGCCGGCTTCGCATCGCGCGCCGCCGTCCACCGCCGCGCCTTCCCGGCCGCCCGAGCGTTTTCGGATGCGAGAAACTTCACCGTCGCCGTGTCACTTGCTCCTTCATCGCCCCGAGCTATAAATACCGACCGGACGTAGCCGTTCTTTTCCTTTCTTCCTCCCACCACCGTCGCCGACGATCTCCCTCCGCCGCCGAAATTCACCGCCGACGCTCAACCTCTGTCCAATTACTCTAGCCCAAAGCTCCGCAACTTCTTTACGTTCCTTTTGGGCCAGTTCGAGTTTTCTTTCATCGCCCGAGCTGCCTGTACGCAGACCTCTTTCCCGTGGCCGGTCAGTCGAGCCGCCGCGCCATCTCCGCTGTTTGCCGTCGCCGGAGGTAAAAATATTTTACCTTCGACTCTTTTATCGTGCTCTCCGTGTTATCCTGCGTCTGATGCGTACCTTGGTTTGAGCAGCGCATTTCCGGAGGTCGACGTAACACCGTCGTGCCATCGGAGCGCCGCCGCCGCCATCACCGCCGTCGACCGCAGCTCAACCCAGCCCCTCCGGACCTCTATTAACGTGCGCATCAGCGCCGTGGTGAGCTCCTGCGTCTATTCGTGATATCAATTTCATACATCTCGCATCGGGAGTTGTTGAAGTGTATTCCGGAGTCGTCGGAGTCCTGCTCGAGGGCTCGACCGACGAAATCGAGGGGGTGACGGTCAAGTCGAGGTACCGAGTCGAGGGCTCGACCGACGAAATCGAGGGGGTGACGGTCAAGTCGAGGTACCGAGTCGAGGGCTCGGCCGACGAATCGAGGGGGTAACGGTCGAATCGATGGATCGAGTCGAGGGCTCGAGTCGATGTGTCGAGTCGAGGGGTACACTGTTCTCGAGGGATTGAGTCGAGGGGAGGCTCGTTCGTCGGGCAAAGTTCCGTACTCGAGGAGAGGCTCGTTCGTTGGGCGGAGATCCGTCCTCGAGGGAGGCTCGTTCGCTGGGGAAAGTTTCGTCTTCGAGGCTGGTCCATTCGCTCGAGCGAAGTTCCGTCTTCGAGAGGATGCCCGAATTGTAACCTCGAGTGTACAGTGCCTAACCACTCGTTAACTCCTCGAGCAGGCTTTGGCTTCGAGCCGTCATAGACCGTCCGTGAGTTAACCCGGCATGCTTTAGCCTGCGGACCCTCGAGCGTCGTTAGTCAGCTCGTTGGACTCCACGTGTTGAGCTGAGTCTGATGGACCAGACCCTGTCGCCGGAGACCTCACCGACGGCAAGAAATCGACGGTCAACCGCCGCGCGGCCGTCGGTCAGCGCGGGGTTACTGTGCCGATTTTCTTTTTCCATTTTCAGAAAATGATTTAAATGCTATTTTCTTTGAAAATTCATAGTAAATCATATATAGCTCCAAAAATTCTGAAAATTTTTGTGAATGTTTCTTATGATGCCATATACCTAGGAAAAATGTGAAATGCCAAATTTAAGTACTTTTTGTATATGTTAAAAATTAGCCCTTTTAATTGAAAAATGGACCTTCAATGATTTTTTTTAATAATTAAAATAATTGGCTTTTAATTCTGAAAAATTGTTTTGCCATCTAATTAGTCTAAGAGCTTTCTAAAATAAAATTTTGAGATTAATTTGATAACTATAATTTTTATGTCTTTATTTAATGCTTTTAAATAATTTATCAACCCCTTAACCTAATCATGCATCCATCGAGCATCATATTTATTATTCCATCATGTAAAGCATATTAATTATCGAGTAGTTTTCGTTAATGGAAAGTTAACGTTATCGCTCAGATCCTAAGGACGAGCAGATTCAAGAATCGGGAGCTGATCCAGAGTTTGAGAACCTCTACCCCGAACATCAAGGCAAGCCCCGGATGCATCTAAACCCTATTCTATTTATAAATGTTTTACTGCTTCAGCTCTGGTATGTTGCATTCAGTAATAGGAGTTGAGTGAAAACCCACAAAATTGCATTACCTGTCTTATTCCTTATCCCTTGTTACCTAATAAAAGATAAGTAGTAATGCTTAGCCCTGCTCATTTATTTATTTATTCAAAGGCAGAAGAATGAAAAAGATGAGATTGGTTTTATTGTTGGAATCTTGATGATAGTAAGAAATCGAGTCCGGACGGCGAACTTGCACTGGGAATGGAGTCCCTCTGTAGTGTTCTCGTCTGTTGATGCCCTAGGTCCCGTGCGTTGGTGAACTGTATGATATCGAGAATGTAGAAATCCACATGCATGAAGTGGTATACGGATGGTTGGAGCCGTGTATGCCATGGAGTGACCTAGCGTGGGGTCAGAGAATCCCATCTGCTGTCATAGTGTGTTTTACTGTGGGGTTTAAGTTCCCATGTATCTCGGTACGCTGGGCCGCAGAGCTCACGTGTATCATGTGGTGATATATGGCTGAGGTTGTTATCCCGGTATATCGGTGTACCTGGGGTGCTTCGGAGTTAAAGTCTCCGGTATGCTCAGTCGCCTAGGTCCCAGCTGGGTATGAAAATGGATTCGAATCGCCGTTGCTTCTCGGAGAAGAAGACTCGATCGTTGTTCATCATCGTAGTAACAACTTGAACAAAAGTTAAGATTCAATAATGAAGTTGAGTGATAATGGGAGTTAGCCCAAGCAAACTTCTCTTTCTATAAAGCTTTTACGCAAAATTTCTTATCTCCTACAGACCTTACCTTGTCCCTCTAGCCTGCATTTCTGTTTTCTCTACCCTTCTCTTTCGTCGGGTCAGTCTTGTTGAGTACTTTGTACTCAGGGTTTGTTGAACCCCTGTTGCAGGTGCTAATTGGTGTTTAAATCAAGTTCATGTCGGTGGGCTCGACGTGATCTGGTTGTCCCCTCCCGACTTAGGCGTTCCACCTAAGTTGACTTCTGAAGTTCTTCTCTGCTTCCGCCGCTTCCGCAATCAAAGTCAAGTTTGTAAAAGTTAACTTTTTCATATATTTTGTAAACTTAATGTTATTACTCTTTCGCACTCTGATATATGTTTTATCATAAATGTTGTAATGTTGTAGCTACTCCTTTGTTGATCCTGGTATGAGTTGACAAATGTGGTTTAATCGGGGTCCTTTAAGGGCACCCGACAGAGCTTTCTAAGTTATCTGGAACACATGCATGGCTATCAGAAGTCTTGGAGACAATGATAGGTGCGTGTGGGCCATATAATTTAGGAGGTTCTGCCACACAGTGTCCTCGAGACAGTACCCCTCGAGACCGTAACCCTGAGACCGTGCCCTCGAGACCGTAACCCCCTCGAGTTCTAACCCTCGAGACAGTACCCTCGAGAGCATACCCCTCGAGAGCATACCCCTCGAGAGCGTAACCTTGAGACCGTAACCCCTCGAGCCCCT
>CM041629.1:9481318-9538208 GCA_023333625.1 Bothriochloa decipiens | reverse complement strand
CTGATTCCGCCCTATGGCGATGTAATAAGTTATTGTAACTCCCTCTAATTGCACTCTTTTGTTCGATGTATGGATTATGGATTCAACTGTTATCGGGTAATGTGATTTAAATGGTCATATTACACTCCGACACTGTGGATTTTCCTTCGCGGAAATCAAGGTCGTTTCACATGTGCAGTGCGACCATTACAACCACAAGCAGCACAACAAAGACCATGGTTATTAGAAGCCTGCAGCGGTTCACAACGCACATTTGGAGAAGATGTAGCCACGACATCTGCCCAGCTCCGAGCATTGCGGACATGGTGATGCTGGAAAGGAGAGTCGGAACGCGGCGAAGCCGAGGAACGCTGAGGTGGCACTGCCGCTCCCTATGCCCAGGACGACGACAACGAATGCAGCGAAAGGAGTCCTGGTAAGAGCTGACCTGATGACCACGGGCGAGACAGCGGTAGCATCTGCCACGAGCCCATGTCTTGAAGGCGAGACTACGATCTAGCCGAGAGTTGGACAACAGGGATGACGGCCGTGCGACACGGCCCGACGATGGGGTATGCGGAGGGTGTTCCTCCACACAGGGCGCTGAAGGCTTTGATCTCGGCGAGGAAGGAGGCATGACTGCTCAAATCTATCTGCCAACGCTTGAAGCGGAGTTGTTGAAATCGACGATGTACTGTGCTGACCGACGGACGCGTGGAGGAGCAGGCGGTCGACGATGAGCTCAACTGAAGATGGATTGATGCGGGGCAAAACGTCGAAGGCGGGGCTGCGGCGACCGGCGGCAGCGCAGCCGCAACGGCCGCCGCCGCCGCCAGCAACACGCCCCTGTAGATCTCGCGAAGGCTCACCCAGATGCAGAGCCTTGAAGATGGAGTGGTGGAGATGCTCGGCGAAGTTTGGCTCGACGCCGGTGGATGGTAATGGCAGCTCCCTGACTTCCAGAGCGACGGCAGTGGAGAAGCACCGACGAGATCTGAAAAATCCCCACCTATCCCTCTTTTGCTCCTCGATGCATACTCTTTTGCTCCTCAATGCGAACAGCAGGCAAGGGAAGGATGCAGAGTCTGGCTCGGAGCAGCGGGGTCAGGGTTGGCCATCATCCGTGTGAGCCAGCTCACCCTCCGTCCATCCCGGTTGCTTGGTAGCCAATGTTGGGGGCGGCGGGCGGAACACGGGCCCCCGACGACGGAGTCGCGGAAGCACGACGGTGGCACGATCGTCGGGCTGGAGGTAGGCGGATCTGGCGGGCGCTCCACGCACTCGCCAGCGGGGGACGCACGCAGGCTCGTGGGGGCACGGCGGTGCCGGTAGATCTAGACTAGTCTAGTTTTTTTGAGTTCAGATAGGAAAACAACATTAGGTTTAGCTCCTGCACGCACTCCGTGAGCTTTGACGTTAACAGGAGAAAAACAAAAAGAAAAACCAACCCAACCCATGTGCGTGCTCTCTTGAGCGCGTCCAGATTATTGCCTGCTGGTGTTTGCTCCCTGCTACGCCTGCGCACGATGAGGGATTGCCACGACGCTCATCCCGCCGGAACCACTCCACTAAGCAGCCGATGTATGTAGGAGAGCCTCATGCGCCCATCTGCCACAGGACCGCGGCCGGCGCCCGCACCGTCAAGGCAAGGGCCTGGTGCGCCACGGCGAGCAGCAGGCCAGCAGCCGTGTGGATCTGCACGAGGAGCGCTGCTCGAGCTTTTTGCCGATGTCCTCCGCGTGGCCTTCGTCGTTGTCACGCACAGGTGCGCAGGCGAACCGCTGGCCCGCTGCCGCCTCGCACAGTTGGAGCCGCGGCAGCAGCGGGCTGTGACTGTGAGTTGCAGACCGGCGGCCGGAGAGAGGAGAGCGCGCACGGACGGCCAGGGGATGGAGTGCGTGGAGGGAAGCCTTCGCACGCCGCCGATGGGAGGGGATAGAGCAGGGGGGGCCGCTGCAGCTACCAGGAGCCGCGGATCTTCCATTGGAGGCCGCGGCTTTTTTTTCGCATATCGAGCAAGGATGCCGAGACGAAGAGGTGGACAACATGGGTCACAGGCGGTGTGAAGAAGCCTGAAGGGCAAATTTGTCTCTTCGCATGTGATGCAGTGGGCAACTTAACGAAAGGCTAAATGAGTAATAAAATTTTATTTTAAGACTAAATACAAAACTTTAAAAAAAAGTTAAATAAGTAACCAGATATTTTTTCATAGCCAAATAAACAACTGTCGCTCGATCGAAAGACCCGGGCGGGGCACCAGACAAGCCTCACGAGGTTTTCTGGTGGACCGAGGGAAGACTTGTGGCGCGTGTAGTTGGGCCTGGAACGAGCCTTTCTGGTGAGCTCTGCCCTGTTTTCGTCCAGGGCCGAGGGTATAGAAAATGTGGGCCGAGAGTCAGGCAATCTAGCCCAAGTAAGGAAGTCCTTCCCGTATACGTACAAATGGATGTGCTGAGTGCTGACCGGGCCGTTCTAGCCATCTGGCCCAAGCACTCAGCACATCCATATCCGTTGCGTCTTGGCACCGCGTGATCCGAGCCGACACGCGACTAAGCGGGCCCGGGCATGTGACTTCAGGCGAGACGCGGCGCGCGGTGGGGTCGCACGGACACACGGCAAGCTCTCGGTCCCTCGCCCCTCGCCGCGCGCCAAAAGGTGAACCCCGGGGTCCAAAGCTTTCCAAGTGCGTGATAGCGATCGTTTCGCCGGGTCCACGTTATATTAATTTCAAATAAGCACGTGACAGTTTTGGCCCAATATAAGAAAAATTTTACAAAACGACATGAAAATAGTACCACGTTGGTTTTTGAATATAAAATCATCTCTGCTCTTTATAAAATTAAAAAAATAAGGGTTACATAGTTGATTATATAACACACAAACACAACAACTACCTCCTTTTACCCTTTTCCCCATGGACCCCATCTATCTCTTCTTATTGTTATTCATCGCGCTGCGTGGTTGCATGATCGATGATGATGATGCTCTAGAGTGGTTAGGCTGTTTAGAGCAGCCCATAGCCACTTCACGTCCTGACAAGTCCCTGGTCCCTCCCGGGCATGGCGAGCTCCGACAACCCAAACAATCTACGAGCACATAACAGACGCGACACGAACAATCTTGGATCACGACGGGAGGTTACAGCAACAGTATCAAACAAATATCCAAGGCGCCAAACAAACAGGGACTACTCAATCACAGAGGGTGCACAAGTAAAATCTCGTTTGCTTCATCTTAGTTTCAGACCCTGGAGAAACAGGCGCACAGCACTCCCAGTGCGAAACACACAGCAATTCTCACGGCAATTATCGACCAAGACAAAGTAAACACCCTTAGCAGATTTTACTGATAGCCTAAAAGTTAACCGACCATAAAAAGAATGGTATCCAGAAAAGGACAGCCATTCTGGTGGCCTTATTAACCATAAACAGTAAAGATTTGGATAGTGGGCAGTTATATAAATTCTTCTTCCCATATAAGTCCACGCTCATTATTTGTTGCTTTAGGACAATGGTCACATCTTGCTTGCTCGTCTCAGCCACAGACTCTTCTATCAATGAATCCCTGCAGAGGCATAGAAAAATGATGAGTTCAAACTTCAAAGCTCCATCTTCTTATGGATCAATGGTTTCCCAAGAAAATATAAAGTTAGGACTTAGGACAAAGGTGATGCGAAATTTTGGCAGTTATCCAGCCTTTAAAAATTTTGGATGATGCAAAACTTCAAGCCGTTTCAAATAAACTTTAGCACTTCTGAGTTCTGATCCATGTATGGGATATTAGATCCAAGGAACAGCCAATTCCATGCAGCCATATATGGAGGTAAGTGAAAGAAGAGAAAACGACCTCATTGTTCATCCCACTATGACAACTAGATGACTGTGCAACTTGGTTAATTTCTAAAAGAATTTAGATGCTGAAAATGGGGGGTTATATTATAAAAAAAAAATTAACAAACATGAAATAGTTTCTAATCTTTCAGTTGAACATGACATCTCAAGCATGACACGATGTATTTTTCACATAGTAGCAAATTCAACTGAGTGCTGAAATTTGTCGAGTTTGTTTTTGGCCACGCAACTCTAAAATCAAAAGTCTTTGAACATCAAAGTATCAATACTAAACAAACTTAACCATGTAGTTGGATTTAAAGGTGGTTTAATATTTTCTAGCACCGATAGAGACATTATAATTTTTTAGAAAAATGGTACTGGTTTCATTTTTTTGTGATAAAAAATAAAGTAGTTATGTGTTTTTGTAAAATACACCAGTTTTAAGTATTTTTTTGAAAATACAAAAACACCTTTGAAACCAACTAGATAGCCAAATTTGTTCTGTACTGATAGTTCAGTGGGCAAAGATTTCTGGTTTTTGGAGTTGCATGGCCAAAACCAACCTTAAGCAATAGTTCGATAGGAAAAAATGGACTTCTCCCACAGGGGGGAAATGGGAACTAATACAAATAATAAGAGCATTATCTAAAGAAACAAGTATACAGGTGAAATACGAGAAACTAGAAGTTTAGTTAATCCAAATAATGTGGGTAAAATGTGTAAAAAGTGCAAATAGTTCATGAACATAAAAAATTGGTATGCAATAAAAAGTTATGTACACAGAATCCTTTTCTGATGGAATAGGAGGGGTTTGTCTGGAATCCGTTTGTCTATGCCCCTACTAATTATATATTACTTCAACAAAAAGTTAAGTACACAAAGAAACAAAGAAAGAAAACAAAACATATATCACTGGAACAAATTTGGGGAAAGCATCCATTCTGAATTAGGAGAAAGCATTTATTCTGAATTTGAATTTGGCAGAAGCCAGAGTCGGCGTTGCATTGTTGAAGAAATAGTCAATACAGGTTGGATGATAGAGCATCTTACTAACTGTTATACATTAAAGAAAGAAAAAGGGTCAATACTGAGATGTTCTCTTGTACAATCAAACATTTGAATTAAAAATTTCGCTTCACTTAGAAGCATAGATGACTTGAGGAAACAACAGAGACAACATCTACACGTCTGGAAGACGGCAACAACCACGAAGCCTAGATAGCGACATTTTGTTTTCCTTTGTCAAGGGACTCCAGAAATTTGGACATTTTCAAAACTTCAAGAAAAGTGGAAGCTAAGTTCAATAGCATGACTGTTAAGTGCCAAGTCAGAGGACCTCTGTGGATCATGATCATGACTCGTATTGCGTCTACTGCTAACATTAGAGTTTTATAATAGCTAGAATTGAATTATCCATGAAAACAGTACATGTGAGGGGAAATTGCAGTAATGCCAAGAATAATCTTGCACAGTAATACGGGGAAAAGAGATAAATCAATTATGAACATGAAAGTACAGATACCATGAATCAAATGATAATGAAATCGATTTGACTCATGCACACTTTCCTAAAGGTGCATCTCCTATGTACATTCCATCACAACATTATCAAGAGTACATGGCTTATATCTTAAGACATCCATACCTTACAGTTCCCCTTATTTTTCAGTTTGGATGTCGGATGATCCTTTGCAGCACGACGGTCCTTGCCCGTCGGATATCCCGGCTACACCGGTCTGCCTGCTCCCCAAGATCCTCGACACTCTTCATGAAGTTTTCCATCTTCTTCTTGATCTCCTCCACCCCAAATTTCACCGCCGCCTCATCCCGCTCTGCAAACTCTACGCAGTCTACCAATGAGCTGATCTCCACCTCCACCCGGTTGATGAGGACTCTGATACTGTCCAAATCCTTGATGGCAATGAATGTGCCAACCTGCATTGAGCTCACGACCTCCTTCTGTCCGCGGAGCGCATCCTGATACCCTTTCAGCAACGAATCGATCCACTTCCCCATAGATCCCAGCGGGACCGCAGCAGCCGCGGCCAATGCCGCAGCGACAGGGGGGGCAGCGATGGCCGCGGCAACCACCGAGCAGATGAGCACGGCCGCGAACGTGGTGGCGAAGATGATGCTTGACACCCGGCGCCACGCCTTGATGGTCTTGATCTTCCTGTCGAGCCGGTGCTTGTGCTGCTGCAGCTTCTCCAGCATGGTCAGCTGCTGGCGGTAAACGGCCTGGAAGGCGGCGAAGAACTCGTCCGTGAAGGGGTCCCCGGCCGCCTTGAACTGGCGCAGCTCGTGCAGCGTGCGCGCGTACCGGGCGGAGGGAGCGGCGGCGTCGCTGCCTTGCTCGTCGTCGAAGCGCTGGAGCGCGACGTGGAGGAGGAGCTGGGAGTCGCGGGCGCGCTTGAGGCACTTGTCGAGCGCGGTGCAGAAGTCGAGGGTCTGGAGACTGCTCTCGAAGTAGTCCTCGACGAGGTCGAACAGCTCGGGGCTCTTCCAGATGTCCTTCTTGCAGTCGAGGATGACCCGCACCACCTCCTGGTTCATGTCGAGGAGGCAGCCGGTGACCTCGCGGAGCGAGTCCAGCGACATGGACCGCACCTCGACGCCCACCGCCAGCGTCGAGATGGCGCGGCTGGTGCGCCGCTGCAGCGTCGTGTCGAACGTGCGCAGCTCCGGGTCCGACCGGCACGCCGCCTCGTACGAGCTCAGCTCTTCCGCCGGCGCCGCCTCGGGCGGCAGCGCGGACTCCGGGTGCTCCGGACGCCTGTTGCTGCTGCCGCTGCTGCTGCTGTTCCCCATTGCCGGAAGCAAAGGCGACACACTCGAATCAGGATCCAAAAAAGAAGAGCCTTTTCCCTTTGGAAGGATGAAATCAAGAAACGATGTATTTTAGAAGGACCAAATCAAGAGGCGCTTCGGCAACTAGGACGGATCAAACCAGCGAGCATTGGCGGAACCCACAAATAGTGGTCTCCGAAGAACCGAATCAAAAGAAAAACTCCTACAGCTCAGGAAATTCAAGATGTGGATTTGCGGAGCAAGCGAACGCCGCAAACTTTATCTCAGGGGATCGAAGGCGCGTTGCGTCAGACCCCAGGCGCGAGGTTTCGGGGAAGCAAGAAGAATGGATTGCAATGCAGGGGCCGGGAAGACCGGGGGTGGGGGGGGTGTGGGGGTGGTCGGGGGGAGGCGGGGTGGGGGTGTGGGTGGGGGGGAATGGATTTGTGGTGCGGTGCCGGCGCGGGGATGACGTCAGGCGAGGAGGTGGACGAGGGGGGTGATGTGGGGATGTCTTGTACGCATGACGAAGGAGATGGGGCGGGCGGGGTTGGCAATGGCCATCGCCGGAAGCAACCCGACGATGCTTGTCACTCCATCGCTGGGCTGGGCGCGTGTGGATGTGGTGTGCACTGCTGCGGTGTGTGGAGTCACTCAGCAATTGCGCGTGTTCCTGCTGCCACTTTCAGCTCTCCTCCTCGAGGTCGGCGGAGGCTGTCAGCTCTTGCAGCCTGGGGGAAGCAAAGCAAGCAAGGAGAACGAGGGAGGGAGTGTGCGCGTGTTTGTTTGGCATGGTGCCTTGTCGTCGGGGTCACAGCAAAAGGCACAAATAACGGCAAATGCTAATCGGCGCATGGGAAAGAATTTGGCAATTCGCAAACCAAATTCGGTTACGGAATCTTGTGCTTTTCCGGTGAGCTTCTGGTCAAGTTTCGTGGCATTTAGCCGGCATGATGAGCTCGTACAGTACTCTTTAGCGATGATGAAGCTGAAACTGATGAGTGGAGTGCCTGAATTCTTGTGGTCAGATGTACTCCTGCCCGGCCAAGAGTCCAAGCTCATTACTTGCACTAATCAGCAGTCAGCATTATGCTAATGGCTAATCACAAAACGTGAGAGGTGAGATCAGCAGTAAGAGTAACTTACACTGATCCAATTCATATATATGTACTCCACAATCCACATCCATATCCGGAGGAAACCCTGTGGCCAAAGGCATCTAAAGAGATGAGACTACCAGGCCACGGCCCGGCCTCGGCCTGGCCACGTCATCGGAGAAACGGTGGCTGTCCGATCTTCAGAGCGACGGACAGCGACGCGTTGGGCATCGTGTACGGACAGTGGGTCCCACTGGCCCCGCCTCCCTCTCTCCCACCGCGTTCCGTTCCACGACGCCTGTGGTGTGCTGTCTAAGGCGGATTGGCTCGCTGGTACCAGGGCCCGGTGTCAGCGGCGGTGGGTGGGTCCCACTGTTCCGGGTCCCTTTCTCCTCATCCGTCCGGTTTTGCAGGTGGGTCCCATGAACCCCGGCTCGCTCCTCGCCGAGCACGTCTGCCCATTTCCTCCTGCCGCGCTGAACGCAAGGATCGTTGTCGTAGGCCGATTGGTTCTTGGGACGGAGGCCCACGGTCAGTGGCTCCGGCGCCACAGCTTGGTGCATATGGTCGGTCCCACGTCGCACGACGCTTGATTCTGCTGCCGCGCTGAACGGAAAAATCCGTTGTCAAAGAAGGGCCCACGGTCAGTGGCTCCGGCGCCACAGCTTGGTGCATATGGTCGGTCCCACGTCGCACGACGCTTGATTCTGCTGCCGCGCTGAACGGAAAAATCTGTTGTCAAAGAAGGGCCCACGGTCAGTGGCTCCGGCGCCACAGCTTGGTGCATATGGTCGGTCCCACGTCGCACGACGCTTGATTCTGCTGTCGCGCTGAACGGAAAAATCCGTTGTCAAAGAAGGGCCCACGGTCAGTGGCTGTGTCTGTGATGGGGAGGTGTGCCCGGACGGGCGGGGCGACGGAATGGCCACTCCCTGCTCCCGGCTAACCAGCAGAGACGTTGTCCACACACGATTGGCTCAAACGCTGTAGGGCCCATGGTCAGCGACTGCGTGGGCTGCCTCGTAGTCTGCACGCGTGCGTCATCCGGTTCTGTACTCCTGTGCGGTCGTTGTCGCTTCCCCGTTCGTTACCAGGGTGGGGTCCGGTTTGGGTGCCAGGATTGGATTGCGGAACGGCAGCCGCGTTGCCGAGCCCGCCCGTGCACAGAGTGACAGGCTGAGCCATCTGTGGTGACGCTGAAAGGGTGGCCCCATATATGAGCGGGGCCCAAGTGTCGGGGTCTGCTTCTGGTTAGGGTTGCCCTACAGCGGTGCCACCGGGAACGGCAGGATAAAAGGGGTTGCTCCCACCTCCGTTTCGCCTCCCCTGCCGTCTTGCCGTTTCTGTGAGGTAAGCTTCCACGGCGGCTCGCCGCCCATGGCACCTAGTCGCGCATCCCCTTTTCGATTCTGTTGCTTAGACAGTCCAAACTAATGCTCCCTCCCTCCGCGCCGACCGCCGTGCGCTGATTTGTAGGTGCTGGATGGGGATCTGGGAGCTCTGCTCGGAGGACCGAGGTGCTGGGAACAGCGGCTGCCGAAATGTGGCTCGATCCTCTGTTATCCCAGACTTTATGCACGTACGCCTCAGCCGAAATGTGGCCGTTATTTCCTTTTCAGTTTTCTTTGTGTGATATTCAAGTCTCAAAAAAACCTTTTTATCCATTTCTTGATTGTGAAGATTTGGTAGCATCATGACAGAGTAAGACGCACCAGTCGTCCATGGCCATTAGTGTTAAGGCTGAATTTGTGATTAGGAAGAAAGCGTAATGTTTCCAGAATCCAGAGGGAATGGCAACAGCCAACAGGATTAGCGAGACCGGGTTTGACGAGTGTGAACGGCTAAAAGAGCCAAAGCGCACACGCAGCAGAAAGAAAAAAAACAGAAAGAAAGCCTGGCTCCGGCCGGAGTGACTACCACGTGGTTTCCCAAGAATCTTCTGAGAAGGACGTTGCGGGTACTGTAGACATGACTACGTTTCCTTCCGTATAAGTGCCTGACATGCCACGAACGCTATTTGGCGCACGCCCCAGTACGCTTACTGGCGCACGCGGCCACATCCGAACAAGAAGTGGGCGGGAGGGGGCCGGGGTGGCGGGCGGAGCGGCCGACAGCGAGGGCGCCGCGGCCGGGGCGGCGGTGGACGAGGCGGCGGCGCTACCTTCCTATGAGATAGGGTTTCGGCGAGGTCGACGAGGCGACGGCGGCGGTGGTGAGGGTTCCGGCGAGGTCCCGAGTTCCTCCATCCTCTCCCCGGCTGTAGAACCCGCCCGGCCGGCCTGGCGGCGGTCGTCAACACGGCGGCGGCGGCGGCACCGAGCTAGGCGGGGTTGGACAACCGGATGGGTATGGGCAGGCGGTGGGGGCAAACTCCGGCGAGCGGCGGCGGGACAGGACGGGGGATGTGGAAGAAGGGGGCGCCGCGGCCGCGCGAGGGCTCGCACCCTCGCGCGGCCACGGCGGGGGTGGCAGGGCGGTGAGGCCGCGGGTCGCGCGAAGAGGTCACGTGGGCAGGGTGGGGAAGCAGGGGAAGGGAGAGGTTGTGGTGAGGAAGATGAACAGTAAGGGCCACGTGTGCGCCGCGACGTGTACCGGCGCGCGTGCGCCGCGTAGCTGGCCCCTCTGACATGCGGGCCCATGATTAGCTTGGTCCACTTGATGGTTGACTCGATCTATAAACAAATAAAAAAGCATAATATAAAGCGCGGTCACTAGTCTCTATAGTACAACAGTTACATTTTAATTTTGCTCCAGAGCCCATACGCCTTCCGGAGTTTAAGCAACCAAAGTGACATTTTAGTGTGTGTGTATATATATACTCTTTCTGTCCGGTATTATAGGGTATTCTGGCTTTTGAATTTTTTTAAAATATAGTGCATCTGAGAATAAAAGAATAATGTTTAATTAAATTAAAGTGCATGATTATTTTTTATATAGAAAGTAATTCATTTCCTTGCCTATTTTGTATAAGAATGTTGAGAGTTTGTCCTTTAATTATGCAAATCAAATCAAATTTTAATATATTAGGAAGGTAAGCGAGGGGTACATGCGTCTATTGTTCTCTCTATTATTTTATCCTAAAATAGCAAGAATGCACTATATATCAGGACGGAGAGAGTATATATACTCCAAGAGTAGTCCATTTAAAAGCTATGAAAAGAAAATCCAACATCCAACCAATATCTAATAATGACTTGCAATGCCTAATCCAAATCCAACAATATGAAAAAGTTTGCTATTTAAAGTTAGAACATGGGATCCCTTAGAACATCATATCCAGAGCATGGTTTTCTATTTCCTTCGTCTGGAAATTACTATTACTCTCACTTTTCAAAAAAAGTAAATACTTTTCACTTTGACTAAACATATAAAAAATACTCTCTCCGTCCCATAAAAGGTGACAATCTCACTTTTTGAGAAGTCAAATATTTTGAGATTTGACTAAATGCATACAAGAAGACATTAGTTTGTGGTTCATAATTAGTTTTATTAGGTAGATAATTGAATATATTTTTATAACAGTCTTATCAAAAGATACAAATGTGTTGCCAATACCTTCTATAAACTTAATTAAATTTTAGAAATTTTAACCAACATGCATCCTATATATAGTGACATATCTTGTAGGATGAAGGGAGTAAATTATTAATGTTTGCATCATAAGGGTTAATCGTGGAATATATGTTTATAATAAACTTATTTAGAGATACAATGTTGCTACTACATTTTATAAATCTAGTCTAGCTTAAAAAAGTTTGACTTGTACGAAACAAAAGGACACTTAAGTTGGATAGAGGGAGAACGTGCATGTTGGCAACAGTTTGCATTTAAATATTTAACCTTGAGCCCATACTATAAATTTTTCAAAATAGTGTAAGAAATGTTCTAGATGAGCTACTTCGCTGTTTTTTTTTTCTTTTTCAAGTTACGCTATAGATATATCTCCATTATATTTATTTTGTTATCTAAATAATTATACATCTCTACTATTATTAAAATAATCTAAAGTAACATCTAAATCTTGATTTAAATTTCTTAACTGTACCATTATGTAAAATGACCTACAATAACTCCTAACCTTCATTTTTATTACCAACATATGACATTAAAGAAACACTAAAGAGACCCTTAAATGTGATATTAAATTACCACACCTCCATTATTATTTAAAATAACCTACATATATCCTTAGATTACCTACATATATCAAAGGTACATCTAAATTACTCAATTATTTCGTTGTTCAAATATAAAAGAAACTCGACGGTTGAAATGATCTAGATGGCTAGAGAGGGAGGGTTATAAATTCTAGAACAAAGTCCATAAAAGTCAATCCGTAATGGCAACTACTTTGCCAAGCTCTAGTCCAGCAAGCAAGCCTCCTACATAAGCCTAGTAGCAAATGATGTTGACACTAAAGTATTTCATCACACAAGGTCGACCTACTAACTAAACGAGGCTACTCTAGCTAGCTAAACTAGTTAGCAACTAGATTTACTACTCTACTACTAAAGCTGCAACTAATTAGAGAGCTACTATATATACTAACAACCAACTACCGCACAAACAATATATGAATGTGAACACATAAGTGTGGAGATCAATATCGAATTGGCAACCAATTTTTACTAGATATATCTAAATATTTTATATATACCTAAGATGCATGTTATATCAAGAATTCAAGATACATACTAAACCCCCAATTATAACTTGCAACTTAGAAGAGAGAACACGTAGGAAAACTATAAACTCCCTACACCGTTTGGAACGGAGGAAGTGATAAGACTCTCGTGACCAACCAACGAACTTGACTGAACTCGGTAGCATGTGAACCGACTACTACCTAGGACTAGGATACGACGACACGCCGATGCAGGGTCATGCGGTCACAACTCACGGGATGCGCGTGGCATGGAGACGCGGAGAGGTCAGGCCGGCGCTACAAGGCGTTGCATTCCAGTTTTATTCTCTAGCTACTGCTCCATTCAGACTCCATAATCCACATCATACAAGGATATGGACCCCGCCGCCTGATCCATCGTCTGACTGGTTGCTGAATGTGATTGCTTCGCGTGTTGACCCTGCAGATTGCACAACTCGAACTCGCTGCAGCAACGTCCAGTACTCCAGTTTCACATATATAGTCACAATCGATCGTTGTCCACACGCCGTAAGTACGTACCAAGGTTGAGAAACAAACCAGAGCCACCCACCCAAAATCGAGCCTATCAACCGGGGCAAACGCAGCTCGCTCGCCGATCCAACACGTGTTGGGCAGACAGACGGCACACGGAAGCTCTGGTCCTGATCTAGAATTGGAGAGAAGAAGATCGAGGGCTTTGCGAGAGCTCTCGATCGGTCGCGGACTCGCGGTGCGCTCGTTTGGGCGAACACGCTCGCTTAACGGTTTCCCCTTGCTTGCCTTGCTGCCCGACCGTGGCCGTAGACCTGCAGGTTACTTGGCTTGCATTGCATCCGCACACACACCGCCCACGCCTGTTACTGTGCGAGGCGTTACAGGCTGCGCGCTATGCGCGCCATGGACTGCTAGGTGCACTTTTTTTTTTTTTTAAAAAAAAATCCCACACTATGAGACAGAGGATCGCGTGCGTGATTTGCGATGCAATTATGCGTGCTTGACGACGCATTATGTTTCGACTAGGAACGTGTCTGCCTGCGATGCAAGCCGGCCCGTGCGCTGGCCTTTCCGGATGGCAACCAGGTCAGCTGGTCCAACCGCCGATCGTGGTTTCTAACGTTCCATACGGTGGCTTCAACTTCCGCTCAACTCCACACGATGTCAGTGAGCTATGGACCTCATGCATGGCCATGTCTGGTCAAGCTATGCAGGCACGGGCCGGCTCTTGGGTGTTGATGAGGCTCACGGCCACGAGAGCAGCTGGTCTGGTTGCGTACGTTCGCAACCGAGAGAGGGATAGGGACTCTTGATATGTGGTCAAGCTCGCCGATCGTTATTAACAGGTTTAACTGAAAGATCAACATCGATGTGCTGTCGTCTCGTTCCGTTCCGTTCCGTTCAAGAAAGTATATCGATCGAACCAAAGCACGACCTGATCATGACATGCCACGGCATTTTTTGCAAACACGACACGGGATCGAACGAGCAGATCGAGGGATGCAGCACCCAACCACGCCCATGCTGCTCCAACATTGCCTCGTGCCGGAATTGTAGCCTTTAAAAAAACGCAACGGGTCGGCGAACATTTTCGGCGACGCTAGAACAGTTAGGCTGTCTAATTCGTAAAGCGGTCTTGCTGGAACACACCGCCTGGGGCAAAATATATATACTGCCGATGCAAAATAATCCTGTGCGTAACGGCCAAGTGTATGGACTGCAGCCACGGTTACTTTCACTGTACTGTTTGTGTGGTGGTGGTGGGGGGGGTGGGGGTGGGGTGGGGGCGTGTGGGGTGGGGCTTCATGCTTATATTGTTTAGTCATTTGATTTACTGATTAATTAATATTTATACAGGCCTTCGTAGCATAGTGGTAGTGCGTTCGCTTCGTAAGCGAAAGGTCGCGAGTTCGATCCTCGCCGAGGGCTATGTTTTATGTCATTTTTTTTGTAGAGCACGTGTTTTGTTTTGTTCTTCTTTCCCCAAGCGGGCGCCTAATGGGAGGGATATGTGGACTTGGCACCCTGAATATTTGGATGCGATGTTGTAGCAAACAATCGAATCGAGCTTGGAAACAACAGGTTAGCTAATCCTGGTGCTCGGCCTGGATGCATGGGAAACGGTCCAAGGACGTTACTAGCGCCCAAGACGAAAATAAACAGAATAGTGAAAGATGCCTTCGAGTACAATTGACTACGTCATGTTGATCTGTGAACCAACGTTGCAGCTAACATCACAGAGCATATTGTCACACCCTCGTGACGATGGTGGAAAAAGCAAAACTCATAAGCTTGCCCACCATGGAGAATACATGGCATACTCTACATATGGAGCACAATTCGTAGGCTCAATGACAATCGTCTGCAAAGCATCGATTTAGAAATCTTGCGGTGTAACCCATGTCTAAAATTTGCTTACGTCCCAGCTTTGCATGTGGATCCTCAAATTAGGGGCTCTGCTTTTGATTTGAGGGGCCCTGAGCTTTGGAAAAATGACTCCTGTTGCTTGTTATTTATTAGCCAAAATGGAAAAGGTTTACGTATGAAGGATAATAAATAATAGTAACATAGTCCGTGTATCTAGCATTCACCCAAAATTGTTTTTTTGGGCTAAACCCCCCACCTATTTTTTTTAATAAATGGGGAAAAAAGTATGAGATAAATACAAGTGCACGAGGAGTGCAAAAGGGAGCTTGCAAAGCTCAAATACAAAATCTAGAAAACATTAAGCTATATTCTCTAACCACCGCCTGACAGAGCCGATACGGCTGGGTTTGGTTTGATGCAAATCAAGTTTTTCTTTAAAATGGATCTTCCAGCTGGTGAGAATGCATGACTTGTTATAAAAAATCAGTCCATTTCTAGATGTCCAGTTGCAATTTATAATGGAAATTGCAATTAACAGACGAAACCAACAGAAATTGCAATTAACAGACCAAAATTGTTAGCCATACGATTGCAATTTATAATGGAAACAAACATATACTTATTTACATAATAAATCCTATGAAGTCAGGCATATTAGGCCTGATTTAACAAACAAATATACAACCAACGAATTTGCGAAGACGTTACTCGTCTGAAAGTAGCTGGCAGTTACATCCACTCAAGTGGTGCTAACAAATAGATGCATAATCCATTAGAATTTTGTTAACAGATGAAACGAGAACTTGCTGTTTCAAAACTTGCAAGTCAGATGGTGCCTGAAATGCTTGCACCACAAAAGTTTGTAGTTGTAGCAGCAGAACATTGCTCTTCATAAGTTCTGTGCCAAATTGTGCAGCCACTGTCAACAAAATGCAGCTCTTTTTTTTCCTATTGGGACACCATAGTTTCCTGTCATCCTTATATCTGATATGGGCTTAGATTAATCTTTCTTTACTTATTGTCTGATTTTTGAGGAAGATTGTATAGAAGCAGTCCGAGCACTAAGGTAGCAACACCAATCAAAAATGATGTGCTCAAATTTGTTCCTTCGGGTAGATATGGCAGAGGCAGTGACAGGATATAGATGGAAAGAGGTACTGCAGGGAAGCATAGTGTTAAAAAAATGCACAACAAACCAAAGATAAGTCAAAAGGGCTTGTTTCCTTAAAGTTCTGGCCACCAGTCATGAGTGCAATATCGAGTTATAGAGTATGTCAACTGCTTATGAGGAAACTTGTTCTAGCAAAACTACACGAAAAGGTTTGCATGGCACATCAATTTTTTTGAAGTGTCCTTGCCTGGCTACCTTGCACAAGTACTCTGCTTAATAAACATTTAAAATATGAAGAGGGAAAACAAACTGCATAACCTGCTAAAGTTGATGTTAGTGAAGCAACCACTGCTGTAGACATCTTCACAAGATTAAGGACAGGAATGTTGAAGGCTATGTTCAGAGTTATGTAGAGAAGTGGTAGCAAAGGAGCTCCATGGCAATCTGAAAATCCAAATCATTAGCAAATGATCTTGCATCATAGATCATAGATAATCATGGTCAATGCTGCAGGCCTCAAGTGTTTTGAATTTGACATAGCTAGCAAAGCGTTATATATTTATGCCATGCATACCTGAATAATATTACTCGTCGTACCAAAACAAAAAGATAAAATGGATAATATTCACTTGTGGAAGATTTCAGAATATTTTTTTTCTCCAATCAACCATATATTTGAAATTACATAATATGAGATAATGCTCCACTTATTTACCTCCTGAACGTACTATGAGAAACAATACTCACCCTTCAGATTCCCTCCAACATTCAGAAAGCATGCAGCACCACGGTTTAGGTATGCAGGGAGTTAAGCAAAAGGAATCCCTTTCAAGTTAGAGAGAAATCAAAGACAGAGATTTTCAGTGAGCAAAAGGAATACAATCCAAATGATTCATAAGCCAAAATGGTAGAAGGATAACCAGAAATTTCCAAAGAATCATACAGTACCAAGAAGGTCATAGTACTGGCATTCCTATTTTCAGTACTGACTAGGAACCTACAGTTATAGAAAAAAGAGAATCTCTATTATCTTACCTGGAAACCTGAACCAAAAGAGTTGACTACAAATATATCAGGCCGCTTTCCCTACGCAAACAAAAGATAACAAGTTATTATTCATGCTTTCAATATCAGAAAATTAATGAGAAAAAACTGAGGTTTAAACAAACCTCAAGGCGTTTTGCTCTATCAATGAAAACAAACTCCTGTAATAGTGCCAAAAAAACTATATAGCTGGATTAGCACGAAAATCCCACCATAATGCTACTATGAACACTCAACCTTAATAATGGAAGCAGCAGCTTGAAATGCAGCTGAAGTCATCATTACTGCTGGCCAAAAGAATTTGACTTCAGAGAGAATCGGACCATCACTGGCTCCACTGCATTCATCGAGAAAGGAGGATGACTAAGAAAAACTGCAAATCAAATCATGAGCATAATACATGCACCAGTGCACCACAATGGTAACCTGTACAAATGATCCACCATAATATCTTTTCTAACTTTATACTCTTCCAAGATATTTGGTTCAGCGTTTATATATTTTATCTTGTGGTAACAAGAAGTTTTTTCTCAGAATTATGTCACTGAAAACTAGGAATAGACAAGAAATTTGTCGATTTGAATCTACTGGTAAACATTTAGACCACTAATTCTATGAACAAAATGTAGTGTCGCTGTTATTATTTAGTAAAATAGAAATGGCATATCAAATTCTCTTATATTGCCTGCCAATCCTAAAATGCAACCAAGCTTTTATATTTTTTTAGAGTTCGGCAGGAGCTTTGATAATAGTCATCATGATATACCAGATTTTTTTAAAGAAAAACATGGTGTACAATATAATAGATAACAACTAATTATTATTTAGTGCTTGTAATGGAAGTGCAATAGAAGAGCAAGCAAAATAAGAAGGACAACTATTCCAATACGCACCCAACCACTGCTAGAATTACTCCAGTTGTAACAAGCAAGCAGCCAAGGATCTGATTTGTTCTATATTTCCTTCCCAAGATGAGGACTGATAAGATAAGCTGCCAAACCAGAAAAGACTACACAAAGATGGCAAGCATGTTAGACAATTTATAAGAAGATCACATGAAAAGTACTCATGAAGGTGGATGAATCTAGCAAATCTATAGGGCGTACCCAGTGCCGTAGGCTCCCGCACTGCGGAGTCTGGGGAAGGGAAAATAGCCAGCAGCCATCCCTGCACAAATATGCAGAGGCTGGGGGTTGAACCCTGGACCTCTTGGTCACAGGCGGTAAAGCTCTACCGCTTGCACCAGGTATACAAAAAAAAACCTACAAAGATTCAATGTCACTACCAAATGTAGAATGGAAAAACCAAGTTAATTATAACTTGTATAATTGTTATATAATAATGATGGTTATTTAACAGATCAGTGAAAAAATACAAAAATGAACATGTGGAAACACTAAGCCCACCATCCTAGCTACAAGAATTATCTAAGTGCTGATCTGGTGTAAGCACTTAAGAGTGGAAAATATCTATAGAGAAATGCTAAGTAAGAAAAAACAGAAATTGCGAAAACATCCATTTGAGAATTTACAGGGTTATATGTAAAGTTGTAAGAAATACATGATTCATGCCTCTCAGAATCAAAGCTTTGCATATGAAGTAATCAGAAGTGACCCAGTGGTATATGTAGACATATTACCTGTGACAACACTGGAATAGATGGCCCAGGCAACATAGCTGCAAGGACAGACAAATATAGAAACAAATGTCATTCAGTTATGGTCTAGAGGAATCATACCACAACTAATGAACCTGCTACAATGCACAAACTTAAACAATGAGTTGTTGATGGCGAAGTAGGAGCGTCATTGATTACCAGCAGCAGCCATAGCAGCCATGCCTGAAGCAGCACCTAGCGCTTCCAGTAAACCAATTAGCATGAACTGTGATTTTGGAAGTGCTAGCATTTCTCTAGTGACAATCCCAGCACGAAATCTTATGAACAGAATTGAGAAATACACTAGGACATACCTGCAAAGAATATGAAGTGAGTAGTTCAGTGCAGAAAGCAGTTTGTGCAAAGGAAATACGCAAGGACTCTACTGATACTGAATTTTATCTAAGCATTACACTTCATAAGGCCCAGGAAACTTAATTTTGACAAAGCGAAAACCATCAGGGTACGTCTAACAAATTTAATCAATCCAGAAAACTACAATTACACACAGTTCCTATAGTAGTAGTACTTTGTATATAGCACCAAAAATGCTCAATTACACGACAGACGCGAGGTTTCACTGAAAGTACAAAGATTACCCAAATGTGGCGAACTGGGCGAGGAAGAAGGGGTAATTCTTCATTGGCACGAGCGCCAGCTTGTAGAGCACCCGGTTCATCACAGCGATCGCTGCCACCGTGGCGGTCGCTGCCACCGCGATCCCCGTACCACCAGTACTACCACCACCGTCTCCGGAGCTCGAAGAAGCCCTAACCGCACCAGCCGCACGCGCTCCCTTCGAGCCCAGCGTCCCAACGAACCGCCTCCCGCCATCGCCACGGGCCGCGGCGAGTCCCATGTGAAGCGGAGGCGGGAGCCGTAGGGCGGCACGGAGTTGCGTCGGGCACCGCCATGGCGCTCCATTGCGGAGGAGGGGCGGCGGCGGGGAGGGTAGGCACAGCGGCGAGAGGAGGTGCGGCACGGACATGGCGCAGTGGCGATGGCGTTAGAAGATTTCGGGGGTTGGTTGCTTCGCTTCTTCGGAATTGCGGCGCTGGTGCTTTTACGTTTTATACCTCGGATGCGCAGAAAATCTTTTTTCGGGCCACTGTGCCAATTCACGTTTCGCTCGTAGAGAATCTGACTGGTGGGACCAATGGATAGTGAACCCAACTGACGGCGCTCGCGCGTTCGCTCCCGGTCCCGGCCCGGGGCTGCTAGGCGGCGGCGCTTACCTGAGGTGGACGGAGGGCTGGAGGCGGCCCGCAAACTCGGGCGTCGGCGGCGGCGGCGGCGGCGGCGCTCAGCCCTCTGCGCCGGCTCGAAGGAAGGAGACCGACCCAGCGGTTCAGAGTTCAGATTCTCCCAAACCCTTGCCGCTGCCGCCGCAGATGGAAGTCTGCGACGAGCTGCGGTCGTTTGAGGCCACCGGCGTCTACCGCCTCGATGGCACCAGCACCAGCGCCCGAGCCACTTTTCTCGACCCGGTCCGCCTCCTCAACGCGTCCTACCAGCGCTTCCGCATCGTCCCTTCTGCGTACTACTCCCGAAGCTTCGGCCCCCAGCATCAGGAAGGCGAGCCAGAGATTGAGCGGCCCGAGAAATGGAGGAAGCGCAAGCGTAATCAGAAGCCCAAGTCCAGGGAGCTCAATCCGACGGAGCAGATCGCTGAAGCCCGGCACCAGGTGATGTGTTTTACACTGCTTTACTGTCGCAAAGTAATGCTAAATTGGTTCAAACTAATTGTCTTGCTGTAACTTGAGTTCTTACTTGGATCATGGCTTCGGTTTGAGAGCTTGCCAGGGGATTTAGCATTTTTGCTAGTGGCAAATGAAAACATAATGTTTGTTTAAGGTTGTGGAGAAGAACTCTGGAATTTGTTTTGCAAACTTAGTATTTCTTAGTGCTTGAACCTGAAGATGTTGTGGTTAACTTCTGCTAGGAAGTGAGGCCTTTACTGTTGAAAGCACACGAATCACTCATTAAGGCTAAACATCTACTGGAGTACATTTCCAAGACAATCAAAGGCAACGAGCACACACTTGATGCAGGAAGTGGCTCTGAGAATAATTTCGTTGAGCTTGGGACCTCATGGCGAGCACCTTTCTATGAGATCACTATTTGCTTCCGGGAACCCCATGTTCTGGACAATGAGGAAGGTAAAGTAATGAAACAGATGGTTTTATTCTTTTTTACCATGTTTGAAGGTACATGATGCAATGCTGAAGCAGTGTTTATTTATTCTAATATCTTAGGTTCCTTTCATGGCAAAAAGACATCATTTCCTCTATTTAATAGCATAATCAGTGTTTGAAGGGATCGATGAGGCGGAAGGAGAATTCCAGAATAGGCGTTATAGTTTACCAAGAGGAAGTTGCTTCTTGATGGTACATAAATACTTTTTTTCTTTGTTACATATAGTTTCAGCTAACTGAATGATTTGTCCTTAACTATTTGAAATGACTTTTCATGCTTTGGGTCACCTGTTGACATAAAGACCGACTTCAAACGGGTTAGAGATCTCATTCCTTGTAAGTGACAATGTAGCACCAATGATGGCTAAATATGCTCACATATTTCTATGCTTCTGATAATTGTGTTGTCACATTTACTGGATTCCCTAATTCATTGGGTGTTACCCCTTTTCCTCTAGGTAATCTAAATCAAGGGTATAATCTTATAGTTATTGACCTGCCTTGGGAGAATGGATGTGTTCGTCAGAAAGAACCGTAAGCTTACTGTTTGTTCATGGATGTGATTATCTATGAATACGAAGTGCACAAGTATTTAACAGTAATTTTTTAAACTTTGTCTGTAAAGTAATAAAATCTATATTGCCTAGAGCACTTGGTGAGCTTAATGACCAGTGGCGGATCTAGAGTTAGAAACAATTGGTGTCACTAACATAGCTATGATAGACATGTGTTGTCATTGTCTCTTGTGTCCGTAGTAATTTTCCATTGAATTTGCACAAATCATTGCTGTAAGGTGACAGCATTACTTGTACTTTGGCTCCACTGCTAATGACTAAGCCTTGGTACACATCACGGAGGCTGGTTTTGCACTCTGCTTACTGTGCATGCTCTGGTTTTAACTACATTTTACATATGCTCTTTGGCTGGCATTCAAGTCAGAATGTGATGCTTGCATGTTACCATAACTTTTCAATATGTGCTCCACAGAGCGTTTCTTGAAGCCCGTTCTTTTTTCCACTGCGAATTTCTTGTATGATGTCCAATGTAGTGCAGGTCTCACCTTAGCTGACCATAGAGCATATAGGCTGTATCATTTTATTCTATGAACTTATAGTAAAGCATGAGTTGGCTGTGTCTGCAAAACTAAACCATTTATGGTTAGAATGTGTTCACATTCATCGCCATCCATCATCTTTTTTATTGTGATTTTCAACTTATAGTTGGTTAGTTACGAACCTTATGGAGTAATAAATGCTCATTTAAATGTTTATGCCGCAGGTATCCTACACTTCCCAACAGATATTTGCTGTATCTTCCAGTGCAAGAACTTGCCCATCCAGCCGGAGCGCTTCTTGTTTTGTGGATTACGAATAGGGAAAAACTGTGGGCGTTTGTTGAGAAGAAACTGCTTCCTTCTTGGGGAGTGAAAGATCCCACCGTGTTTTATTGGCTTAAGGTTTACATCTGATACTCATTTGGCACCTGCTACAACAGTATTTTTCATTGATATATTTGCTAATTTTATAGCAACATTACTATTTTTCTGCATTTTGGTTCTAAAATCTTTGCCAATTATAGGTGAAACCTGATGGTTATCTAATTGGTGATTTAGACTTGTTCCATCACAGGCCTTATGAGTGCCTCCTCCTTGGCTACATAAATGTTGTAAGTTTATCCCACCAACTTATTTGTCCTGAATCTTGACTGTGACTTTAGTTCTGCAGGTGTATTCTTAAATTCATTGATTATGTTCACCGGATTTGTCTATGTAGAACACAAATGCTAAGCAAGGGTCAAACTTTAAGTTGTTAGAAGGAGGCCAAGTAATCATGAGTGTCCCAGGTGCTCACTCAAGGAAACCTCCCCTTGAGAGTATCCTTCCTTACATAAGAGTCCCTTCTCTTTATAATTTGGAATAGAAACTAATGCAATATGGCCTCTTTAGCTGGATATAACAGATGTTCAATCACTAGATCCTTAACCTGTACAAGAATTACTTTCAGAATATATCCCAGGCCCTAAACGTTCAAGATGCATCGAGCTTTTTGCCAGAGACTTGTTTCCCAGATGGACCTCTTGGGGAAATGAGCCGCTTCATTTTCAGGATACCATGTACTTCTCAGAGAAATAGTTTGATTGCCAAGAGCATGATATATGAACATATGAATTGTTGATGCAAGTGCCACCTATGGCAAGTGGTTTTGCAATAGCATTGTACCATGTGTTTCTCGGTAAGCAGTTATTTCCCCTATCTATTATCCAGTCACTTCATGACTGCTGTATTATTGACTTGTAACATCACGACATGTCTTTCTTCAGGTGGTGAAGAACATCCCCTATCCAGATGATTGTGCTTGTGTTGTCCGCCAGTGCTGACCTACTGTATGAGCTCTTCCTTACCAGCAGTGTTTGATTGGTATCAAGTCCAATTTTTTTTGCCAGAAGCTGGAGTTTCAGCGAATCCTATCTACGGCTGACCTGAGGGCTGACATATACACTGTGCAGTTCCCTGCATTGCAATTTTCAGTTCGCTTCTGGAAAAATCAGATCAAGTGCTAACAGGCGGTCAGAGAGATGAAGGAATCTGTACAAAACTAGATTCGTCGGACTCATCTGCGTCCTGATTACTTTCCAGCTACTACAATTCGGAACGTTCCTGTAAAGTAGAACAGAGATTTCCATTTCCCTGAGCACTCAATTAAGGTTTGATGAAGACAATGGTTGCATGCTTACTCTAACATGCTGGTATCATAAGTTATGCCGTATCCACTATCCAGTGCCGATTCTGTTGCTGATATCACAATCTTCCATTATGTGTCCATTCGTCTTGCCGTGTTCCCTGTATGGTTACATTACATCTGGAAGGTGGTTCTCCAAGGATCACTGCAGAGTACTGTCGAATGTTCATGGGAAGATCTTTTCTTTGCCGACGAGAGCTCTGCCCCTCTGCCGGCTGCCGCAAGCAAACCAACGGAAGCCTGGGCTGCAAATGGGACGACGCGCGCGACGGAGACTGACTACGCGTTGAGACTTGGGGCGGGCGCAGGGCAATGCTTGTGCGTAACGGTACGAGGCGTCGTGGCGACGCCACCCCTGGTGCCGAAGCCGTTGCACCCGCAGCCGACGGCGACGCCCAGCTGGACACGGCCGCCCTAGCCTCTTGTTTCAAACACCGCGGCAGGGGTAGCTCCGTCTTTCCGCATCCGTTTCAAACAACGTTAATAAAGCCGCTCGTCCGGTCGTCCCTGCCGAACTGAACAAACACCGCGAAGCGCGAAGCTCGAGGATCTTGACACTGCAACTGCAAATGCCGGGCGTCAGGTCAGAGTCCCGCTCGCCGGAGGTGCGCCGCATCCGGATGGCTCTACCCACTGCTTCCTCCAAGGTAGCCGGTGCCAGGGCGAAGCTAGCTGGGAGAGCCAAGACGCCGGCCAATTTGAGGGCGACGGGAGGGCAGGATGATCAAGAGAAGAGGGGCAAGAATGGAAGGCTCGTCCCGTCACCTAGGTTCATGACCTCGCCCCCTCTGATGCCAGTTGGCCTGACCGCGGAGAAGAAGAGGTGCTCCTGGATCACTGCAAACTCCGGTGAGTTAATCACAGTTTTCAGGTTCTTCCTTTTTGTTTCACTTGTAAAAAATAAAACTGCATTTTCTTCATGGTTCTCTAGTACATTGCAAATTAATAGAGTTACAGTTGAGACTTCTCCTTTGTCATATGCTCTGTGGTTGAAGCATAATCGGTTGGATTTCAACTACCTTTCTTGGTTTGGCTTCACATTCCAAAAAAATAGCAGACCAGGGTCTTTTTATGCTGACTATTAGACGTTAGTGCATTAGTGCTGAATATCCTGTGTCTGTAGCGCTAGAGCTGTTACCCATGATTCCAGGAACAGTCCAAGAATTACACTCTTTAGTACAGATAGTAATTCTGCAACAATAAACAGCTGAATTTTTAGGTTTCTTTAGAATACCAAGGAGAGAAGTGCATTTTGTACAAATAGTCGTTATGCTCATCTTACGCACTTTTGTTGAATTTTCAGTTTTGTGAAAGCATAGGCTCACCGCTATCAACTAATATCATGCTTTTTGGTGTTATACTCCACTTATTCAGAGCCCCTCTATGTCACATTCCATGATGAAGAATGGGGAGTTCCGATTCATGATGACCGAATGCTATTCGAGCTGCTCACGCTTTCACAGGCCTTAGGTGAACTCACCTGGCCTTCTATTTTGAGCAAGAGAGAGGAATTCAGGTATGCTGCTCAAAACTGAAACTCTGTCTATAGCAGAGGTGTTAGGATGTCCACTGATGGATTCAGCCTCTGTGTACCAGGGAGATTTTCAATGGCTTCAACTTTGCATTGGTATCTGAATTCACGAAGAAGAAGATAAACCTATTGAGATCAAATGGAATCGTGCTGCTGTCAGAGCAGAAGATTCGCGCAGTTGTAACAAATGCCAAGCAAACGCAGAAGGTACAGGAGTCTGTATTCTTACAGTTATTTGCATTTGCATCGATCATTTTGTTGAGTTTATCTCTGATGGACGAGGACACAATGTGTTATTCTTATTGCTCCTGTGATAAGGCCAAATGCTAATGTTTTGCTGTTTTCCCTATTTGGCCTTTTCTTTGGTATTGAACAACAAAGGGGAAAACAGTATCATAAATTAGACAGTAGAAAATTTGAGCATTTGTCCAATGCATATAAAAAAATACTAGTGAGATTACGCTCAGCTTACTTTTTCTGCTTTGCAACTTAGCAAACAGCACTAAAACAGTCAATTCCTGTCCATAAGCAAAGAGAAATCCCAAGAGGCAGAGACCTCGTTTCGTACATGGGCCACATCATGTACCCTTTGAGAATCTGGATATTGTGATACATGGGCTTCTTCTATACATGATTTGCAGTTCGCCATGATTTGGTCAAACATCTTATGTGTAGTACGGTAGTACCATATGTTTCATGAATTAGGCATTCCATGTGTTAAACTTTCGAAATGCTTACTATACCTGTAGGTAGTTAAGGAATTCGGATCGTTCAGCAACTACTGCTGGAGCTTTGTGAACCACAGGCCCGTCAAAAATGGCTTCCGCTATGCTCGCCAAGTGCCTACAAAGACGCCAAAAGCTGAAGCCATAAGCAAGGACTTGATGCGCCGAGGGTTCCAGTGTGTTGGCCCAACAACGATCTACTCCTTCATGCAGGTCGCCGGGATGGTTAACGACCATCTGTCATGTTGCTTCAGGTTTCAGGCTTGCAATCAGCACAGTGCCGGTGAAAACGATGCCAGCATTGCCTGAAAGTAGGTTGGGCTCGCCATCTTCGGAGGATTCAGTTACCAGGGAGGGCAGTAAGTCACTGGAGTCAACCTGATTTTTTTTTATTCTGATTGTCAGGACAGTTTGAAAGTTCATTGGGATGCTACTGAACAAGTGGTGTAGACTGTATATACATTGTATAAGATTGTGCAGCTTTCTGTCGTGGAGTGCTTTTTCTCACATGTATCATATTGGTATTGCGGGATGCACTTTGATTGGGCTACATGTAAAGCAACTCCTGCTGTGTTGTTTTCTGAATGTACGGTATCTGGCGTGTATGTACAGACAATGCAGCTTATTTACAATGTTGCAGCAGTTTGCCATTTCATGGATGTTCTTTTATTCCCCAACAAAAGAACCTTGCATCTGATTACCTAACATTAGTTTCTTTATTCCAAGAACATTAGAGGATGTCAATTAAAACGGTGAGTGGATATGATTGAGTATACTACGGGAATATCAAGTTGCTAATCTTGCTTTCTTTTCCTGCTAATCCAAGATTAGCTGGCACTTTTACATCTGATCTTACTTTTAGAAGAAATAAACACAGTTGATATTTGCATAAACTAAACCTACAAATAATGCAAGTACTTAATGTTTTTTCACTTTGCATTTGCAAGCTTTATTTTTCTGAAAAGCGGCAAAAGCTTTGCCGATTTTTATTAGACAGGTAAAAAGGAAAAGATTACAAAAACACTATTACAAGACCGAATTTTGCAAGCTTTTAAACACCCACAATTTTAAAAGATATGTATGTATGCTATTACCTGAATGGATGATCATATTTATTGTAAGCTAGTCTGATTGCCACGCGTACAAAAACACAAAGAGAGTGTTGTGTTGACATGGTTATGATGCGTCAGCCCTTATGTCACATACTTGCCTTGTATAGCAAATCACACGATAAAGATTTGATTTCCCTTGAGAAGTGAGCCCCAAATTAAATAAAAACAAAGTGATCGCAAGAAAGCTGTCGTACCTTTCAACCGCTGATCGATCGATCAATATGGTTAATCGCATAATCAAACACCTAATTAAAACGGGCCCGGCCATAAACTAATCGCAACACGATGGCCACGTTTCGCCTCGCCATGGCCGTGTCGTCCTCCACCTCAAAACCTCACTGGCAAAACCATTTTTCTACTCAAGCTAGCCTTAAGCCCTTAACGTACACTTGGTCATATTTAAGCTCGGAACCCCACCATATCATCCTCCTCGATCGAGGTCGCCTCGACGTCCGCACCTCGCTCCGGCAACACAGTCGCCTGAACCCACCTGATCACCTCACACGTGTCGCCTTAAAGGAGAAGCCAGGTCAGCAGTGTGCGTCCACGTCATGCCAGGTCGCAACTTGTGTGAGCTTCGGCGTGTGGCCGGAGCATATATGCTTCAAAGGTTAGCGAGTTAATTGTTTAGTGGGGATTAATGTTAGCATTTCGCCTTTTAATTTGTCTGAATGTTCCAAGGTCCCCTACCTAGCTAATAAGAACCCTATCAAAGCCCATCATTTGAGATCCTTTGCTTCTGTGGCTTAAGCTTGTGGTTAAGCTAGCTTTACCGTGCAACTTGTGATGATTATATTAGTTTGGGGAGGAGGAGCAAGCTAAGTTTGGTGAAGGAGGCTGCTTTAGGTAGCTAGCATGCATGGGCATGGGAAAAGAAGAGGAGTATCCTAACAAACCATGGACTGAAACATGCCAAGTGTGCAGCAGCCTTGGGGTTGAAGCTTGCTTGCCATCCAATCGTCCCTCCTTAAAATGTGGCACAAAACTTGGCGCCTTTCGGGGAAAGCCGGGCCATGATTCCGGTTTAACATGGCATTAGTGCTTCCGTTGAAACAAAGCCTCGAGAGTTTTACACTTGTTGCCATGATGGTGCAAGCCCTAGTTCTGGCATTGGAATACACGTGTTGCTAGGACAGTGGAGGAGGGGCTCGTAGTATAATACATAGCTAGCCAAAAACATTTTAATTGTTATCTTGATGGATCAAAAACATGCATGGTTAGTGTGTAGCTAACTTGAACAACATGAATGGATCATATATAATGTGCGCATTGCATTTATGGATAAAGAAAAACATTAGAGATTACAAGTTTATATATAAATATAAACTTATTATTAGAAGTGTGCTTCGTTCCGGTACCACTGCAAAACCTCCGCAGGCCAGGACACATGAGCAAAAGAAAGAAACAGTGGACAGTTAACTAAGTATATGGTTGAAAATCAAAGGAGAGGAGCCTGACTTTTCTTTCTCCATGGAATACCATGACCCATTGACCTATATAGCACGACACTGTTAAGCTGCTAGCTAGGGTCGGTAGTAGTAACACGTCCGAAAGCTGACGATGAAGTCAGTTAAGGCAGGCGCGAAATTAGCTGCGCGCGCTCGCGTAACGACGACCAGCATGCTTTTGCATCGGTATTAGCACCCTCCCCGGCCCGTCCTCTAATTTTTAGCAGGTCGCGAGCTCGATCCTGATTGCATTGAGATATCGAATTCGATCGAGATGGTGGAGCCGATCACGCAAAGGAGGACGCGAGATCGACAAGCGAGTCCGCCACGCGTACGCACTTCGAGGCGGCGTACGTATGTTCCTTGCTGCTGCGTGCTTTGCTAGCTCTTCCGTTTGCTAGCTAGCGTGCAGCATACGCGCTCCGTCCGGCCGCCGGCCGCGGGCGCCGTCGGGCAGTCGCTGTCGTGCTCCCAGGCGCCCACGACACCGCGCCGAGCTGCTGCCCAATCCGGGCGCGGCCGCGGATCATATCGTCGTCGGAGATCTCCCTCCGCCATTAAACTAAAGCATGCCTAGTAGACGACGCCAGCCAGCAGCTCCGCCAGGGATCCGATTAGCTAGCTAGCTAGCTAGGCCGCTAAGCTAATCAAAGGAGGCGTGTAGGCCGTGTCCCGATGAGATTAGGTTTGGTGCAGTGGTCACACTCGAACGGCGATTAGTTATAATGGCGTTGGGATTCCACAAGTTGGAGATGGGGAAACAGGGCCGGGAGGTGTCTGAGATAAGGATGGCACTCCCTAGTTTATGGGTTTATTATGCCCAAAGCCAACGCCGGCTCTCGTACTAATCAACCCCCACTTGCGGCCTCTTCTTTTGTTTCTTTTGTTTAAAAATAAAAATAGTGTGTCTAAGACGACTAATCTATTGCCAACTTGTGGTGCTTGTGGTGTGGTGCGTGCGCTGCCATGCGCATCAGCCCATGCCATGCCAAAAGGGGCCTCTCTCGCGCTCTCTCTCTCTCTCTCTCTCTCTCTATCTCTATCTCTATCTCTATCTCTCTCTCTCTCTTCGCTAGCCTCCTACACTAGATAGCTAGGCATGTGACGGGGAATCGCTCGTGCACTCAGCCCGGGGAAAATATGCTCTACTACTACATACACTTGGCATCTCTTTATTCCATCCGCCCTTTGTTTTACTACTGCCAAAACTTTGTTTAGCACTACATGCGCCTCTGCCCCCCAAAGCCTCAAACCCTAGAATTTCGCGTAACATAATATGCTATGCATAGATTCCAGGCCTGCCAGGAATACATAGTCTAGTAATCATCAAATAAAATGAAAAGGAGCAATGCAACGAGCAAGAACACGACAGAGCTAGTACACAGGGCCAAAAGGAGGCGAAATTGAAGTCAAAAGCACGATGTAAGAGCCTAATAACAACAAGCTTGATCTCTCCGGAGTTTGTAATAAAAAGGTAATGGCGCATTGCATGGTTGTTGTTGGGAAGTAACCACGCAATTTACCGTGCCCTAAACATTTGCAAACAAAGCGACGACGATATGAGTACATGATCGTCCTTATCCGATCTCGAAGGCACGGAGGCGCCTCATTGGCTGGGCGCCGGAGAGGTTGGTGACGACTGACGACAACAGGGGTTGGGTTGGATCATGGATGCACGTGAAAGGCCGGCGAGAGTCGTACGCTGTGCTCAGGTCAGGGTCAGGCCTGATAGGTCCGAACCTAGCTAGGGTCGTACTACGTATGTAGGACCAATTGTTTATAACTGATTAGTACCTTATAACCTCTATCTGGTGGTTAAAGCGAGGATTGGAGGTCTAGATTTGCGCTAGCGTGTCTCCGATCCGATCCCTCTTTTATGCGTTTGTTCTTGCGCCGTGTCGTCGTCCCATAGCAGAGAGGGAAGATGACAAAGTTTAAGTTCACGATGATGATGATAAATATATATATGCCCAATTAATAATTATTGACGCGTCATTTAAATAATTACTGACGCGTCATTTACATATATATATATATATATATTATTTTTTAGAGTTTAATTTAGATATATAGTATAGGTAGTTTTTTTTTGTTTACACCTCGCATTTCAACGTGTTCTTTCCCATGCACATGTAATCATCAATGGAGCTAGCACAGACAGCTACTGCTTCGTAGGTCCTGGACCAGGGGCAATCGTTGTATGTACGTACGAGTAATACGTACCGTACGTACGCTCTTTCCAGAACTAGATAGGGCACGATCGAAGAGCTCCAGTTGTGGACGTTGATTTCCAAAAATAAGCATTGCACAAAATAGCACGCGCGCCCACACAGGTGCAGATCGATAGGCTTGTGTCTTTTGTATACATGAATTCAACCCAGCAATTTTTAATTTCTCAACACATAAAGAATGTCCAGAAGTTCATTTCGTGCATGTGCCATAACAGTAGTATCGTGTTTCGCAAATAAAGGTACTATTATTATTAAGTCTAAAAAAGGTACTATTATTATTTATACATATGGTGCTTGTACGGAGTACCTGCAGGTTTTACCTAGTTTATAGCGTTTATAGAAGTGGCCTAGCCACACAACTCGGTAAGGGCATAGTGAAGCTAGAAATTTATAATTTGTTCTGCATAGAGCTAGGCCAATTGCGGTACTACCGTGACACACTGGCCCAGAGTCCCAGAGAGTGAGACATGGTGAGCAGAATATATAACCACGCAGTACCAAAATGATGGGATTCTACTGGTGATTTCAAGTAATAAAAACAATACAACTAGTTATAGCAGCACATGACAATCTTACAAGGAGACATTTAGTAGAAAAAAAAAATTATAGTAAATTTTGAATGCTAAAACACTAGAAGAACCCCACCTCACTAGGAGAATGAATAATCTGGTTTTGACGTGTGGTGAAAAAAAAGTTGCATTTCCATCCACGTACATATGCATAGACCGGAAGACCATATATACTATTAATTCCTACGTCTTGTCTTTTCCCTTGGCCGGGGAAGAATTATACGTAGATGGGACTGCATGGGCATCTTGAACTTTTGACGGAGCACCTGTTCAACGTGTCTATAATAAATCTAGGATCGAGTAGGTAGAGCAAAGCCAAGCCCGCCACACTGACTGGCAAGCTTTCCTGCTTGATCTGTGCTACAGTGAAGCACGTCCGTCTAAAGGCGCCGGCCGCCGGCCGGAGCAGCTAGCTACTACAGTACGCGGCCACGGCAGCAGCGCCACATGCATGCAGCAATGCTGGCGTCGATCGTAGCACCAGATGAGATGAGGTGATGACTTGATCCGGATCGGAGCAGGGGAGCTGAACCACCCCGCGCCAGGCCGTTCTCGCTGCTAGCTTCACCAGGTAGACAGGCAGGACATAACATCTCTCCTAGCTACTCCTAGGCATCCATGCCATGCTTGTTCTTTCCAAGAAGTAGAAAGAACGAGCAGCTCCGGCAACGGCAGGGCGTGCTGTTCACACCACCAAAATGTGCCCCCTGTAGCTAAGCTAGCTGTCCGGTTTTCGTGGTCTCTCGGCTACGTACCATGCATGGAGGGAGGGAGAGAGAAAGGGCGCACACCGTTGGGCGTTGGCCAATGTGGAGCGCTGGCCGGGGCCGGGGCCCGGGTCTATCTGGGCCATTTGGGCGCACTTGTCATCGCCCGTACGACGGGTCAGTTATCCATAGACGCGCGCGCCTTGCTTTACCCTACTTTCTGCGATGCATCCGAGTTGTTGCTGCTGCTGCTGTCCACCCCACCCCAACCCAACCCTCGGTCCAGATGCAGCGTACTGTACGCTGTCGGGGCAGTCAGGCGCCAGAGCATTCAGCACCGGCGCCAGCGACTGGCCCCGCGCGCCCCTCGGCGCCGGCCGCAGGACAGCATGTCCTGTTCACGCCGTGGCCACCACCAGTCACCACCCGGCACGGCGCCGAGGCCGAGCTCAGCAGCAGCCTCGACCAGCCCTACAGTGGCTTCTTCCCCGGCGGGGTGGGCGCGCGCCCGCATGCACGGTCGCTTTCGCTCGAAAGCCTGATGCACGCAGTGCTGCGGATAGGATCGCCGATAGCCCTGGCTTTGCGCAGCCCGGTTGGCTGGTGGTGCGCTGGATGGAAGATCGAGCGCCTGCGCGGGGACGCGTGGCGGCGCGGCGAGCGCACGGCCCCGGGCGCAACGGCGCGCGCGGGGGTCACGACACGTTCGAGGTGTCCCATGTGCGCGCGACGAGACTGCCGGGACAGCGATGCCGATGCGATACATGCCGACTGGCAGGCGGGCGACTAGTCCTCAGCGCACGACGACATATATCGCCGCGCGCACCTGCTGCTTTGCATCTCGTCTTTCTACGGCCTGCCCCCACACGCCGTGCACGACCGGGCTGCGGCTGCAGGCAATGACGGGGGCCCCGTCCCAACTCCCAGCAACATGCATGCATCCCCCATATCATCGGCTAGCCCGGGCCGGCAAATATTCCCCATTCCCCTCTCCGGTCTTCTCTCTGGTCAGGTCACCCAAAACTTGTGCAGTTTCTCGATCAGTTGGCCGGCGCGCGGCCACTACGCCGAGAACAAGGTTTTCCGGGCCGGCCGGGACCTGTCAAGACGTCAAATCTCGCAGCTGCTCGAAATGGCCATGGGGAGAATACGCTACGCGGAAGTTTTGCTCTAGACCGACCCAACGCGATTCTTTATCAGACGATGCATCCAAAGATAACGAAAACGAAAATCTTTAAACCATACTTACACCGATGGATCCTGTACATATACTTGCTGCAAGTATGGTTTAAAGATTTTGTTGGGCACAAAAAGTCAACGTTATTTTTTTTCGAGGTCGAGACAAGATAATTTTGTTGGGCACGAAAAGACAAGATTATATACTACGAAGCATATGTGCACAGTCCTCGCGTGCCCAGGTGGTTGCTCTGCGTCGTTGTCGTCCACCACCATGCAGGTCGGCCACTTCATGCACGCACGCACACGCCGCGAATGTCTCTCTGCGCGTCCAAATCTGTCACTCACCAAAAGAAGGGTAGCAGTAAATTAAAGGCTGACTAAAACTGATCAATGGGCATATTTCTAAAGAGAGAGTTAGCAGCTTCACATCATCGATATGGCCTTTAGATAAGACTTGATGACAGCCACATGTATGGCAAAACTAGAACAATAGCCACAATTCAAAAAAAATGCTTCTGCAGGGAAAAAATAATATGAGTACCATGATGGTTTAGACAAAAAAATAATTAGAAGGTAGGGTTTGATTGGTTGCTTGTTTTAGTATGCATTGCATTACAGTATGTGTTATACATCATTAACACGAATGGAATTGTGCAATTTGTTGTTCTTTTAGCTTGTTACCATGTGTTAGTTGCTATCCTATATAGGTGAGTGCAATCCTGTATGTGATTGGATAACTACATTATTGGTGTTCAAGTTACTCACCTCTGCCTTCAGTGAAGTTACCTCAACCTATTTCGGGTCCATATAAAAGTAGAATTCGGCCTACTCCCCACCGATTACCGACATTACCTCTATTCACCTTTACCGGACCCCTCCCACTCGACCTATCACTTACTCCCGTCTGTGGTGATCGACTTGGCTGGCCGCACTATGATCGTGTCACGGAGGGTGACGATGGTGTGGTCTCCGATGTGCCATGGGGTGTGTTTAGGCCTTGGATTGCAGGGTAGAGGGTGCATATAGATGGATGCACAAGATTTGACGACTTATAGAATGTAGTCCACAGTTTGCTTTGGGAGAGTGCTAACTTGCATATGGTCTTGTGCGGGTAAACAATATGTGGCCAAATTGTATTCGGGGGGTCTAAATAAAGAGTTTTGTAGGTAACCTATTGGATCCATAAGCATATATTATACAAACTACAGATAGATACCTAGAGGAAATTACATTGTTTTGCATCTTAGGTAAACGTACAAATTATATTAGAAGTGCCCATCAGTTACTTTAGGAAATTAATTGAGAGTTGTGTTATTACTTGTAGTAGAACCTACCTAACTTGATGTGGATGCTTATATTTTTTTAAGATTTATTTCAGGATTTAATAGTGTTTTTCTTTTAGTGGTAGGAGGCAATGTGGTTGTCAAGAAATGCGTTTGTGATGACTTCGTTAATCTTAACATTTGTCAATTATTAATTCCTGTAGAGGTCCTTATAGGAGTAGGATAGTAAGGAGTATGCGTGTATTTACAAGTATCTACGTCTATTGGATTCACAAAAAGACCTCGCTAACTATAACTAGTCATAACTTCGTGGAAATATCAATATCTATGGCTACGGGGGGATCCAGCCATAAAAAAAAAAAGCAAGTGACCTGGTTTGTCTAGCTTTTTCTAACAAATGAACATGGGTAAAAACAAATCCACTGCATGATTACCCATATTCTGTTTGATTTTTATTTGAAATTTGTTTGAACTTCGTCTACAGCTCTTCCGGTAAGTCGCATGTAATAATCCTCTGAAATTTATTTGTACTCACAGGTCCAAGTTGGAACATCATCAAGGATGTTTTCAGAAAAAAAAACAATTAAGTTAATCATCTACCATCCATGTTTTAATCGGTGACTATAAATTAAAGCGTAGCTAGCTCCTCAGGTGCGCCCTGCTCCTATGCTTCTAACGACGGTGCAATATATTGACCCATGTGCGCGCTTAATCGTGACGAACAACTCCTTGTACAAAAAAAAAAAAAAGGTACTGAAGCCCCACACTGGAAGGTATAGCTAGAGCAGTTGCACGCAGGACGTGTGGACGCAGCACTGATACGGCGTACTCTTTGGCGGCCATGCTTGCAAGGAAAGGACTGCGAAAACTTTCTCCCCTCTCGACCACAGTAGCTAGCATCTAGTAGCTGCGATGCAAGATAAACAACAGTACACGTCTCTCTCTGGGAGGGCTTGCAAAAGACGATGGTACTGAGCCAGCCCTCAAATGATGAGCCGTATACGTAGTAGGTAGTAGCCGAAGCTACTAGCTACACAGGAGGCCGGCATATACACACAGGTGATGCTCTTATACCTAACCTAGCTGCTTAGAGGCTATTGAGGACGACGGCGAGCTCCTCTTTTTAAGTCGTTCCAGCAGGTCGTTGAAGCTGACTGACCGGGCCGGGGACCGAGATCGACGCTCTCCTGGCTCGTGGCTCCCCTTTGTGTGATTTGTCCTTGCAGTTAGCCGGTTGCTCACTCCTCTCGATCGGTCGGTCGGTCGGTCCTCCATATGTACTGGCACCACCCTGTTCAACGCGACCGGAGAGTGGTTGTGTACTAGCTAGCTCGCATCAATAGTATTTGACCACAAAGCACGCATGGATAAGGAGCAGTGCCCGTACGACGATACGTGCTCGATCTCAACTGCTTTTGCATGCGCGCAGGGGTCCGGCCGGCCACAGCCGGGCATGGATACACGAGCAGTAGTGCCTAGTGACTAGTGTCGTTATTGCACGACGACTTGAGTTTCTTCTTCCTTCCAACTGATGCAGGAGAATCCAGATGGTGGTGCCAAACCACGGCTGCCGATTTGGCATCACATGCGCTTTTGTACATATCGGCATGAGAAGGAACGCACGCAAACCTTTGCCGCTTTGCCACATTTCCAAAAGGCGTGGCCATATGACCATGAGGCCGTCATCGATCCGATCCCGTCGATGGTCTCGCTCGACCGCCATCGATCGCGTCGCGGGAAAGCACCACTGTTCAGACGATGATATCTCTGTGTAAGCCGTGCGTGCACCCAACTCATCAATGACAAAGAAAGTGACAGACGGCTGCGTCGACGTCGACGCCGAGAGATGAGAGAAGAGACCACAAGAAACCTCCTCTCGTCCACCCATCCTTCTTGCATTGCTAGCTACTAGTTAGCTACTAGCTAACTCCAATCCATCCGAGAGATCGAACACGTCGCGGTCAAATATTTACACGTACATACGCGACGGGGCCAGAAAATGCTTCACCACCTTCACGTGTTCGATCGATCACCAACTGTACTTATTTATTGCCATGTACTTTTTTTGCGCAACGTAAGCTTGCTTATATACACACACACACACACACACACACACTCCATATAATAATCAGCTTGGAAATGGAAACTTATGTGTGTTTTCTGGTAAGAAAGGTACAGCGCCGCACGCGTGCATGCAGACTAGTTCACGTCAATTGCCTTGGAGATACTAGGCGTTTGTGTGATTGTCTCCCGGACCCCGGAAGCCGACAAGACCAGCCACGCGCTGTGTGATGGTAACTTGTGCATCTCAAACACTGAAGACGATTCCCAGTTTCAACCAACCGGCTACCCAACCGCCGCTTCTCTCCTCTTCTCTCTGACATCACACGAGTACTGAAAACCGCTTTATTCTTGTTTATAAGAGTGTTAAAAGCAGATCAGTCTCTTCCAACTTCGTTTCTTATTGAGTCCAACTTTGCTTCATTACTCCTCTCCTTCTGTTTTATAATACATAACACGGTCATCAAATGTACTTCAATCATGCTTTATATAATTTTCTACTTATTAACTCTATTCTCTTCTTAATGAAAAACGCGCCTCTTAGGTATTTATAGAAGAGTAAACTGTATTCGATCACCATGCAACAATTATCCATGTGGATATATATTGGTTCAATATCTTGAAATATGCTCAATTTTGTTGGAACTATGCGTTCTAACAGAGAGTGAGAGGGGTGAGCGGGGATCTTTTATTTGGGTCGGGACCTCCGCCTCTAGGAGATGAGAGGAGGTCACCAGAGGTCACGACGGAGGTCACGACGGAGGTCCTGACCGAGGTCACGACGGAGGTCATGACGGAGGTCCCAAGGGAGGTCACGACGGAGGTCTCGACCGAGGTCACGACGGAGGTCATGACGGAGGTCCCGACGGAGGTCTCGACCGAGGTCACGATGGAGGTCATGACAGAGGTCCCAACGGAGGTCCCGGCGGAGGCAGCAGACGGCGTAGCGAAGGTTTCTTCGCTCTCCCTACCCCGGGACGCTAAGGTTACCTTAGGTCACTTGAATGAATAATACGAGAGTAATTACAAGAACTAGGGTTGGAATGGAGGGAGAGTCCTCCATTCCAATCCCTAGTTGGGAAAAATGATCCCGAGCGGAGAGAGAAAGAGAAGTGGAGCCATGCAGCTAGGGTTTTAGGGAAGGGTGAGAGCCATCCCCCTTGCCCTCTCTCTCTCTCTTGGTATTTATATAGACAAACGGCAGTTTACAAGTGATCCCCCGGCGGGGGCAGTTTACAAACGACCCCCTGGTGGGGAAGGAAATATCAAGTGATTACTAGAGCCCCTATTGGGCCTCTTCTAGGGGGAGTCGGCCCATAAGCACATGGGCTCCCCCAACAAATTTGATGCAGGAACTTGGTTATTTTGTCCATCTACGGTCCAAACGTTATACATGTGGTGTATTCAGTCACGTTGTATGTCGAGGACAATCCACTTAGGCCACGCGTATTCACTTGATGATGGTCCAACTTGCTTGGCTTGCTCATCTTATCAGGACATCTGATGTCACGATAGTAACTCTTGATCAGCTTATTAGGTCCAATGTTAATAGCACATATGTCGCAGGCCTAATCTAAATACCACCCTAGCCTTGCCAAAGGGCGCACGCTCAAGAAAAGGATTTTGTCGAAGAATGTCATGAGGCGAAGGTCGTCGAACTTGGCATCATTGTGCCCTCATCTTGATGGCCAATGCAGGACATCAACATGTCACCCTGATATCTTGATCAGGTTGTAAGGTTGCATCCTACCAAATAAAGCATGGACACAAGGTTGCCCGTCAAATGAAAGTGGAGCACAAGTCCACTTAACACACGGTGTTAGCGGAATAAATGCAGTCATTTTTTTATAAAAAAGGCAAAAATTAACTTTTAAAAAAAACAAAAGCCAACAAGGTCGTCTATTTTAAAACGAAAGGAGTGCCACTTGTTTTTTTTTTTTTTTTACTTTTTAGCGTTTCAAAAACGAGGAGAGGGACGGTTTATTATATTTGGAGAAATGTCACACGCGTGTACTGTTTCAACTTTCCCGGCCGTCACGCTCCGCGGACTTGTCAAATATACCCTGCTACTGGTGGCAGCAGGCGTGTGGCATGCCACCATCGATCGGCATCGGCAGAAAGCTAGCGGTAAGAAATAAAACCCAGCAGGAACTCACGGTTGCCGCGAACGAAAATCCACCGGTCGATCCGAGATCCCTCTCCACCCGGCCGTGCCGCGCGTCCGTGTCGACCAAAAGCGGCACTGCTCTTATATTAATCGCGAGTCAGTGATGATGGAACTAAGCTACCTGGTTGGCAAGTAACATAAGCTCGCTGCCCCGCTTTACCAGCGATTGCCCCAACCCTTTAGCTCCCTTCTTGTTACGTTAATTTCCATTATCCATAAACTAACAGCACTACAAGCAGCTTCTACGCGCGCAAAGCTCCGATCCTCCCGGCCGGCGAGTGACAATGACAAAACTGCCTGGTTTTCTCAAAAATTTATCGACTTCGGCCGGCCTCAAGTCCCAACCAGCCCAAGTAAGGGGTACAGTTTTTCTCAAAAAAAAAAAAAAAAAAGGTAAGGGGTACAGCGGCAACAGGAGCGCCCCCTCGCTCTCCACTCTCCGGCGCCTATAAATCCCGGTGCTGGACTCCCGAGCTCACAGACTAGGACACAGCGAGCCGCTGGTCACTGGGCAACCAACCCAGCGCAGCTAACACTCCTATACAAATATCCGAGCTACTACAGAGGCAGAGCGAGCGAGCACAAATTAAAGCTGCCTGTAGATAGCAACCATCAACAGCGACCGATCCAAGTAGTAGTGAGCAACTGAGCATCAGCCGATCTAGCTAGCTTCGGACATAGAAACAGGCAAACAGCTGCCTCGATCTTCTTGCCGTCGTCCCTGCGGTGGTTTTAGGAGTGTAATCTGCTCGGAGTAGGTAGCTAGCTGAAGAACCATGGGCTGCGAGGAGGAAGAGAGGCTGCTGTTCCCGTCCTTCGTCTTCCCCGACGGCTTCGCGGAGGCCGCCACCCCCGGCTCCGGTGAGTGCTTCATATGCATATCATCTTTGGTACCATATGTGTGTACCTGAACAAGAAAGAGATTGGGATCGAGCTCATCATGGCGTGGCAATAATGTGCTACTAGGCGGCGAGCAGAAGAAGGCTCGGCGTCGGAGGCGGAAGCCGCGGCCGGCGGCGGATGGCGGCGAGGGCGGGGACGAGCAGTCCAAGAAGCGGCGGCTGAGCGACGAGCAGGCGCGGTTCCTGGAGCTCAGCTTCAGGAAGGAGCGCAAGCTGGAGACGCCCCGCAAGGTGCAGCTGGCCGCCGAGCTGGGCCTCGACGCCAAGCAGGTGGCCGTCTGGTTCCAGAACCGCCGCGCCCGCCACAAGAGCAAGCTCATGGAGGAGGAGTTCTCCAAGCTCCGCGCCGCGCACGACGCCGTCGTCCTCCAGAACTGCCACCTCGAGACCGAGGTAACAACTGTTCCGGCCAAATTAAATCAGCATAGTGCACACATGAGCACATGGTGACGAAGTTCGCTCGATCTCGGTGTGATGACGGCGAATTGTTTTCGTTCCCCGTTGCTGCGCTGGATGCTGCTTACTAACTTCATGCATGCGCACGCCGTCGTCGTCTTGCAGCTGCTCAAGATGAAGGACAGGCTGGCGGAGGCGGAGGAGGAGAAGAGCAAGCTCATCGCGGCTGCCGCGGCAGCCGCCGCCGGCGGAGCGGGCGCAGGAAGCAGCAGCCCGAGCTCGTCGTCGTTCTCGACGGTGACGCACCACCCGGCGGCGCTGGTGGGGCAGTTCGGGGCGGTGGACCCGGAGGAGGCCGCCGCCGACCTCACCTACATGAGCATGAGCGAGTACGCCTACAACAGCTACATGAACATGATGGACTTCGCGCCCGGCTACTTCGGCGGAGTGGTCTACGATCAATTCAACTGATCGATCGATGAGCATGAACGTACGAGAGGAAGGGATTGACCGGCTATCAGCTAGGTATTTTCGTGTTAATGGATGAATGGATCGATTTGCAGTGGTAGCAAGCAATCAAGTCACTAGTATAATCAAGTAGTACGACGTCTATCATCAGTCAATTAATGTCCTGACGAAGTCTCTATTCAGTAACTTGTTAAGCCGTGTAGATTAGTAGCTGGTAATCTTTGTAAATCCGTGTGGATTATCATGCAAGTTCTTGTCATGAACGAATGGTGTCTGTGATGTAATATGGAGGGAATGGGGGTAATCGGAATCAGAAGATGATCCTTTTGTAAATGTTTTGGTGTCTGTTTTCTTTATCTGATGAATTCTGAAAATTGGACTTGGCCCAATTGTCTGGGCTTCATTTGAGTTCTGGGCTGTTTCACAAATAAAGTCCCATAGAAAAAAAGGAACACTTGATCTACTTGGCCGACCACGATCCATTCGCTTCTCTGTTGCTTCCTCCAATTCAAATTTAGTTCACTTTATTAATCTTATCACAAGTCAATTTTTTAACTCTGATAGAGGTTATAGAAACATACATCAACATCTACAATATCTCTTCCTAAAAACCTGGTTATCAAAAGCTAAAAAGTTTGATTTTGAGGGAGTAGATGTTACTAATGCATGGTACATCCTAGTTACGGAGACATTAACAGCTGGACTAGGCCAATGCTGCCATTTCTAACAGTAGAGACGCAGATGCTTTCAGACTCGCACCGTTAAATGGCTACATGAGATTAGTCCGGCCACCACCACATCCTTCTCCCTGCTGACGGCCGGTGATTGGAGAGACATGGGATGTCAAATCTTAGGCCATTATTGATGGTTATTAGGGGTGCAACCACGCATCTTCGCTAACAGCTGAAGCAGTGCTTGGTTCTGACTTAAACACTGTTTACTAGCTTGTTATGTTGAGCATACACAAAAGACCAACGCTTACAATTCTGTGATCAAGGCATCCTACTGACAGCACTCATATAAACAAGTGATGCATGCGACGTCTGGAGAAAAAAAAAAGAAAACAAAATTAGCAAGAGCGTTATCCACAGCTAATGATTGCATCAAGGGTGAGATGACCTGATCAAAAGCGCGGCTGCGGCTCCCGTCACTCGGCACGATGGCGACGAAGCGAACAAACCCAAGGGCAACGCAACCAGATCGTCGATGGAGCAATCATCCGCTGCCTGACGGCGACTTCCTGTTTCGTCGGGAACCGGAGCGCGGAGCACACGCAGGTCCCTCTCCTACGCCGTCGCCCCGGTGCAGTGTCTCAAGGGCGACAGGTGTGGGGATGGCTCGTAGCACGGCGGAGAACTGAGCACCAAAGCGCCGGGCACCACCACCACCACCACTACTCCTGCTACCTTTTGCTTACTCCTGGAGGCATTCTTATCCGGTGCGCGTGTGCTTCCCTCCTGGAATTGTACCATAGGATTGGAACAGGCATCAGAATTTTCGGCAGCCATTTCGGTGCTACCGTCCAATCGACCCTCTGGTCCCGCAGTCACAAAACTGTGCACTTGTATGATTGATGAGGTACATACACTGAAATACTGGAGAGATGAGGCATTTCTTTTACAGTCCACAAATGTTACTCCGCTCAGAAAGCATCTTGAGGAAAAAAAAAAAAGCTGGGCGATGATTCCAGGGACGATAAGGCGCTTTTTCAACAGCTGAAAGAATAATGGATTAATATACAAATCAATGAGTAGATCGAGTACATAGGCGGGTAGAATCGAGTGGAAATTCACCCCTCCCAACAGCAGAGCTTGCGAGGCAAATCAGCACACGACGCTTGGGTTTTACATGATACAACCATCAGGCATCTGACTTTTACCGACCAAAAACAAGTTCGTACCTGACAGAAAGCTACAGCACGACACTTGCCGTGCAATCCAGATGTTGACACTGCAAGAATTAACACAAACGACTTGGTACCGGAGGTTACACCACAGGGGCGCCAGACTACCTATTTTTCAGAGACGCCGTGCTGGGTTTCCTCAAGGAACAATGGGGGAGACCCTCCTTCACAGGAGATGGTGGGAAAGGAGAAGATGACGGCAGCTGTCGGTGACTCGAGATCGAAGAGAAACAGCTAAATGGGTTCCTCAGCCGCCTTTTCTCCGAGTCTTCAGATTGATTATTTGGATCATGGCCAACTGGAGAGATCTTAAGCGACTCTGGGAGAAGGCAGTTGCAAATGGCGCCTACAAGGAAAAGATGCACATGATCATCATAATATGAACCAGAAAGCTCACATAAAAAGGCTACAAGAACTCCATGTTCATACAAAACAGTCCTACAAAACAAGTGAAGTACAAGCAGAAAAGCCTGGCATCAAACTACACAGTCAGAGCTCTTTGCGGATGAAACTATTGACTAGAGACATCTACCCTCTTAGCAGGATGATTCAGCTAATGCCACATCACATATCAAGTACACAGTTACTGAGTTACACTGTGATATGGTGTGATGGAAAAGTACTTGACACTTTTGGAGATGAATGCAAGACATCCTAAACCAGGGTAACCATATTTCTAGAAAGTAAAGTGGAAACAATAATATAGAGCAAAAAATGGTGGCAATGACAGTTAAAGCAGCGGACTGCACTCTGACTATGCACAAGTAGCACTTAAATCACTATCACCTTTGCTATGTGGAATCAATGAGCTAGTATAAGCATTAGCACATGTGTAAAGTTATGGTACCTATTCTGGCGAGCCGATTCACCCATTTGGGAATTTTGTTACCGGTCAACTTGTAGCACATATCCTTGCAGAAGTGGTTACAGTTCTTCGTGATAAGATGGTAAGTATCTCCATTGTAGTTTACTGACTGCAGCTCCATGAACTGCCTAACTTGGATTGGATCCAAGCATGTTGTACCAAGAAATATTGATTTTCTGAACCTAAAACCAGGGCATTGGCGAGGTTCTACCTCAAAGACCCCACTGGTGGGGAAGTCATGTGCTCCGAATGCATATTCAACACCATGAACTGTAAATGGAAAAGAGAGGCAATATGTCATCTGAGAATTCAGTTGAGAAATCTTATTATAAAACCATCTATACTATATGCAAAGAAACAACGGAACTTATATGACAACTTTTTATCGGCTGAGTAGGGTGTGAATGTCAATGCCACTATCAGTTAATATCTGAGGCAGTCAGCAAGATAATTACACAAATCACTCTTTTAAAATATTCCAAAGCTAGCTGAAAATTTGCATCATTTAAATTCCCCTGAATCCATACTCTCCAAAAATCATGCCATCTCATAAAGTTCAGTTTCATTCGTTTCTGACAACCTACTATGTTCAAGCATGTAGACTTTATTAACAGAGAACAAAGTGAAAAATGAACCTGAAGAAAGGTCTAGGCTAGTTAAAATGATTGGCAATATCAGACAGAACCTAACAACCCAGACTGGATCATTCAGAATTTAGATGTAACTTCATTAACGGATTGTTGCTAGTGGCATTGAGTACTTAACAAGCTTCTAAAATACTTCCATTCCCCATCCACATATCTGATAGGTGACCGATTCTACCTATCTGAGGCAGCAAGACTACCCCTCATTTTCGAAGTTCTCTGCATGGACTTCTCCAAATTAATGCACCATTCTTACTCCCATATCCTTCCCTAGTTTTCTTCTTTCCTAGATCCAGCTAGCATTTAAAGACTAGGTAGGAGGACTAGAGATTTCATGGGCACCTAAAGATTTTTTTTTTAAAAAAAAAATCACTACGTTGCCTCTAAAACTGGATTCTGGATCTATAAAGATGTGTAAAATAAGGGAGGATGGTGACTAGAGATTTCAAAAGAAGCGAACCTAAAGAAAATTTCTTAAATCACTAATAAACCCTATAAAACTGGATTCTGGATCTGTAAAGATCCCTACTTCCAAGGTGTTTGGTACTGATTCCATCTTTTTAAACAAGCTTTCTCAGATGGAAAAGGTGTTTGGTACACTGAAGCCTCACACATAAAATGGACCCAACAACATCAAGAAAGCAATCATCTTCCAAGCCCAGTAGATAGAAAAATATTTTTTTGTACAATATTGTAATATTTTATCTCCTATTATAAAGGCAATATAGCATAGAACCCACCCATATCGTCCATGTTTCTATAAGGTAAAATGACACCTAGTGAATCTAACGATTTCAGCTAGATACATCACACATAAATGACAGCACAGAAAAAAAAAATCTAAATATGTAGCTCATCTAGGCAAGGTGAAACTATGCACCCAAGGACCTATCTGGAAAGCAGAAATTTCACAGGAGTTTCAAAAGAATCTGTTCAATTTCACAGGGAAAAACACAGGATTCGGGAAAAACTCCAATGTTCCAAACAGGCCCTAATGGCCAGAACAGAATCTATCGCAAGGAACAAACCTATATGCAGATAGGATTGTTAATGTAGGAAAAGGGTTGTTACCTTAACACATACACTATGACAACAACAGGAAACAATTATACTATGGGGTGAAATAGCAGATAGATCACAGTACTAGATAGCAATGTTAGCTAAAATGAATAATGAGATGGCTGTTTTACTTTAGTACTAATTCTACAATTTTCAATGATAGAGGAGGAATTAGCTAAAAAACATTGAAATAGCAGAAAAATAACCAGCATTTGATTATGTATTAACTGGGGGAAAAGAGAGATGCATATGGCTGAGAAAAGAACCTTCAATTCCTGAGTGAAATATGCCCAGGCCTGCCCAATATATATAACCATTCATTGGTGTCAAATCGTACACGTTAAGATAAACCGGGGTGTCATCTGGCGATTGACCAGCCGACTGAACCTTGGGGAACAAAAAGAAACGCATGGCGGATTTCCTGTTCAATCTGCTCAGCTGTAGAGGCATAAGGGACTTCCATTCCGGCTGGTTTGTCCTTAACTTCATAGCCTCCCTTCACATATCAAATGACATATCAGCAATTCAGCATATGGAGGATACTTCAAGAACCACGAGAAATTGATAAAATCAGATAAGACAGCTGCCATAGTTGTACGTTGGAAGTAGTTTAAATATTGTATTACACAAATAATAGCAATGAATTTGAATTTTGAATAGACCTACAGCAAGACATTGCAAAATTGAAGCATTCAAAAGAAAAATATCCTCGTATATATTTTATTGCAATCTTAGACATATTTGCCTTGTATATAAGGAAAATAAAACAAACTAGTACAGCGTGTTCTGTCCAAGTATTAGTTGGCTATGCATTAGCAACATTCGAAAGCTCCAACGCACAAGAAAATCCAGGAGCCTAGGAGTTCTCCGATAATCTTACCAAAAAGGACAATGCAAGTACATAGTGAACAATGGACAGTAAAACTAACACAGGCAGGGCCACACTACAGTTGCGGTTTCAAAATCTAGCAGAAAAATTCGGTCCGACACAATGCATTGCTGAACGAGTAATAGAAGAGCTTCAAGAAGCACAATTGTTGCTATATATAGTTTGAACTCTGAACTCTCCTACTGGCAACTGCAACTAAAAGACAGTGGACAGATCAGATCTGTCAAATAATGCTTCTATTACATTTTTGTTATCGGCATTGGGCAATGCAGGATGTTTATTCGGCCTAGCAAACACCCAGGAGAAAAGAAAGTGGGAGCATTCGGTTTCAAGAATGAAACAAGCTAGCCGGCGCGTACCAAACCGCAACTTAATCACGTACCACACGACTCCATTACTAGGTATGAATGAAAGCTTTGCAGAGAAGACATGTACACATCACGGCACCACCCGAACTTCACCAACTGCTTCAGTACACGCAGGGAAGCCGCATGGCACTATTGTTAGGAAAGCAACGTCCGCTAACGGACTGAACTGAACCCCGCGAAATAACTCCACGGCCGTACTAGTCGTTCCAGATGGGGGAGAAAGAGCACACACAGCAGGCGATGTTGACACGAGAGACAAAGCCATAATTCCACCGGCGGTCGGCGGACCCAATCCACAGGGCCAAGAACCGAGCAGCGCGGCCCGAGGATCAAACAGGCCAAGAAACGCAAGAAAGCAGGCCAGCGCAGATCCGAGCCAGGATCTTCGCTGCGTTGCTACTGCCAAGAAAGAAAGAGAGCGGCGGCTTACCGCGGGAACCGAGGAGGCTGGACGACGGAGGCTGGAAGGCGAACGGTGCTGCCGAAGGCCGCAGCGGCAGCACAGTGCAGGACGGGAGGATGGGGGAGCTGGAGAAGGGGAAAGAATCCGAGGAGCGAGGAGGGGATTCCCTGGAGCCTGGAGGCGAGGCGCAGGCAGGGCAGGCAGGCAGCAGTAGTAACTGATGGTGGTGGGGTGGTGGTGGCGTTGGTTGGCTTCGGCGAGCGGGGCGGGGCAGAGAGAGAGGTCTCGTGATGGCTGGGGAAAAGCACCGTGGAACAGGTGGGGCCCAGGGGTGGTGGGGTTGTTTTGTAATTTATCGCCTTGTCTTTTTTATTTTTAACCTCTTTCTCGCCCCTTTTTTGAAAGCTCTGCGGCAATTTGATTTTTGAATTGAATTGATCGATGAGTGGTGGCTAGCGAGAGAAAGGACACATGGTCAGCATGGAGAGGTGTGCTCGGGCGGGTTTCAGGGGGCAAAGTGCCAGCATCTCTTGACTCTACCCTTTTGATTTTGTTTACTATAAGCTTGTTTGAAATTTTGAATGCAGATGTAAGATTTTCTTTCTCAAAAAAGAACTGCGAATGTGATCTTCTCATCTACAGTAGCCAAAAGCAATGCAATTTGTAACTAGGTACGTTGATGTTGTTAGTACAGCAAAAAGGGTTTTTTTACGGCGACAAGTCAGAAACTTGAACTATATTTTTGCTAAGCGTATGTTAAAGCTTGAACTGTACTGTACTGTACGTGCTACAAACAAACCGGGAAAGTTTTCAGGATCTCGAAGCCGATTGGGCACTATGGCGCGCTGATTGTCTGTCTCTCTATCTTTAAAAAAAGCAACGCGAAATGCCATTGCCATTTGGACCCTCGGTAGCTGAATCTGTACATGTCTTTCTCGACGGGAAATTCATGGTAGCCATTTGGAATCTTCAGGCTAATTAGTGCCATGTGAAACTCAATGATTGCACAAAAATTGCACGGAAGTTTCAAAGTTCACAGGGAGTTGAATTAGTGCCATGTGAAAATCAATAGTCACGGAAAAACACTTGCCATTGCCATTGCTATTTCCATAAAATAAAATAAAAAACTATTGTTCAAAAAAACAATAAGAAAAAAAAAGTCTTTGGCGTACTCCCTCTATCTCAAATTAAAAGTCTTTCTAAGAATTTTAGAGAGTAAAAATATTTAAAATTTAACCAAATTTATATGATAAAATAAAATCTCATTTTCTGCGGATAAAATCTCAGTACCGTCTACCGTGTAGTCAATTTCAAGCAGCTGCAGATCGAGCAATACCGCGTGCATTTCGCGTGCATTTGTACAAAATGATGCTGACAAGCCGTTTACCTAGGAACTGCGACTGCGAGTTGGTATAGAAAAGGGACATGATCATTGAGAACGGAAGCGTCAGAAATCATTTGTCCAGAAAAGCCAGACACCAACAAATTTCCAATTGCAATGCCACCTAGTTGACTGCGTAGGAGCTATCATCGATCATAATTGGAATCGAGGAACGTGGCCAGCACATCCGCCTAAGGCCTTGTTTAGTTGGCCGATTCGGCCCGCCCGATTCGGTAAAATGAACAGTATATAGCACTGTAGCAATTTTATTTTTATTTAGTAATAATTGTTTAAATATTGATTAATTAGTCTCAAAACGTTCGTCTCATAAAATACAATAAAACTGTGTAATTAGTTTTTGATTTCATCTACATTTAGTACTCCATGCATTTGCCGTCATTTTGATGTGATGGGGAATAGGAATTCTGCATAGTGAAATTTAGGGGTGAATTTATAAACGGTGCATGTCACTATAGTAATTTTATTTTTACTTAATAATAATTGTTCAAACATTGATTAATTAGTCCTAAAACATTCGTCTCGTAAAGTATAATAAAACTGTGTAATTAATTTTTTATTTTATTTTATCGATATTTTAATGTGATGAAAAATAGAAATTCTGTATAGTAAGCCTAACACGGGGGGGGGGGGGGGGCCTCCCCAAGAAGCAATAGCATAGCACAAGATCATATCACACATCCCCCCTCCTGTTTGTCTCAACTTTACTCGGCATCTCTCTGCTAAACAACTAACAACATGCCAAATATAATGAATTTATACGTGACTATATATAGAACCCCGTGGACCGCAATCTCGCCTTAATCATGGGCCGTTTATTTCCGCTGACAGTGCCCATCAATCCCGCATGAATAGTAGCGTAATGGCCGCCTGCACGGGTTTACTGGTCCCATTGTCCCCGTCGGCGAATCATAAATTTCCCTTGGCTTATTACGCTGGATGGCGTCTAGTCTAGTCGATCGAGCTCGTTTCACCCTGGGCCCTGGCATACGGGGAACCTCTTGTGTTCGTGAATCCTGATCGCGCTCCTGACAGATCTCACCTTGCCCAAGTACTACGTACTTACGTCCGTAGCAATTCAAATAAATGACCTACAAAAGCCTTGCAAACATTCTATTTTTCTTTTAAAAAAACACGCACACATAAGAGTGCACCAGTGCACAGCGATGCACTGCATACAAAATTATGTTGGTACACTAACCCTGCTCTGGAATGCATCATCAGGGTGGGATTCTCAAACTTGAATGCTGTTGCCAGCCTCAGTCGCAGGCAAACAATGGCGGGGAAAGGGTGGAGAATTCAAGGGCTACAGTCACATTGAGCAGTGAAAGCCTGGAAAGCATATAGCCAGACAGAATTCAGCACCTGACCTACCACATTAGCAACCGGTGTTTGCATACAGCAAATGCCACGCCAGAATCCAAGAACATGCGTATGAACATAACATTTCCATGTTCCAGCCACAACAGCATTTCCAGCAACATGCCACTAACACAAGATGCCTTTTCAGAATAGTGCTAATAGTGCTACAAAGAACACCTGTTGGTTTCAGAGACGAACAGGCAGCGTTCTGTGGCAACGCGATAAACACAGCGGGTAGGGGATGGTGGTGGTCAAATATCAAGATTTCAAGAAATCCTATGCAATATAAATATGCCAAGTACATCATCAGATAATGTGGTGACCAAGTAACCAAAATGGGTGAAAAAACCAAAACCTGCAACTCCATAGCCATGCTATGAGTACCGACAAGCCCAAAATTAACATAAGGATGCACAATATCCAACAGTTCCCACCTACACGTGCATTTGCATTTCAGTCTGTTCCTCATCCAGCTCAAGGTGCCTTTCCCTGTCAGGAGAAGAGCCAAAATGATCAGACAAAAATATGGATTCAGATGCTATTTTTTCCAAGAGGAGAGCAGAGGCAAGAAAAAAAAACCTTTGATTTGGACTTGTTTGATTTGGAGTCAGCAGCTTGTTTGACATCCAAAGGTTGCTTGAAAGGAAGGAACTTCACTCCGCCCATATAAGGTTGGAGTGCCTTCGGCACCTCGACGCCATCCTCCTTTTGGAAATTCTCCAGAATACAGCAGAGGGTCCTCTCAGTGGCAGTCAAGGTAGAGTTCAGCATATGAACAAACTGCTTGGACTGCTCATCATTCTGTGATTTGTCATACATCAGAAATGTTATGAGTTAGTAACTGGTAAGATTTTAACATATTCGGGGTGAGGATGCAGAGCACAATGACACATCCACAATAACCAATGCGGCACATGATCTTTACCTTTTTCTGGCCATACCCAATTCCAAGTCTCCTTGACTGAAAGTCAGTGCAATTTGAACAGGAGACCAACTCTCTGAAAGTCTTTGATGCAGGGAACCATGCTTCCAAATCATATTTCTTAGCAGCAGCATCATTAAGAGCACCAGAGACAATGGAAACAACTTGGTATGGTAGCCCAATCTGCAAGATGGATATTAATGTTTAAAGGGATTAAGGTGCAACCTTCAAGGATAAAAATATACAAGGATCACGAAGCACTGAGCTACTAATAATTACCTCCTTATAGAAGTCTTCTGAATTTTTCAGCATCTCTTCATGCGCCTTCCAAGAATCATTGTCATTTGGGCTTGTAATGCAGAATTGTTCAATTTTTTCGAATTGATGAACTCTGAAGATGCCAGCTGTGTCCCTTCCATGAGAACCAGCTTCCTTCCGGAAGCATGTAGAGTACCCAGCATATCTATACATATGTAATGTATTTATGATTAAATTATAGTGTGTGCCACTAAAGGAAACAGACAGAGGACAAAAATTACTCACTTTATTGGAAGTTCAGCAGGGTAGATTCGATCACCTAAGTGATAAGCACATAATGGCTGCTCTGATGTAGCTATGAGATATTTGTCCTCACCATCACCTGTAACCTGACAAATGATACTACTGGTAATGTACTTGTAATAAACTAAGCGATATAGAGAATTGACATATTTTGTGGGTGAAATATTTCAACAGATATATATAGATAATAATAATCCATAACATATATCCAAAATCAAAGATCAAAACTAAAACACCATCATGCCCACAGTAATCAAAATGACAAAAAAATGAACTGAAAATAAAAAAAAACACAAGAAGTGATGTTGCTGATATTGACTGCACAGAAATTGGTTTCTTTATAATAGCACAAAAGGACATTAGAACTGGAAAGATAGTTAAAGGAAGACCAAATGTATTATACTCCCTCCGTTCCAAATTGTAGTTCGTTTTGACTTTTTTGGTGCATGCATTTTGCTGTGTACTTAGATAAATAATATGTCTAGATACATAACAAAATACATGCATCGAAAAAGTCAAAGTGAACTACAATTTGGAACAGAGGAAGTATATCTTAACTATCATAAAAGAGGAACATATTATGTAATAAACTGATACAGGAATAGAACGAGTTATCTTTCTCTAAATAATTAGGGAGGCATAATTAATGCTAAAATCATAAAACTACGAATGTAGGTAGTTGTACTGTAACAATATATGCACATCAGGAATATTTCATGAGCCTTACTTTATAAAGCTCCTCATCAAACTGGGCTAACTGGGCACATTTTGCCATAGTTTCCTTTCTCATGAAAAAGGGAGTGTGCATTGGCTCAAATCCCCGTTCTTCTAGAAAAGCTAGCCCGAAGTTTATCAGTGCCTGGTTAAGGAGGACACCTTTGCCCTTTAAATAGAAACCCCTACCACCAGCCACATCAGCACCTGCAAAAATGTAAATAGGCAAAAGGTTGTGAGAGGCAAGAGAGCAAACAAAGAGCACAAGCACATTGAAATTAGTTGAAACAGGGTGATGGTTAGAAGCATGATGATTGATGAATATGTAAAATGTAATACATATATGGAACAAAGCATTCAATATGAAAAGGGTTGTTAAGTTAACGGCAGCACACAATCACATGCAACCATACCAGAATGTCAGCAAAGAACAAAATTAGCAAGTTACTCCAGAAACAATCACAAAGAAAAGATATATAGGCAATTGGTTTGTAATAACTTTGTAAAAGGCTTAAACAAGCAATACTCACAGTAAGGAAGGACATGTAAAAAAAGAAAAGTTGAGAGCATATACCCTTCTCCAACGCGACAATATCAAGCATCCTGCAAAGATCTACATGATTTTTCAAATTTTCCTCTACTCTCTTCTCTCCAAATGTCCTTACAATCTTATTGTTTGCCTGCAAGAAGTAGCTTTAATAAGTTCAGCTAAAATTCATGATAATTAGGTCAAATCCGGAGGGACCACTTGCAGTTTCAGGATTGGACCAGAATAGGAATGCGATATTTTTATTCATCTTTATATAAAACCCTAAAACACAATTAGAATTCCAACAGTGAGGGTGAGAATCAGTTAAAGGGTGAGGGTGAGTTGCAGTTGACAGTGGAGCTAACAGTTACCTCGTCGTCGCTGACTGGCACAGACTCATGCACGATGTTACCAATCGTGGTGAGCTTGGCGTCGAGGGTGCTCTTGGCCTCCTGAACCTCAGCTTCCTTGGCCGCCAGCCTCTTCTTAATCTCGTCTGTGCTCTCCATGAGCTTCTTCGCTTCCTCCTCTTGCTTGCTCTGCAAAGAAACACACCACCGACATCAGGTGAAACCCAGAACCCCGAGAAGGAAAAGCATAACGAGTGCATCTCAATTCGAAATTCGACATGGGACGTACCGCTTTGAGCTTGCCGATCTTCTTGCTCGTAGCGTTGAGCTCCTGTCGGATCTTGTCCAGCTCGAACTGCCCTGCAGCAGCGACGAGAACCCATGGGAGTCAGAGACCGGCGAGGATCTGGAAGACGTTTGAGGGAGGAGGCGGGATAATGAGGAGGAGACACTTACTGTCGCGCCATGCCCTGTCGAGGGCGATGACCTCGTCGACGAGCTCGACGGGGGCGAACCGGCTGCGCTGGGACTCGCGAATTTGGTCCGGGTTGCCGCCCTTGTCGGTGCGGAACAAGTTGATGTCGAGCATCGTCGCTGGCAACGGCGACGGCGGGGCGGGGGCGGCGGCGGCGAGGGGATGAAGTCGAGCTGGGGAAACGAGCGGGCACGAGGCTGCGGGTGGGCTTGGCACGTTATTTGGGCCGACAGGCCGAAAATCGCCTTTGCAGCGTTTGGGTCCTGCGTACTACTCAAAGAACATAAGAAAAAGAAGCCAAGTTTTATTTTTGACCTTTATATTTGTGCCTACGGAAGCTACGTAGATTTGTTCGAGCATGAAAGTGAATCGGAATCGTTGGCTTGAACTTGGTGGCTACGAATTGTTCGAGCGCGAAAGTGAACGGAATCGTTGGCTTAGGAACTTGATGCCTACGGAAGCTACGTAGACTTTGTTCGAGTGTGAATCGGACGGGACGTAGTAGTGTTGTGGTCGAGTTCAGGTCCAGCAATGTTTTGACCGTCATCAGAGAACACTTAGATCCTAGAAATTTGTAAGTTGCAAATCGAGAATATGCATAGTGCACACAAGACTTTTTTTTTCACACTCACGAAAATGTGATATACGACACTATCAACAAATTAAATATAGCGCTATATATCTGTCCAGAATGATTTTATCTTCTAGAGGAGCATGTACAGATTGTTTTATTATTGAATGTTTTTTTTTTTTGAGATGGAGAACATAGTTCCATTAGCGTGGTTCTAGCATATCGCCGGACAACAACGAAGCTACAACCGGCGACACTAGCGCCCGGACGTCCGGACCGTCCGGACGCCCGCGCCTATGCCCAGCCGCCCGCACGCTGCGCTAGCCTGCGTCGCATGCACATACGCCTGCAGCCCCATGCAACATGCAACCCGTGCATGCACCTGCTATGCCTACACCTGAAGCCCCAACACGCCTAGCCATCTTGCTGCATGCGTCCAGACGCAGCAGCACATGAGCGGGTGGATCGTCCGGCCGTCCGGACGCCTGTCATCGACGGTTTCCGAGCTACAAAGTCTGGTACACGGTCTGCCACAGCAGAGGGCCATCGGTACAATTCTGAGAAATGGTACATTCAGAGAATTCTAAAGACATAAAAGTTTTGATCTCTCTCAACAGATTTGGAAGCATGGATCTTTCGAAGCAATTCTCATCTACGGCCGTAGCAATTAATAACAGCCACATCAGTCGCAAAAATGACTCATCTCATTCCCAGTAGAGTCGCGTGTCCAGGCCTTTTAAAACAAGTAGTTGCTTCAGCGTGCTGAGGTGACATTATAAAATTTGCCGTGCTCCAGCTGCTACAACGACCATGCCAACATGATTTGAATTCTGGAGGAGGATATATCACTAGTACAACCCAAAGACCCAATCATGAGCTCTTCCTTTTGTTTTTTTACCTAATTACTACTGATACATCTGTCTCCAAAGGAGTGTTATTCCTCACTATTCAAAGTTTGACCAAATATGCACAAAAGAATACAAAATGAAATACATTTTCATATTTAATCATTTAAAGATATACATATTGTTACTACTTTCTATATAAATCTAGTCAAGCTTAAAAAGTTGCTAGACACTCTTTTTTAAGGACCGAGCTAATATGCTACTACTTTTTTTTTTTTGCTTAGTGGAGTGTGATTACCAAATATTTACTGCTGCTGACATATATTACATAAAATCAACATTCGGGTAAAAGATTGATCACCTTTTTTATTCCCAGGTCAGGCAAAATTTGTACATCATCAGCTGGCCGACACTCATCAAACGGATTTACACAGAGCATTTCTCATATAATATCTCAGTTATTGTCTGGATACATTAGACCTGATTAACCAGTACTACATACAGTCGGAATTTTGAAGAAAAAGGCGGAGGGTGGCATTGCCAGTGCGCCTAAATTCATAAAGTGTACTCTCTTTGCCACCTGCTATATTTTTCTGGGTTGTTTCAACAACTGTTGCAGACATCGGTACACAATATGTTTGTGCGATAGATCATTGTGCCAATGCAATAACAAAATAAACTCCTAATGCTATCCAAAAGTGATTGAATTGAATTCCTTCCATGATTCCTGCACACATATAACAGAAAACATATCAACTGTTTTTGTTGATAGGAACATAAGATGTCAACATTGTAGAACATCAATACAAATGCATGATATGCCTAGACCAGAAAAGCATAATTGGACTGCTGGAGTGTTTCAACAAAGGAAACAGTAATTTATGGCACGTGAAAAACATTCAGATGGGCATGCTATTTCTTAGAACTGGATGCTTCGTGAATATCATGGAATATATACAGTGCATTTTATTTATATATAATTTCATTTCAGGATCATCTGCTCCATGGAAAAAGGAACGGACACTGAAGTACGGCAGAAAATGTTTTTTAAATGGTGCCAGATAAAGCTTGGATCGCATGCCTCCATAGTATCATTCTTAAATATCGTATATCTCAGATTAGCTTTATCCACCGTCCAATTCCAAGTAAATCAGAAATATGCTTGTGATAAATCTAGTGTACCTGTAAAATATCAAAAACCTTCTCTGCTATATATTTCTGATGCATGGCAGCACCTCGTTGCTGCAACTTATCTGGATGAAGGCATAATAATGCTTTCTGGTAAGCCTTCTTGACTGCTGCTCCTTCAATTATATCAGCAAGAGGAACTGGTTTCCATCCACTCTCAGGCCATAGGACCTAAATGAGCACAAAACTTTTGTAATTTAAAGAAAACTAGAAGTGGCGGGAGACATTATATATGGTCTACTCAAAGAGAACAAAACAATAGGGAAATCATTTTCAAAATTTCCAGAAGATAGAGAACAAGAATAAAATATCTAGAATGATTCTTCCATGTATATAAAATCAGGCTGATCCCATTAGCCATTAGAAAGGAACAATAGCATAAGCAAAACCTGGGTTAGAGTAAAAGATAGGATAAACACATTTATTGTTTTTAGGAAGAAAAAATCAGCAATAGTACAGTAAGACATTACATAAGGTTGATACTCTTGCACTTACATATTGCAGTGTTGAAAGCAATGACCTAATATTTCCTTCTTTTCCTCTTGACCATTCGCGGATTTTAGATTCTGATACCTAAGTTCAAGGAAACAATAAAATTGGATAAATAAAATACGGTAGTGAAACAAGAACACTTAGAGGTCACAGATTTGTTTCCATGTAGTACCTTTATTAGCTCCTTTTCCTGATTATTATGAAGAATGGGATCTTCAGAGAAATGCTCAACCTGATTGACGAAATATAAATTTGTTAGGCAAAGAAGCCATAACAAGAGGAACTTCCATCTAACAGGGAACATGTAAAAGTATGCACCTGAATAAAACAATCTTTGCCTACATATTTAGTCTCTAGTTTACTTTTAGCTATGGATCAATAATAATTTAGCTTATATTGTAAAATAAATCTGTGCTTATTTTATTACTGCATGATGACTCTAGGTTGACATTCTTTGCCACAGACCCACAGTGCCCCTAAGTCAATTTCCTTAATACAGCTGTAAATGACACTATTTGGGTGTAACTTTAGAATCTCAGAGGCTCATTTGTGGATACCAAGGTGCTGGAACTGTGTTTACACCAAAACAAAGTGTTAGCCATGGATCAGAGGTGTAGCAACTGAATTTCAAAATGTGCACCAGGTATCGGATGTGCATTAAGCCAATAATTTATGCTAAATGCCAATATAATGCATATTAAACACCACTTTGTAATAAGTAGGACAACCAGAATTGGTCATATCATCAAGGCTTGGAGCTTCGGCAAGGATTTTTCATGTCATATTGAGCTAAATAATGGATTACAAAAAAAAAGATTGTCAAATCATCCAGGGTTGGAGTATTTGGAAGTTAAATTAGGCCAGTTTCTAGCTGTCATGAGCCTTGATTGGGTGGAAACACATACGGATCAGTAAGTCACCTAGTGGTATCCAGTCTAATGCTGAATTTCAGCTTCCAAGACATTGTAGGACATTTGATGGGAAAGGCACAAATTAGTTGCATGAATAATTTGGTTGATGGATTCATCAATATTAGAGTCACATATGCCGGCCGCCTGTATACTAATAATCATTCTTAAAAAAATATAAAGACTTTGCAGTTTGCACATACCACAAATCCATCCA
>CM041629.1:9449838-9480918 GCA_023333625.1 Bothriochloa decipiens | reverse complement strand
TGGATGGACTCTAAAAAACACAAAAATAAGAAATACCACATATGTGAACAAGAACACAAGTATATGATATCATAATTAATGAAAAAAATATCATAGAAAACATGTGCTTGGAAATTTCTGTTTACTTATAGCCCATCCGCAAGCACACGGTTCATTCGTCAGCAAAGATCTCAACTAACCTATGCAGAAAGGTCCCAAAATGTTATGTAAACACATATAAATAAAGCCTATTGTGGTCTTTCTTTGGATGTAGGAATAACCAAGAAAAAACCAATACAAAAAATGGTTAGTGGTTATGTTAAATTATAAGTTTCTTCTTGAAAGCAAGGTGCATATTCAACTCATTCATAAGCACAGTTAGCACAATCCCTCATTCTATCCCTCCTTGTCAAGGCTTAGTGGCTTACCATTAGAAGCAGCTTCATTACTTCCCATAGCTGTATCCATTTTACTATTCTCTGACAGAACTGGTTTGTCCATCCTCTCTTGCACTTCACTAATCTGAAACAATCAAGAGACTAATCTAATGTGTATATCTGTCTAATGAAAAAAAATCTCTATTTAAAGAAGATAATGTTCAAGAATTGAGTACTTAAAATTCACAAAACAATATTAACATTCAGAGAAATACGTATGCATGTAAATATATAATCTAGATCTGACATACTGGCAAAGGTTCAGCAACAAAAGCATTCTGGCTGTTCATTTGTGCTGTTTCCACATCCTCATTGACCTCCAAACTGGATATGCTAAACTTATCTTGCAGTTCAGTTTTGCTTCCATTTTTCCCAACAGGTGTTTGGCCTTGTGTTTCCAGTGCTCGTTTGCGCTTTGGTGAACTCTCAGGGCTAAATAGTTTTATGAAACCCTTCACCTTTTCCTTTACCCTGCTACTGCGACTTCTTTCTGAAGGTGATCGAGAAATTTTAGAATTCAGGCTAGCTGATGAAACATCATTCTTTGTATGATCATTGCTCTGTTTCGTTCCTGCAGAGAAATGACATAAGCTGGAATCCATCTATTCATGAAGAGAAAAGGGGCAAACTAGAATTTATATATTTTGAATAACAACAGTTTGATTAAGTCCATATCCATAAGAAACAGGCAAGAGATTGGTAAGCTGAATGCACTTTGTACTCTAGCTCAACAATAGAAATCTAGTTACTCTGCTCTTTTAGCCATGCAGAAGGTCAAAAAATACTTAGAGCAGATAGGCTCAGACGCTCAGTATTTTTAGCTGTTGAGATCTGAGAACATGTCAGTAATGAAATGTTCACGGCACTCTAAATGAAAGAATGTATGCATTCTTGGAATTATCACCTTGCATGTAGTCCTCGGAAAGTAAAGGAATAGCACCATCCTTGGTTACTGAGTTTGTGCTATATTTTTCAGATTTGGAATCTTCGTAATCTGTCGACTTTTGGATGTTGCAGTGGCAGTTGACATGTTGTCTTCATAACCAATCAGATCAATACCTTGAACAACCACTTGAGGGAAGCTTCTCAGTCCAGTAATATCTCCAGACTTTTCTTGTGCAGTTGCTGGCAACACTAACAAGGCTCCTTGGCCTGCCCACTTATAGAAGGAAAAATGGAACTTGTTAGTGGCCATGATACTTTCCATGTTAACAGGAGTCCCTTCACCTTCACTGTCCATGGAGCTGATATAATTAGATGTGCTTTTCTTTTCTCCACTTTGAGAACGGAACCTAGATAGGAATGGATGGCGATGCCATGAGAAGGGATTCTTCTTTGAATGTTGTTGGGCTTGGGGGCCTTGGGCAAGGTAATTATTCATGGATGCGTTGGGGGAAGTTGGAACACTGTAAGCATAAGAAATCCCATCATCGTTTCTGTTGGATATTTGCCGAGAGGGAGAAGTAGGCACTGAACCGTCCGTGCCTCTGTTGACCCGCATGGAGAAGCTGCAAGAAACAGGTAGAGGTTGTAGACTTGTAGTTGTACATTCCAAAGTAGGTGGACCAAAGAAAAAAAAGATGTGGCTTACAAAATAATAAAAGAAGATCAGCTAAGAGTGATCAGTGATGGAATCGTCGTGTCTATTGCTTCGTTCCCTTTGTTTCAAGTTTTAATGGATCGATGAGGAGCAAATAATCTCCATGTAAACCATCCAGTTATTAGCTAAACTCACGGATATGTAAACATAAGAAAGCATTACATAATCAGTTAGTTAATCGCAATGCCCACATTTCCAGATACGTTAGTATGACGATTGTTGCTATGTATGTGACTAAGTTAAGCAGTGCTACCTCGATCGCGGGCGGGCCGTGGGGACAGGCGAAGCCGGCCCGCCGAAGACATCCACCCAATCCACGGCGGCGCCGCCCCGCCTGGGCGACGCTGCCTCGCTCCCGCTCCCGGGGAATATGTCCTTGTAGAACTCCTCCCCGGGATGCCTCCTCCGGTCGGAGCTCCCCCGGTCCCCGAACACGGGCGTGTCCGATCCCCCTCTCCGCGCCCTCGTCGTGGACCCGAACGATGAGCCGTCCGGCGAGCCGCGGTGCGAGTTCCCCGACGAGCGTCGCGGCGGGCCGCCGAAGACGTCGGCGAAGTCGACGTCCGACCTCCGCGGCGGCGCGCCCGCCATGGTGGTGCGGCTGCCGCCTAGTCGTGCTCGAGCACGTGCTGCCTCTGGAGTGTCGAGGGAGGAGCTGAGGAGGAGGAACCTGTGGCGGGGAGCGGGCGAACGGCGCTTGGATTTCGGATGGCTGGCGTTGCCGCAGCCGCAACGGCGCCATCGCCATCGGCAGTCCGGATTTTGCTTGTCCGTTGCAACACCAGTCCGTGTCGGATTGCGAAACGGCCACCTGCGCCTGAAGCGGCACCGAGCACCGCGCAGATTACCTTTCGGCACGCGGAACTGGCCCATTTGACATTGGACCTGATCCACTTGGTGGCCTGCTCTATAAGCCCCAACGCATGGCCTGTTGGGCCTCCAAAGGCCCAATAGACTGAAACCCTAATCTCCTCTGTATTTATATGCAGACACAACCCTACTCTTCCCGTCTCCTCGTTTCGGCGCGGCGCCCGCTGCTCTTGCTTGTTTCGTTTGCTTTTCGATTTCAGTCGATACTTCTCCCATTCGTTGTGCGAGGCTTTGCTGTTGGATGGATCTTTCTCTGTGAAGAGAGTACAAGCAGACGGGCGGTCTGAATCTGATGCCGTGTTGATTCGTCTGCACTTTACATGCCTTCCTTCGGGTGGGCATCCGAGAGAAAGAACCAAAGCCCCTCCATCGCTGCGATTTTTTTCCTCTTTGATTTCTGCTTGAGTTTGCCGAAGTATTGCTGCTGTGATGAAGATGCTTAATTATTTCTATGTCTGGACATCTGAGATCAATCTCTGTGATTGGGTTACGCATCTTTCTGAGCTCAGAACAATTAGTGTTTTTTCTTATCAATTCATTTACTGTTGCGCCTTGCTTAAATTCTTCTTGGGAAGGGCTCAATCATCGATTGAAGCCCGAAGAACCTGAGAACAAAGCTGGTGCAAAGAGTGAGATGGTTAACTTACCAACCCTTTGCAGCCTTGCATTGCACTGGAGTCAAATGGTTTAATCGAAATCTCTTGGTGCGGATCTTTCTGATTCGACACTCCTTGTTTCTGGTTTTTTTATTTGGAATGCGAATCAAGCGCTTAATACGTTGGCAAGTGATGTGCAAATCTTTATCCTACACACTCAATGGAATTACTGCCATGTGTGGACTAAAATCTCCGTTTATTATCTGATGCTTGTGTTAAGCGCTGCTACATTTTTCTGAAATATATGTTTCTGGCAATGTTAAAAATTAGGATTTTATAATGTTTGTTACAGAGCAGTTGGTGGCAAATGATGAGAAGATAATATTATGCTATACACTGAATCTCGTGTGGACGAAAATCTCCGCTTATTATCTGATGCCGCATGACTTAAACGTTTCTGAATTTTTCTTTTTTTACAACCAAACGTTTCTGAATGTTAATGGACTGGTTGGATGATGCAGTATACACAAATTTTGGCCTTGTGCCACTTTTTTCATGATGAGTCGTCAGAAAGGTTTTCCCGCAAAGCAGTCAGATATAGAACTGCTTATTGATGATAAAACTACAATTTCCAATTTTCACTTGATTTGTTTATTTTAGCTTCTGATATCATGATCGATCTATCCTCAGACATTTCAGATTGAGCTTGAAATAAGTGATATGGTTTCAATACTTTCCGTTCAAAAAAAGGTAATTGTTTTGGTAAAATCAAATTGGACGGAAATGAACAATCCTGCTGTAGCAATCGGTGTAGAGATTCATAAAACGGAATGCTGAACTTCTACTGCACTTGGATGACCAGGAGCTTGACCCATCAATCTTGAATTCTTGATGAATGACAATGATAAACAAGGGAAGCAACAAAGGAACCACGGAATGCGAATATGACCATCCAGGAAGTATTTTGAAAAGGCCTCATCCTAGTGCTTCTGGAAAAGCTCCTGTTCCTTCTGGTGAAGCATTCTAGAAAGAAGAAACATTCTGAATTAGCTCATGAAACTATTGGAAAAGCTCCTGGTCCTCCTGGAGAAGCATTCTAGAAAGAAGAAACATTCTGAATTAGCTCTTGAAACTATTGAAGGCTCATTTTTTCTACTTAACTGTATATCATCCTAAATATTTTTAAGCAAGTAATCTCAGACTAATTCTGAGCAATATCTTTTAGGAACAAACCACAGCTCAAAGGAATAGCTAATAATTGTACGAAATGGCAATGTACGAACTAAAACCTCAAGTTGCTGCCATGTACGAATTCGGCTACAAGAATACTCAGAGCTCCGAAAAACGGTGGTGGCTATCGGTGGTACTAAATTACTACGCTCCTAGCAACACTAGCACGCAAACTGCTACCACCAATATAGCTTCGCAAGTGAAATTAACTGTGAAAGTAAACAAAATTGCTATGCAATAAGGTGACTCTGCAATCTAAAGGTGACAAGACATACTCGTATAGCCTATTGCAACCTTTTTTTTTTAAGATAATGGATAGTTTATATCCGACCTTATCTATCGACCAATAGAATTAAGGCAATTATTGTAAAGTTTTGCCCATAAGCCAACGCACAAACTAAAAAGACATAGAAAATAAAACAGAGGATTTTGACTATGTAGAGCCAATAGATCTAGTTGACAGTTATCCATTGGAGCTAAAGAAATGCAACATTAACGTCTCAAAATACTGTCCAACTGAGACTAGCTCGTCACTTCGAACATCACGCTGCTCTGCAAAAAAAGATTTTGGTAGAACCTGTATAGCCTATTTGCAACCTGCGCGGTTCTACCAAAAAGAACAGGAACAAAGCTAAGATCCAAACTTAGACACAGACATATATTGTGCAACATTACAGCTACAGATTATTTGGACACTACTCACTTGCCCATCTGGAGTAATACACTTGCACTAGACATCAACCACAAACGATGCATATTCCTGCTGGGCAAGAAAACTCTGAAATAGCTGGGCTAGTGAAGGACAAGTTACCAGCTGCAGACAAGTCTAAATGAGCTTGGTAGCCATTTGCTGATTTCATGAGAATAACCAACTGTCGAGGAGCGAGCAAGTGTCCCACGAAGGCGAGCGAGCAGACACCAGATGGGCGAGGTCAATCAAAATTGAACTTCATATCAAATAGTAGTTCGATTGTTTAGTCTTAGCCCACAAAATGGAATTTGTACTGATGTCCAGTGTTTGAGCAATTGAGCACCCAATAGTAAGTTAATGAACTTATTGTCAACTCTCTACAGTTTAATTCATTTGATATCACCCAATAGTAAGTTAACATACTTTTTGTCAACTCTCTGCAGTTTAATTCATTTGATATCCAGGGATTGGAATTGACAATTTAATTTTTATGCACTTTTGATACGAAAGAAAAAGGAAGGATTTTTTGCATTGATTCAATAATCAGTGATATTAGAGAACAAAATAAGACATCATGTAAAAATAATAGCATAGGGATCTCTGAATCTTCTAAAAAAAATCTAGTAAAGAAATAATAAACTATAAAACAACCCTCTCTTCTCCCATCTCAAGTTTAAATACAAGAAGCACCAACAGGTTAGATGCACAAGACACCTCTCACAGGCACCGCCTCTTGCACGGGCTAGGTCCACTTTGGCCTTGTTTAGTTTATCAAATTTGGCCATCAAATTCACTATGTAGAATTTCTATTCCCCGTCACATTAAAATACCGGTACATGCATAGAGTACTAAATGCAGATGAAATTAAAAACTAATTACACAGTTTTGTTGTACTTTGCGAGACGAACATTTGAAGCCTAATTAGTCAAAGTTTAGATAATTTTTACCAAATACAAACGAAATATTACAGAAATTTCGCTACAGAAACTCCAACGCCAATTTGGCGAACTAAACAAGGCCTTTGAGTTGCAAATAGACTATTCGGCCATCTATAAACATGCTCCTCAACGAGGCCGAACTTCAACCGGGCCTTCTTCATGTGCCAAATCTTCAGGTCCAATGACTTTAGTACCGACAAATATTGACGCTCAACACGCATTTGGTTTCGTTTATAACTTAGTCAAAATAGCTTAATGGTGAAGAGCATTTCAGGATGAGTGTAAGAATCTTTCAAAAAAAAAAGGATGAGTGTAAGAATGGGTGAAAAAATGTACAGTCCCTACAATCTTTTGCGAGTTCACTTTTGAAAGCCAAACATTTGGTGGTTCGACAAGATATCTATTGTCCTGTTTGTTCATCTTTTTTTTTTGAGAATTTTGTTTGTTCAATTTTGTGTCCACGTCTACGATGGATTACTTCCTCAAAATTGTCGGCATAGGGTCTACTCCCTCCGTACTAAAATAAATATCGTTTTCGCTTTCTGAAAAAACAATTTTGACTAAATATATATTAAAATATATTAATATTTATACTAATAAGTAGTATCGTTAAAAATATCTTTTAAGTCTAGTTTTTTTTACAAATTTTTTTGGAGATACAAATGTTGCACGTATTGACACGAAAATCTAAGACAACACTTATTTTGGGATGGAAGAAATACTTGGATATAACGGCTAACAGTGAGCTCCTATTTTTAGATGCCAAATAGCAAAATAAAAGGGTAAAATAATAAAAACTAATGAAGGCTAGCTAATTGATGGTTAGAGTAAGGATAAAAAAATGGTGGTTACAATATACTGGAGAACATCTCTAACAGTTTGCCAAAATTTACTTAGCAAATATCGTGATTTGACAACTTGCTAAAATATATGGCAAGTGAAAAAATGGACTCTCTCCAAGAGTTTGCTATTTGAACTTGGTAAATAATAAAGGCCAGCTAACGAAAAGAAGAAACCCGCTAAGTAAATGAAGAGCCCCGCTTCTCTCGTCGCGACGGCGGCCGGGTCTCAACGCTTGTAAGTGCATTCGTCCCCGAAGTGGGTTTTGGATAATTAATGACAATCAAGTTGGGGGCTAACAAGTTTGTTCAAGTGAATTCACAGCTGTTAGTCCATTGAAAGATTTGAATGATAAATATTTGGTGATGCAAGCACCCTAAATTTTATATGGATGAATGACGTTTCTACTCAAGAGGACCCTATCATTTTATATTTACTTGAGTCATAGGAAACGTCGTACTATCAAGAGGGATACAAATAAGGTTGGTAATTCGAGGTCTAAAAGTGCTCAAGTCTATATTTAGGGCGTTTGGAGAGTCACCGTTTCTCTCACATCACTTAGAAATGACCTTTGCTTTACCCAATCTGGCCTACCGGTAGTACTGGACTTATACGCCTTTTAAACCGGTAGTATCCGTGCTATTTTTCTCTAAAAATCGAGCTTGCAAAGTTGTAGTAGTTTTTCTACTACCAGTAGCACCGGTCTCACCATCGGTAGTACTGGTGGTCACCGGTAGTAGCGCTTTTTATTAAAATTATATACCGGAAGTATCAGGCCTATTTTTCAAAAGTCGAGATTTTCGAGTTGGCAGTTTTATGTACTAGCGGTAGTACCGCTCCTGGCAGCGGTAGTACCGGTAGTAAAAATAAAATGTTTTTAGCCAAAGTCGAAAGGGCTAGTTACTGTTGACTTTTGAACTAGCGGTAGTACCGGTCCTAGGACCGGTAGTACCGGTAGTACTCTTTTTGTCCGATCTGACACCTGCAACGGTCCTTTTTGAGAGGAACCGGTAGTACCGGTGGTACTGGCAGTACTACCAGTAGTTGTTCTGAACATGAGACTATAAATACCTCTCCACTCTCTCCTTTCTCTCTCTCTTGCTTATTCTCTTCACTCACCCGACTTGCAACTGAAAAAAGCCCTCTCCCACGCACAAGCTCACCTGCTCTCTCCTCTCCCTTGCTCCCAAACTTCATCCCCTCAAGGATTTGAGCTAGGGATGTGAGATTAGAGTGTGGAAACTTCAATCTATGACTTGAGCACTTGGATTCCTCGTCTTGCCGGCTTGATTTGTGTTTGTTACTCTTGGGTTCTTGGAACCCTAGCCGGCTAGGCGTTCTTCGTGGTTGCCCGTGTTGATTCATTTGTGAGGGCACCCCGAAGTGTTTGTATTACCCTTGATTCTTAGTGAATATCTCAAGTTAGCCTTCGTGGTTGCTTGAGGGAGGAATCCTTCGTGGTGAACTCAACAACGGGGACGTAGGAACTCCTTCGTGGGGATTGCCGAACCTCGGATTAAATCTTGTGTCTTGCTGTGGTGGTAGCATCGACTACCCTTGTTCTTGTGTTCTTCGTGTTCTTCATCCCTACCCCCAAAGTTCTTAGGTTGGAGGACTCGATCTACAAGTTGGTGCGGTGAAAAGCTTCAAAAACTTCAATGCTTTCATTACCAACATCAACAAAGGGGTGGTAACCTTTGGATCTAAATTTACAGCTCATATACTCTGATTTCGCATTCGATTTAGTGGCTTCGTAGGGTACCGAAAGTGCTGAAAATCTAGCATCGGTAGTACTGGTGTTGTACTACCGGTAGTACCGGTGCTACTTTCGGCCTACTTCCGGTAGGCATTTAACTTCCGCATTTGAGCTGAAAATTTCAGGTTATCAAAATCGCCTATTCACCCCCCCTCTAGGCCGATTAGATCCTTTCAACGCTCAACACTCATCGCTGGCATACTAGGCCACCGTTGTGCCACACGTACAAGGGTGTTGCCGCCTCCTTCGCCTCCCCTCCGCCCGTCGCCCTCACTCATTCGGTCGTCCCGGGCTTGGTGTTTCGCTGCGCAGATCCCCGACGCCGTGGACAAGGAGTACGCCGACGCGACGTGCGGCCTCAGACGGGCGGCTTGGTGCGCGCGGGAAGAAGATAGGCGTGACACGCGGCCTCACGACGGGTAGGAAAGAAGGCGGCGGCGACGGTGGCCTCGAACGGGCGGCTTGGCACGCGGGGGAAGAAGATAGGTGCGACACGCGGCCTCACGACGGGCGGGAAAGAAGGCGGCGGCGACGGTGACTCGTTGCGCAGTCGTTTGCACATGCGTAAAGATACGCGCGTGGAGGAGAGTTTTAGCAAGTTGGGAAATTGGCAAGTTTATTTGGCAAACTGTTGGAGAATAAATTTTACTTGTTTGCCAAATTTTGAAGATGGCAACCTATTTACCGGACTGTTGGAGATGCTCTTACGTCCATAATTTATCTATGTTTAACCATTTTACAAGGTGGGCCCTTAGCCCTAGGAAGGACTAATCAGGCACACATTATCACAAGGGTGTTAGGATTTTGTATTTCACTTTTGCCGAAACATGAAAAATTTATAGGAATTTGCCGGAATGTTAGCAAACAGAGACTTCCACAAAACATACTTATCATTTTTGTGAATTTTGATCTTGGTAAGTACCTAACACGGTTATGCATATCCATACAACGAGTGGGAAGTCATAATAAAAGGAAAACGATGAATAATACTCATACGTTTCAGAAGCATGAAGGTGTGGGCAGTCAGCTCCACGGTTATTCTTCTTCTCTCTATGGTCCCCAAGTCCAACACCAAGGGGAAGAACAAAGTTTGAATATCGATCTGGTTTCGAAAAAAAAAGTTTGAATATCGATCGAGCCTTGCAATCCGCCCGATGTCAAGCTTCCTAAACCTTCCGCTACTTCAAAGTTGAACGTGCAACAGCTTGACTTGTACCGTAAGCACGTCCAAAAGCTACCGTCCGGCTGCATCTTGATTCTTGTCCTGCATAGACTTTATTTTCCCGATGCACCCTCACGGCCAAACTCACGCTTCGTTCTTATCAAAATTTCTAGCCAAAATTTCTAGCCTTAAAAGTATGATAGTATTTTATTTATATTTAATAAATATTATCAATCATGACAACTAGAATTAAAAAATTTATCTTATAATTTACAACTAATTTATATATTAATTATTTATTTTATTAATATTTAAAGCTCCGCCACTGCCGATAAGGCGTACCAGCCAATGCGTGTCTCCGGAATCGACAGACGTTGACTGACACGACACTTTAATCTCGAAGCTCCACGCCAATCAAACAGGCATGAGTCCTCCAATCGACGCCAGGCGACGGCGAGGTGCGCGCGGATGCACAGTGGTTCTCCGGGTGCCCAGCCTGGAATCCCGAATCGATCTGGACACTGGACTGACCCGGTCACCCACCCAACATGCGTGTCGGTGCGTGCGTGCCGACGAAGTTTAACCCACCCGATGAACCCGGAGACCACCAGGCCACGCTGCGACGCTGCCCCGGCTCGAACGACGCTCTATCCACTTGGAGAACCGCGAGCACGGTAGCGGCAACTTGACACGGCAGGCGCGCACGCGACAAGCTAGCGCGGACAGGCGCCTCGCGACAGGTCGGGGAACCGGGGCCGCGTCCGCCTGCACGTGCACTCTCCCTGACTCCCGGCTGAACCCGTCGTCGCCTCGCAGCTAGCGCCTCTTGGGTCTTGGCCCGGCGCGGCATGCGCGGCGGCACACGGCCACTCGCACTGTCAGGTCACCGGACCAGGGCGCGACGCGACACAGTACCGCCGTGCTAGTGTGCTACTGCTGGTGCAGCAGGACTGCAGGTGTCTGACTGCTGAGTGAGGCAGAGCGCCGCGGCCGGCCCATCCCGCGCGGTCGCGCTGCACCCGGCAGGGCACGACCACGTCCGTCTCAGCGGTCTCGATCGGTGGCCAGCCAGAGCGCCCAGCTACGGCCCGCGGTGCACGGGTGTCGCGCGCACAGGGCACAGTGCACGGGCACGGCGTGGACATGGCGATCCTCGCTCGTCCCACTGCGCCTGTTGGGATCTGGATGCAACGACCCCGTCGTCTTAGGCGATGCGTTGCGTGCTGCTGGTGATCACAATTAACAACTGGCACTCGCGTGCTACGAAAGCCGAAAGAGAGCGTGTGCCGTGTGCGAGTGACCGGAAATTGTCGTGTGTTAACACTGCCAGTGTCAGAAAATCTGGTGAGGCTAGCTGCCCTGACAATGGATTTTGGTTTCTGATGCGTGCTCTGAAAGATACAGTTGACTTTGATTTTTTTATATATATATTTTTCTATGTACTATAAATAATATATCTAGATACGTATCAAAATATATATAAAAAATTAAAGTGAGATACATATCAAAATATATATAAAAAATTAAAATGAACTGTACGAAGCTCACTGTCATTGCTCAGCGGTGAGTTTCCCGCGAGACCACGGCCAAAGACCATTGTTCCTTTTGTCGAAGTTGCGGTAAGGTTTAGTACATAATTAGGGCTTCGCACCTTAAAAATGGAAATGGATTACAGAATGTTGTACAACTACTTCTTGTGTCATCAATGAGGACACATACGAACTTGCTAGATTCTGCAGGGTACATCCTGAAGTGCACATGTCGAGCACACTAGACATCAGACGCCCTGAACTAGCAACTTGTCTCTGTTTTACTTTTTTTAAAAATATAATATAGAGTAATCTAAAATGCTAGTACAGAAATTGCGTAAATATAAACACACATGATTCATAGAAAAGTGCATGAGCTTAGCGTTACATGAAGAGCTATCTTATTACTTTCTCTTCTTCGTATTAAATCAATTGCTATATTATCATTTTCTCTCCTTCGTTTTAAATAAATTTTCTATGAGCTACTTAAAATAATAATGTTGGAGCTACAATAGAGGAGGCTGGAGACATCAAGTTAATTAATAATTTCATTGAAACCCAGTAGATTCACACTAGATAGCACAGCACTAGTAGTGGAGTATGTACCACAACAAATTGAATAGTTTTGGCCACTTATGAATTTATGGCATATATGCATTGTTGCATTAGGGCAGTCCTAATGGTAAAAAACTAGACATGGATTCCATAACGACCACGTCAGCAACAAACTACAAGTAGAAATCATCTTCCACAGTTGAGGTTTCTTGGCATAATAAATGTGACTTTTTTTTCCTTTCTTATCCCAAATCCATCGTCTTCGTCCGGACTCCAGAGCACCACGGGGAGCTCTGTTCACCGTGGACTAGCATGTGCGGACGACTAACAGCGGAGTCCATAATATTCATGCTTATATATTTTAAAATATTTTAAAATTTTATACATAAATAATATCAAATAAGATGTGTATTGTATCAAAGTTTGAGGTTCAAATAATTTTTATAAAAATTTATATGAAAAATAACAAATTTCATCCATACTGAATTTTATCTTCTAGTGACTAAAATTTATTTTTTTAATGAATTTTTATAAAAGTTATTTGAATTTTAAATTTTAATATAATATATATCTAGTTTGATATTATTGATGCGTAAAATTTTAAAACTTTTAAGTATAAATCTCTATGTTATTAAAATAGACTTCGCCGGCGTTTATACCCGCGAATTTTCGTTCTGCGGACGAGATGATAGCTCATGAGCATCGCCTGGCTTTTATTTTTCCTTTCTCTCGCCATGAAGGGCCGCGTGCATGGGCGAGCGTGGACTGCACGCGAGCGCGGCCACCGCGGGGGCCGGCACCGCGAGCAAGCGCACCCAGCACGGCAGCGCGGGCGAGCCGCGACAGCCGGCGAGCGAGCGCGGCGGGCCAGCGCACAGCCGGCGAGCGGCCGAGCTCCTGCGGCATTCGGCGGGCAAGCTCGCTCGGCCAGCGATTAAAGAACGAGCACGGCACGCAGACGCAGCCAATGGGCGAGGGCGGCGGCACGGCCGCCTGCGGCGAGCGCAACCTGCGCAAAGCAATCCCGTCGCGGCTGAGTGCGGGTCGCACCGGCTATGGCGAGCGCGGTGGCGGCGGGCGCAAACGAGCACGGCGGCATGGCCAGCGCCGGCGAGGGCTGCGAGCGGCGTCCGGCGCGGGACGCATGCGAGGCGGCTCCGGCGAGTTCTCGCGACAATGCGGCGGCTCGCTGGCTCGCACGAGTGAGGTGGGTTCGACGGACAGCATGACGGCGCGCGCGAGCGAGCTTCGACGAGTTCCAGCGGCGGCTCTGGCGAGCTCCGATGATGGCGTGTACGAGAAAAGGAGAGCTCCCATGGCGGCGAGCGTCGCGAGAGCAGCGGATCGGGCGAGAACAGGCCATAGAAACGGCCGGTTTCTTCCCAACGGCAAACTCGTCGTTTCTTGGTGCATTGGTTCTTGCGTAGACGTCGTTTCTCACCTAAAGAAACAGTTTCTTCATTCTTCCTCGTTTATTGATCTGTCATGTCAGCACTTTTGCTTTTTTACTGACGTGACATCTTATTTAATAAAGATATAAATCACCATAAAATGCCCATTAGGACTGCTCTTAAGACTGAGATTCAATTCACAGCACGGGGAGACAACCCTTCACAGCACGGGGAGGCAACCCTAGAGAAGAAGCATGGGAGCACAGAAACAAAAGTTGGACTCCTTATTATGCATGGGCCCTATTTGTAAAATTGGTGGATAGTGGACTGATTTGGCTATTGCATGATCCATACTTGGATTTGTATTGCAAGGACATGAAGGCTGGAAGCATGGACGATGGATTTATGTGGTCATGTGAACCTGGCGGTGAATTCATTTTTGGTTAGCCTGATAGTAACATTGTTTTATTGCTTAGTTCTAACTGGAATAAATGGAACAAAGTACTTGATGTTACAGTATATACCAAACCTTTCCTTTCTGCACTACAATCCGCGAGCTAAGTAAGCTATCTCGAGCTAGTGAACAAGCTTAGCCGAGCCGACTGTCTACCTCTTACCTTGGCAAGCCAAGCCGAGGTCTTGACGAGCCAGCTCATGCTTGAGTGAGCCTGACCATGTCAACAGGAAAACACCATATATTATGCTCTGATTCTTGACGTTTAATAAGGCCAGTCTCAATGGCTAGTGTAATTGCACAGTTTCCAAAAATAAAACGTCATCAAGACTCAAATGAAACCGTCCATGAAACAACCCCAACAATGCAGATTTCACTTCGACGTTTCCAAGGCTAAAAAACCATTTAATTGCTGAAGTTTGTTCGGATCATATGCGGCAAATAAATCGTGTGGCCAAATAAATCGTGTGGCCAACATTCAGGCCGGCAGCAACACTGACTGAGACGGTGGACAAAAAACATTCAGATAAAGCAGTTCAATTCACCGGAACAGATATATAGATAAACTAAGATAGATTAAAAAGGTTTAGATATGCTTCTAAATTCGCATAGAGCAGTTCAGCATGCACTGGAACTAAAGATAGTAAACTAAGATAGATAGGCCTTGCACACGACTTCACACCGGTTCTTCTCACAGGACAAATAACATTCAGTAGTGCACGATCAGATAGCCTTCAGTAGTGTAGCATCAGATAGCTGTCAGCCTTCATCCATGCTTTCATCCTGCAGAAACAAAAAAAAAAACAGTTCAACATGAGCTCTCAGGATCAGATTACAGATATCACAAATAAAATACAGATGAAGTGCAGTTAAATTATAACAGATAAGCAACACTGCAAAGGATAGTCACAAGTACCAGAGATATGCCTACGAGCACTAAACTTATTCCAAATATGTTCCACCAAATCATTTTTAAGTCGATGATGAGCCAATCGATCTCGAATATCAGTATCCTTTTCTAAAACTCTATCCAAAGGAATTTCCTGATGCGGAGAGAATTCCGGTTCTTGAACGGTTGATGAACTAGGAGCCACATTTAGATCTAAATTTTCTTCAATAAGTTCTGGAGTTTTCTCATCTTCAACTATCATATTGTGAAGTATGATGCAAGCTAGCACAACATCACGGAGTACACCTCTATCATATAGACGAGCTGGTCGTTTTAAGATACACCATCGATGCTGCAATACACCGAAGGCTCTCTCGATATCCTTTCTTGCCCCTTCCTGTTCCTGGGCATACAATTTATCCTTCTCGGTGATAGGGAGTCGAATTGACTTAACAAACACTGGCCATTCAGGGTATATCCCATCAGCAAGAAAATACCCAATGTTGTGTTGATTTCCATTTACCATATACTGAACTCTAAGAGCTTGTCCTTTCAGCTCATTGATGAAAACAGTGGACTGGTTTAATACATTAATATCATTGTTAGATCCAGCTGCTCCAAAGAACGCATGCCAAATCCAAAGATCATGTGACGCCACAGCCTCAAGAATCAGTGTCGGCACTTTCTGATCACCCCTAGTAAACTGACCCTTCCATGCAACTGGGCATCTTTCCCAGTGCCAATGCATGCAGTCAATACTGCCAAACATAACAGGAAAACCTCTTTTCTCACCAAGTTTGAGTAGACATTTGGTATCTTCCATAGTGGGGCGCCTCAGATATCTCCCCCAAAAACTTCTCTAACACCTTTGACAAAATTCTTCAACGACTCCATTGCAGTAGTCTTTCCTATCTTCAAGTATTCATCTAGTTCATCTGCAGCACTACTAGTAGCCAATTGGCGAACAGCTGCAGTACACTTCTGTAGTGGACTGAGCCCTTGCCGATTAGTAGCATCGACCCTTTGAGTAAAATAAGGAGACCATTGGCCCAACTTATCAACGATGCATTGAAAAAGTGGCCTAGACATAAGAAACCTTCGGCGGAACATGTTGGAAGGGTAAAGAGGATTTTCTTAGAAATAATCATTCACTAATTTTTGATGTGCTTCCTCTCGTGGCCTCTTGATGTGCCTCCTCGGATTCTTTCGATGGTCAGAAGCCTCTTTTTGAAGAGCTTCGATTATGGATTGTACCACCACCGTGGCTTCATCGAGAGCATTATCTATGATCTGACCTTGAGCGAGGAACTCATCCAACAAATTCAGAGAACGCCGACTCACATCAGGGTGGTCAGACATCTTTGCAGATGAGAAGATAGAGAAGGTGAGGAGGGAAACCAATCGATGCATAAGAAAATATGGCCACCTCAAAGATGAAGAACGAGAAGGAAGAAATATGAAGAAGTGAAGAGGCCTTCGTGTGCATCAGGAAAAGAGAGGAGGCATTCGTGTAGTTATATAGGTGAACAGGCATGTAAATGTGAAACTGAAGCCAGAAACTGATGGGTTTTCACACATAATGTGAAACTGCCATTCACACAAATAAATATCAGGAAGCCTGATGGGTGACCGTGAGCAAGCCTGATGGGTTTTCAAACCATTAACACTAGATATATTTCAGTTCACACTAATAAATTTCAGTTCACACTAATAAATTTCAGTTCACACGAGAAATTTCAGTTCACAGAACTAACCTTAGCCTCCAAATAGCTTCTCTTCAATCTTGTGTAATGCCCTCTCATGGTTAGCCTTTTCACCTTCAGACCAGTTGCTTGTATCTTTACTAAGTAGAGTATTGTAGACCTGAAGCATCTTTGCTTCCTTCTCCTCTTGTGCTGCCTTCAACTGTGTATTTGATATCAGAAGTTGTGCTTCAGTGACCTTGGCGAGCTCCACATTCCTATCTTGATGGACCTTGGCAATTTTTTCAACGGTGTCCCCTAGGCTGACAATTCCTTCCATACCTTTTGCCTTCTTGCCCTTCCCATTGCACTTAGCCTTTGCAGCTTTTCTGCCAATGGGACGCATCTGTTCTTCTGGAATATCAAGTACTTCAGTCTTGTCTTTCTCTGTCTCAAACAATGCACACCAGTTGGGTTCTTCTTATTTGGGTTCTTCTTTTAGTATCTTCCACCAATGCACCAATGTAAAAGGCTTTCCAAACCTGTTTACATACATCTCCTGTGCCTCTTTCTCCAGCATGTCATCTGAATATCCACTTGTATGCATTTGAGTTACCTTAGTCCAATAGTCATTGAAATCACCGATCGACGACTTCAGGCGGCACCAGTGAATCTTCAATTGGTTTAGTTCTCTTATACGCTTCCCTTCCCCTTTCTTGTTAAACATGTCAGTGACTTCCTTCCAAAATGTATCACCTTTCTTGTCATTCCCATGAACTGGGCCTTTAGAAGCATTCAACCAAGCACTGGCCTACAAAACATAAAACTGTCAATGTGAGCATCCAACCAAGAACTAACCCAAACAATGACCTACAAAATATAAAACTGTACAGTGATTACCAGTCTTTCTTCCTCTTCATGAGTCCAGTATCTTTTGTTGTTCACCTTTGCTACCCTATTTGCTTCCATGTTTTCAGATTCATCAATGTTAGTTGAAGTGCCTTGTTTCGTAGCTTCGGGAGTTGGTGTTCCATAGACACTTGGTGATGGTGGACATATCGGGTTGAAGGACATACTCTGACCAACCAAATGAAAATTTTCACCATGTTGTTGTGGCTGCGGTGGATGGTTTTGTCGAATCATATTTAAAAACCCTCCTGGAGGATAGACCCTGAAAAGCATTACTCTGCATCAGATCAACTGTAACAATGTCTAACTATGTCTAACAAGTAAAGGGGAACTCTTATGGTGGGTAGGTGGTGTAACAATGTCTAACAATGTCTAACAAGTAACAATGTCTAACAACCACAGATCAACTGCTCAGTTTGCAGCTTAGCAACAGCTAGTTCAATTGAACTACTTGCATTATCAAATCAACTACAGAGTAGTATCGAAATCAGAAACTACTTGAACTACTTGCATTATCAAATCAATTGAACTACTTGCACTATCAAATCAACTACAGAGCAGTATCGAAATCGAAATTACCATGAATTTGGGCCTTGCTGGTCTCCATGACAGAAAGCAAAATTGGGATGTATGGCGCCCCATCCTCCTTGCGGTGGCCGTGATGGCATGTTCGCCGTTGGGGCTTGAGGGGAGGAAGTAGCAGCACCAGGGGACGGAATCGCCGCAGCAGGGGCAGAAATCGGCGGCGGCGGTGTCAGAACCGGCGGCGGCGGAAGCGACGCTGATGTAGCAGGCGGTGATGGAGCAGGCGCCGCCGGTCTCTTCAGTCCCAACTGCTTTCCCCCGCGCGGTTGCCTCCTCTGCCGGGTCTCCACGCCGCCGTGAATCACCACCCGGCGGCGGATCCATGGCTGCTGCTCGCGCCGTGCCCTAGCGCATCGGGGAGGTGAACGGGGAGAGCTGGTGGCCGGGCGGGCGGGGAAGAACTGGATTGGGGAGAAGGAGGCGGGAGGAAGGGGCAGGAAGAAGGCCGACGAGCGGGAGGATCACGTGCGCGCGCGAAAATGGCGAGCGCGCGGTGCCGGCGGATTCCTCTGCGCACGGGATCGAGAATGAAACGACTCCCGCTCTCAATGGCCGTTTCACCCAGGTAGGGAAACGACGCTGGGTCGTTTCATCACGGTGAAACGATTTTCTTCTCTCACCAACTCATTTCATATAAAGATTTCCCTTTTACAAAGGTATCATATTATTAAATATACATAAAACACCTATAAAACCCTACTGAGACTAGCCTAAGCACTGCAGACACACGGAAGATCCTTGTGTAGAAACGCAGGATGCACAAAACGCTGGCCAGCTATCACAGAACAACAGTACTGTTTCCGAAATAAAACAAGAGGAGTACTGGACTACTGAAGTGCTCCGTGTCTGTGCCTGCTCCCTCGGCCTCCATCCAACCCCGACCCTCAAATATAAACCCCGCCGACCCAACACCCGCCTCATTTACATCGCCACCACCGAGGTTCGTCGCTCCACCTGACAACCTCCGATCCGCGCATGGCTAAGCGCCTCTTCTACTCCTGCCGCTCGCCGTCGGCAGCAGCCGCGGTCAGCCCCACGACCACGCTCCTCCCGAGCGCTCATCACCCGCCCGTTGTCCCGGCCCCAACGGGCGGCGCGTGCTGCCCGCGCCGCGCGCCTCGGCGGCACGGGCGGCCCCAGACGCCTGCATCCTGTGGCGTCGGGGGCTACGCCGTCGACTACGGCGCCGACGACCTCCCTCCGGCGCGTGGCACGCCGGGGTACCGCTGGCTGAAGAGCTCGCGCTGGCACGTCATCGAGGCCGCCAGCGCGGACGCCTCCGACGGCGACGGCGACGACTCGCCCCGCCTCAAGATCGACGCGCGGCGCCGGGCGCGGCACTCGCGGCAACGCCAACGCCGCCGACGCAGGGTGCTCCACCGGAGCCTGGCGGGCCCCGCCAGCTGGTCGTCGGGGGACAGCGGGTGGTTCAGCAGCGACGACGGCGGCGGCAGCGGTGAGGAGCGGTTCGGCGCCGCAGGGGAGGCGTCGTCGTCGGCGCTACCCGTAACGGCGGCGGCGTCGACCACCACGACGGAGTCCTCGTCGACGACTGCCGCGAGCCGGAACAGCGCCCGCGCCGCGGCGGGGGAGCGGGGAGGGGAGGCTGCGGCAGCGGCGCTGGCCGGGGGCTTTGCGGTGGTGAAGCGCTCCGAGGACCCTCGTGCCGACTTCCGGCGGTCCATGATGGAGATGGTCGTGGGCCGCGGCATCTACGACGCCGACGGCCTGGAGCGCCTGCTCCGCTGCTTCCTGGCGCTCAACGAGCGGCGCCACCGCCGCGACATCGTGGCGGCGTTCGGCGACGTGTGGGAGGCCGTCTTCTCCGACCCACCGCCGCAGTCCCACTCCCACGACGCCGCTGCCGCCGCTTCCTTCTCCTCCGACGCTCCGACGCTGCGAGCTGCAAGGCTGCAGCCATGTCTCATCCCTAGATAACGTGCTCGTGCGCTTCGCTAGTAATTAGGTGAAGCAACTACTCTCGTATAATATACGTTAAAATGCGATTATTGTACATGTAAATTACGTTTTCTTCTCATGGGTTTACGGCGCCGGCTTCCTTTCGGCCTGCTCCTTGCTGCATGCATGTTCATGTTCATCTGTGGAAATCAGTGTGTCTGACCTGATGTGATGTGACCTGGAGGCACTATTTCTTTGATCCCAATCCATCTCTGCTTTCTCCGTATTTGCCCGCTGAGGCCGGTTTAGATCCCAAAATTTTTAGTCGTTTGTATTTAATAAATATTGTTTAATTATAGTCTAACTAGATTTAAAAAATTTATCTCATAATATATAACTAATATATGTAATTAGTTATTTATTTTATTAATATTTAATGTTTTATGTATATGATATAATATTTGATAGAGGGAGGATGAAAAAACTAGCAATTTTGAGTAATCTAAACAAGACTCTTGTTTAGATTAGAGTAAAATTTTAAATTTTTTCATTCTCTCTATCACATCACATCAATCTGCTCATGCAGTAAATATAGATAAAAAAATTAACTAATTATACAGTTGTAAATCATAAGATGAATATTTTAAATCTAGTTAATCTATATTTAAATAATATTTACTAAATATAAACAAAAATATTACATTATTAAAATTGTAAAAATTTACGATTTTAATTTTCGTACATCTTTTTTCTCTTTTCGTACATCATTCGCGTGCACGCATTGCCATTTCGTGCAGACTGATCGCGGCGCAGACACAGAGACACTGCACTAGAGGTCGGAAAAGAAGAAAGCAATGAATTCCTTGTCCATCTATCTCACCTGCTAGTGTACTTGCACATCACCGAAGTCCATGGCAGCCAGCCAGCCGGCCCGAACAGCCAACATGGATGTGACGCGCACTCGCGCGGTTCCATTTGGTGGGGAGTTGGCTTGGCGTCTTGGCTCCATTTTGGCGGGGGAGCAAAGAGTAATTTGTTCACACATTGGTGATTTGCTGTAACTTACATGTCTTTTAGAAGAAACTTCTAGTATATTTGATTTAATCGTCTTAAGAAACTGGAGTTTTGTAGTACTACGGAACAGAAAACATTCACTTCACGTGGCACTGGCATCAATCACTTACCGGGAAACGCTGTGCAGAAAATAAAGCAAACAGTTGACGCGATATGATTTGATGTGACATACATTTATATTTACTGATAGACTAGGACGTAGGTACTGCTCCCACCTTGTTCAAGTGAAATTGGATTCGAAGATCTCAAAGCGTCTTTATTCACGCGAGCCTTGACTCTGGAGGAGCTTGGATTCTCTTGCACAACTTTTGAGCAGGTTTGTTCAGTTCCTTTCAGTTTCAGCGGCTAGATAAACACCATGGATCTGAGCTAGTAAAGCCTATAGGCAATAGAGTAGGCAGCAAGCACGCAATGCGTATTTGTATTGGTATACTGTCCCGTTTTATGTTCTGCTGCTCTGCAGTTTGGTAATGTGAGGAAGTAGCGCTAGTGTTCAATTTGAAATGTTGGGTTTCCAAAAACGGGGGAGAATGAATTCTTCTTGTACTGAATGGGTGCTTTAGCTCAGTATTTATTCAGTGTGTCCTCACCACCTAGAAGATTTGTACTCATGCTATGCTAGTCACCTGAAGATGCTGATGCAGTAAATGAACGACCGAAATGTTTGCACCAACGGCCAAATGCTTGTAGTTCGAAATTCGAATTTTGTTATGTCAGCAGTTGACTTTGTTCCATGCATTTATGTACCCCCCCTCCGTGCCTAAAGTACCTAAACGAGTGCACACATCTAGTTGTTTTTAATCGTTAAACAAGTCAATAAATTTCTAAATTTAACTAAATCTAAAATTTTAGTACCAAATAAATATGATTAGACTAATCATGTATTATGTTATAATTATCACATTTATTTGGGAAACATAAGTATCGATGTTATCACTTCTATAGTTTCATCTAATTTGAACTCAAAGACTTCTTTTTTTTTAAAAAAAGAAAAAAGCGGCACGGAGGGACACAGACTAGGGTTGCTCTGTTGTACGTTCCCACGAATATATTCTAGCTCGATCCGTCGATCGTCCAGTCGTCCTGTATGCTTTGATTCAGTTATGGACAATCCCTGGTCGATACTTGACGCGTGTTGTGGACTCTGCATATCGGTATGCAGCTGGGGGAGTATTTGGTTTGTTTCTGCAAAATTTATCACCGGAGACAGCGCTAGGCTGTGCTCCATACTGAATATAGAGTAATACTACCACCACTGAATCGCTACTGTCTCGCCAACGCAGGACGACTACCAGCCAACTGAAACGTTGTTCATAACACATCTTTAGCGCTTTGTACGTACACAGTGGTACACTCGCCTTCCCAACGCGCTTCCATTTGTCCAGCAGCCAGCGGGAGCGGCGGGCGGGAACGGCCGGCCTTCCCTTTACGTAATGTTCAGACGTGCTGATTGCTCAGGTCGACCAAAACTCAAAAAGATGTTGGCAAAAGAGATGAGAAGCTGTGACTCTGTGAGCTGTGACCACACAAGGCACGAGCCACTGCAGGCGTGCACCGGGGGCCCAAGCCACGCGTTGGATTAGACCACAAGGTCGCTGTTCTACTCTGTGCGCCCCGGCCGCTAGGGCCTTGGAGGCTTCCATGATTAGCAGAAAGCCGTGGACGATGCGAGCGCCCCCCTGATTGTGAGGGACTCGTTCGTCAGGAAGAGGCTGTAGGAATAGAGTATCTTGGCGACGCAGCAAGCGCATTGCTAAAAATGGACAGGATATTGTGGGATTACAGCTTAGTTTGCATTGCAGCCGGCGGAAGGAGGCGGCGCTGGCAGTGCCTGCAAAGTTCCGGGCTGTGCGGCACCGCCCTGTTCCGGCCCTGTCCGCCGCCACCATTATTTGTTCGTGTTGATAAAGGCAGGCCGCCGGCTCGGCTCGGTGGTTACCGGCCCGGTCCATCTGAAAAGCTAAAGCATTGTGGACGAGTAGTTCTATTCGATGTTCAGGTTTCAGAAACAACACAAACCACAGATCAAGTCGAGTGCCATACACAATTTTTGCTGTTTCAGAATGCCACTACACGTCTATACACCAGTACACCACAGATGTTGGATCCCCTACCTATTGGCACGAGGCCTTGCAATGTTCTCGTTCGTTCTGGGCTTACAGAGCAATATCGGAAAGTGACACAAACACACCACAATGAAGCATTGCCAGTAACAGAGCACCGCAGAAGCGAGTCTTGCCACAGCATGCGCTGCCGCGGCGTGCAGCAGAAGGCCACCACGGCTCCGGCGGCGGACAAGGATGGGCACGAGCGCCCTGCGCCGGTTGTTGTGTCCGTGGCCATTCGCCATGCCCGCCGCCGCTGTCGGGGGCAGCACCACGAGAAGGCCGCGAGGGACCGCTTCCGCTTAACGCCGCCGGCGGTCTACTACGACGTAGTACATCTGCATTCTGCTCTGCGTCTGCGTCTGCCCCGCGCGCGGTTCGCCGGTTGCCGGTGGTGGGTTTGCGTGTGCATGAGGCTGCCGAGCGGATGTTAAAACCCCGCGAAACGACGTGTTTGGCGTCCCTTTCGTCGGCGGATTGGATTGCGTCTGCCGTCTGTTTCGTTCGTTTCGGCCGAACTGATCACGGCGCGAAACTGCTCGTCAGTTTCAGTTGGGCTTTCGTTCTTCGCCGCGGGGAAAGAAAGCCCATGAAGGGGTCCAAGTTGCGGCAGTATTGTACAGTAATCTGACCCAGGACTGACGCTCGCAGCGCAGGCCGGCAGCCGGGTAGCGCCGGGCCGTGCCGAAGAGCAAGGCAGCGGCCGTCCGAGAACTTTTTTTATTTTTATTTTTTAAAAAATTTTTTTTTACAAAATTAATTTTTCGTTTCGAAATATGACAGAACTAGTCGTCCACAGTGGGCGTTTTTTAAAAAACGCCCACTGTGTGGGCGTTTTTTGTGACGTCGCACACAGCCGGCAGCCGCCGGTGCCGGCTTTTGCGGGCGGCCACTTGGCGGCCAAAAAACGCCCACTGTGTGGGCGTTTTTTGTTGGCGACGGGGCCGCCTGTAAAAGTGCGTGCTGTTTTGCGGGCGGGCCTCGGAGCAGTAAAAAAACGCCCACTGTGTGGGCGTTTTGCGCTGCAGGGGCCGCCTGCAAAAGCGCCCGCTGTTTTGCGGGCGGGCCTCGGAGCAGTAAAAAAACGCCCACTGTGTGGGCGTTTTTTGCGCTGCAGGGGGCCTCCTGCAAAACAGGCGAGGCCGGCCGCGCACTTTTGCAGGCGGCCCCCTCGCCGCCAAAAAACGCCCACACAGTGGGCGTTTTTTGACCTCCACCTATATATACCCAGCCCCCCTCTTCAGATTTCCATTATATTCACTAAAATTTTCAGAAAAAAAGAAAGAAGAGAGAAGGGAGGAGAAGGAAGTAACGGCGAAGTCCTGCCAGTTTGAAACCTCGGCTTTTAGGTAAGTTTCTCATACATTACAAGTCTGTTGCTATTCATTAGTAAAATATAATGTGCACTAGAGTTATTTAGTTTTTAGTTGACTCTGGATAGATCCGTGAGTAGTATGTATATTAGATCTATAAATAATGATGTTAGAGCATTGCAGTTCATGTTAGAAATAATGATGTTTCTTCTATACTTTAAACAATGGATTACATGATTTGAAATGTGACGAATATCGTATTTTCTCTGAATAGATATGTCAACCAAAGTGATGTTTCGGTTGTTCCATGGTAGTGGCACTGTCAGATATGGACCGTATGGTATAGATCTGTCTGAATTTGGGTCAACACTAAAGGGGATAGATAGGCTAGCGAAAAGAAATTTTCGGTCAGTGTGTAACTGGTTAATGAGGATATTTCATATCAACCCAGAGGTGAACACAATAAAAGTAAATGTAGTAGTCAACCGTGGCAACGAAGAATGCTTCTGGGAATTGATATCGGTAGATTGCACCGAAACATGGAAATGGTACATAGAAAATGCATTGCAGCGGGGCTAGGAACCCAGCATTTTCATGGAGGTGCACGATAAAGACAATGCAACCTTGCAAGATGTAGAGGGTACAAGCATGGTTAGGACTGATGCTAAAATAGAAGAGGGAAACGACCGTGCTCAGTAAGGAGAAGAACAGGGACATGATGTGCAGGAACCAGAAAGAGAAGGAGAAGCTAGTGAGCCAAGAGGCTTGGCAGATGAGGGCGAGAGGATCAACTCCATTGTTCAGGTAATGAAAAACGAAGATGCGGCGAATGAGGAAGTGGAGGGTGATGAATCTTCTGATGAGGAAGGATGCAATATGAATCCGTGGCAATGGTCTAATGAAGACTTCTCTGGACTTGCTATTTCAGAGGGATACCATGTTCCATGGGAGTATAAGGAGAATGAGGTAATCGAGGGAGCGATGTATGCAGAGAAGGAAGAATTGATGGAGGCAGTCAAGCTTTGGGCTGTATCACTGCAGAGGGAGTTCTGGGTAGCAAAGTCCACAAAATTTGTATATGAAGTTAAGTGCATGAGATCCAGCGATGGTTGTCCGTGAAGGGTGCATGCATTCAAGGAAAAGTGGAAGGATTATTGGAAAGTGTCAGTAGTCACTCAGCACAACTGTCACTTGGAAGGTGTACAGAAGTGCCACAGAAACATGACATCTGCATTTATTGCTGCAGAGATGTATTCAGATGTTGTGCATAATCTGGGATATGAGCCAAGGTCAATAATAAGGCATATCGAAGATAAATTCAAATACACCATTTCATATGCTAAGGCGTGGAGGGCAAAACAGAAGATTATCGAGATGAGATTTGGCACATTCAAAGCCTCATATGATAATTTACCATCTCTTCTTCAATGCATAGCCGCCAGAAATCCAGGGACATGTACAGATCTTATAACATACCCAACCATGGAGAATGACCGTGCAGTATTGGTCTTGCAACGGGCTTTCTTTGCACTAGGTGCTTGTATCAGGGCATTTGTGCATTGTCGTCCAGTACTCTGTATTGATGGGACATTTCTGACAGGTAAATACAGAGGTCAGATACTAACAACAATTGCCGTGGATGGGAACAATCAAGTTCTACCACTGGCATTCGCTTTTGTGGAGAGCGAGAATACCAATAGTTGGTACTAGTTTCTGAAGCAGGTGAAGGTTAGCATTGTTGGTATGAGGCCTGGTGTATGCCTAATTCATGACCGTCACGCTGGCCTTCTTCGGGCAATTGAATATCTGAAGAACGATGATGCAGAGATGGGATATGGTAAAGATTGGCCAGATGTTCAAAGTCGGTGGTGTATGCGTCACATGGGTGCTAATTTTTACAAGCAGTTTAAGCGGAAGAGCTTGATGGATCTATTCAAGAGGCTGTGCGGACAGAATCAAGAGAAAAAATTCAATGAGCTTTGGAGGAGGTTGGACGAGCTCACAACGAAGCAAATGGAAGAGCACTCAAGTTGATCAGCACCTGTTGGTGAGGATGGTCCAGAGTCCTTAGTACCGCTGCCCACAGATGGTCCAAACATCAGAAGGAGATCGGCATCTGCTGTGAGAAAATTTTCGCACTGGATAGAGAATGAGCCTAAGGAGAAGTGGTCTTTGCTGCATGATGTCGGCGGAGCGCGGTTTGGTATTATGACAACTAATTTGGCTGAAGTTTACAACTGGGTGATGCGTGGTGTTAGAGACCTTTCCTTGGTTGCCATTGTTGAGTTCATCCTGCATGGAACATGCAGATATTTCAGAGACCGGTACCAAGTCGCTGCCCTATCAATGCAAGTGCGAGGTGTTTTCTTTAGACATATGCTGACAAATTATCTGGAGAAAAAACGTAAGAAGACAAAGGAGCATAGAGTTATAACTCAAGGTACTAGAGAGCACCGATTTGAAATCTTATGTGCTGATAGGGCCAAGCGTGGAATATATAGAAGAAGAGTTGTGCAAGAATGCATACTTAAAGAGGATGGGTATTGCGCATGTACGTGCCACAAGCCAAGACTCTACCATAAACCATGTTCCCATGTTATTGTAGCGAGCTCGGAGTGTGGAATACTTGATCGTACTTTTGTATCTTCCTATTTCACCAAGGAAGCCATATTGCATACATGGTCACATGAAATTTATGGTTTTGGCATAGCGGGGAATTTTACAAGTACAGTACCGCAACCTACCTATATTCCAGACCCAAGTAAGATCAGAGACAAGGCTGGGCGTCGAAAGACAAGACGTATTCAAAACGCCATGGATGAGTCCGAAGCAGGTGGAAGGTACAAACATTGCAGCAAATGCGACAAGGAGGGACATACTTACAAGAAGTGCCCGAAGGACTCAGACATGCCGACAACAGCAGAAGCCCCGCCATCAGGATCCGGATTAGATGGTACCCCACCAACAGGAGAAGGGACAACTTCTAGGCCCACCAGGCCAAGGCGTGCACGCGTGCCTCGTGGTTCGGTCGTGTAGTGATGTGTAGTAAGCTTGGTTAAGATTATGTAATGTACGGTTTTTTGCTTTGTTGTAACTGAAGTGAACAAACTTGTTATTTGAACCTATCTTCCGGATGTAATATTCATAATCTCAGTCTTGTATTTGAATATATTTCTGTTACATGTTGTATGTGCATTCTTTATGTTTCAAATTCGATCATTTCTTGTTGTACCTTAAATTTATTATTGTATACTTTTTCACTTTCTATTTGCATGTGTCATATGTGTTAACTGTGATAATGTCATGCAGGGATGGTGGACGACACACTAGAGCTGCTAGATCGAGGGATCGATCTGCAGCACCGCTCGTACCGTATTGCGGTGCAGAACGCCAATCTGCTCGTACTTCGACCGCGACCGTCCAGACGTCTACTTTCAGTGTGTAACATCCCAGATGTTAGTAAGCAATTAAAATTATAATCAAGTTCATTATTAAGAATAATCATTGAGCATCATGACATAAATGCATTCATGTTTTAATAATGTCTTTTATGTGGTGCTTTGTTTTATACATGAAATGATGAGTTGATTGCTACTTAAAAACTATTTTCAAAACCTTGTTTTATCTCTTTTTCTATATTTTAAAATCTATAAGAAATTTTGAGATACTCTCAAAATATAGTTTGTAGATCTTGAAAGGAGCTACAATATTGGTATTTAAAGTTTTTCAAGTTTTCAAAAATAATTTTGAATAAAAGTGAAAATACAGTTTTCCAACACTTATTCCCTTTTCAATTTAAATTCATATTTCAAAAATTATTCAAAATTTGGGAAAACTTTCTCTATGAAAAGTGTTTGGTTTGATAATCTGAACATTTCATAGATTGGAAGATTTTCAAGTTGTTTAGAAAAATAAAAAGTAATTTCAAATGTTTGCTTCTAGAGACTTGGCCCTTTTCGCATTCTTTTTAAATTTGAATTCATATTTCAAAATCTGTGCAGAATTTGAAAATGTTTCTTAAATTAAAAGTGTAGCTCTTGAAAAGTTATGCAAATGATATTTTTGGAGATTTTCAAGTTCTTATATAAATTTGAGAGTAATTTGTATTTTAAACCGAGTGGCGATTCTGTAAATAACTTAAACAGCACCTAACCCTATCGGCGAACGCCATGGCCGGCTTCGCATCGCGCGCCGCCGTCCACCGCCGCGCCTTCCTGGCCGCCCGAGCGTTTTCGGATGCGAGAAACTTCACCGTCGCCGTGTCACTTGCTCCTTCATCGCCCCGAGCTATAAATACCGACCGGACGTAGCCGTTCTTTTCCTTTCTTCCTCCCACCACCGTCGCCGACGATCTCCCTCCGCCGCCGAAATTCACCGCCGACGCTCAACCTCTGTCCAATTACTCTAGCCCAAAGCTCCGCAACTTCTTTACGTTCCTTTTGGGCCAGTTCGAGTTTTCTTTCATCGCCCGAGCTGCCTGTACGCAGACCTCTTTCCCGTGGCCGGTCAGTCGAGCCGCCGCGCCATCTCCGCTGTTTGCCGTCGCCGGAGGTAAAAATATTTTACCTTCGACCCTTTTATCGTGCTCTCCGTGTTATCCTGCGTCTGATGCGTACCTTGGTTTGAGCAGCGCATTTCCGGAGGTCGACGTAACACCGTCGTGCCATCGGAGCGCCGCCGCCGCCATCACCGCCGTCGACCGCAGCTCAACCCAGCCCCTCCGGACCTCTATTAACGTGCGCATCAGCGCCGTGGTGAGCTCCTGCGTCTATTCGTGTTATCAATTTCATACATCTCGCATCGGGAGTTGTTGAAGTGTATTCCGGAGTTGTCGGAGTCCTGCTCGAGGGCTCGACCGACGAAATCGAGGGGGTGACGGTCAAGTCGAGGTACCGAGTCGAGGGCTCGACCGATGAATCGAGGGGGTGACGGTCAAGTCGAGGTACCGAGTCGAGGGCTCGGCCGACGAATCGAGGGGGTAACGGTCGAATCGATGGATCGAGTCGAGGGTTCGAGTCGAAGGTGTCGATTCGAGGGGTGCACTGTTTTCGAAGGGGTCGAGTCGAGGGGTGCACTGCTCTCGAGGGGAGCTCGTTCGTCGGGCAAAGTTCCGTACTCGAGGAGAGGCTCGTTCGTCGGGCAAAGTTCCGTACTCGAGGAGAGGCTCGTTCGTCGGGCGGAGTTCCGTCCTCGAGGGGAGGTTCGTTCGCTGGGGGAAGTTTCGTCTTCGAGGCTGGTCCATTCGCTTGAGCGGAGTTCCGTCTTCGAGAGGACGCCCGAATTGTAACCTCGAATGTACAGTACCTAACCGCTCGATCGCTCCTCGAGCAGGACTTGGTTTCGAGCCGCCATAGCCCGTCCGTGAGTTAGCCGGGCATGTCTTAGCCTGCGGGACCTCGAGCGTCGATAGCCAGCTCGAGGCATCGCCGGTCAACCCCGGCGGGGTCGGCTGTTGACCCGGAGACACTGTGCCGATTTTCTTTTCTTCTATTTTCAGAAAATGATTTAAATGCTATATTCTTTGAAAATTTATAGTAATTCATATATAGCTCCAAAAATTCTGAAAATTTTTATGAATGTTCTTTATGATATTATCTACCTAGGAAAAATATGAAATGCCAAATTTGATAACTTTAATTTTTATGTCTTTATTTAATGTTTTTAAATAATCAAGTAAACCCTTTAGTTAACCTAATCATTATAGGATTTGATTGACTTTGAGATTGATTGATGATCTTAGGTCATTAACCCTAATGACCTTTGGCACTTTAATTAATTGTTTGCACTTACCTTAATCATGTCATTAGGGCTTAATTAACGTTATTTTATGTGTTTAATTAATTATAAAAAAATAACGTAGTTAACCCTAACAAATTATATAAGCGAGGTTTTGTTGGCTTGCAACTTTATCATTAAGAAGAGTTGTACTCAAGCCCTTAATCTGATCATACACTCATCAAGCATCATGTTTACTATTCCATCATGTAAAGCATATTAATTATCGAATAGTTCCCGTTAACGGAGAGTTAACGTATCACTCAGATCCGAAGGACGAGCAGATTCAAGAATCGGGAGTTGATTCAGAGTTCGAGAACTTCTACCCCGAACATCAAGGCAAGCCCCGGATGCATCTAAACCCTATTCTATTTATAAATGTTTTACTGCTTCAGCTCTGGTATGTTGCATTCAGTAATAGGAGTTGAGTGAAAACCCACAAAATTGCATTACCTGTCTTATTCCTTATCCCTTGTTACCTAATGAAAGATAAGTAGTAATGCTTAGCCCTGCTCATTTATTTATTTATTCAAAGGCAGAAGAATGAAAAAGATGAGATTGGTTTTATTGTTGGAATCTTGATGATAGTAAGAAATCGAGTCCGGACGGCGAACTTGCACTGGGAATGGAGTCCCTCTGTAGTGTTCTCGTCTGTTGATGCCCTAGGTCCCGTGCGTTGGTGAACTGTATGATATCGAGAATGTAGAAATCCACATGCATGAAGTGGTATACGGATGGTTGGAGCCGTGTATGCCATGGAGTGACCTAGCGTGGGGTCAGAGAATCCCATCTGCTGTCATAGTGTGTTTTACTGTGGGGTT
>CM041629.1:9437760-9449828 GCA_023333625.1 Bothriochloa decipiens | reverse complement strand
GTTGATCCTGGTATGAGTTGACAAATGTGGTTTAATCGGGGTCCTTTGAGGGCACCCGACAGGGCTTTCTAAATTATCTGGAACACATGCATGGCTAACAGAAGTCTTTGAGACAATGATAGGTGCGTGTGGGCCATATAATTTAGGAGGTTCTGCCACACAGTGGACCCTCGGTTTTGTTCCAGGTATCCGTTGACTCTTTGAGGTCTCCCAATTAAGTACACATGGCTTCTTAATAACATAAAATTTTTATGTGCAGGTTACGTGAGGCAGGCCTCCTCCCGTTGTGTCGTCTTATGGAGGCCCGAGCTGGTGAGGCCGATGAGACGAGGAGGTGGAGTTTCGATAGGTCTCTTCTAGCAACCCTGGTCGACCGATGGAGGCCGAAGACACACACGTTCCACCTGCCGTGCGGGGAGGTCGCACCGACGCTTCAGGACGTTGCGATCTTGCTTGGGCTTTCCCTCGCTGGCGATGCCGTTGGGCCAGTCGACGGACTTCATGATTGGCGAGATGACATGATGGCCCGCTTTAGCCACGTACAGTGTCACCCTGCACTTCCAGCTATGAGCAGCCTCCCTCCGTACACGACCATGGGCCCGTCGCAGCAGTGGCTCATGCAGTTTACCGTAAGGCCTATTTTAAAAGAATTTTATCAATTTACAGTTGTACTCAACTTTATTAACTGTATCTTTTTCAGTCCGATCAGCTACACCCAGAGGCTGACGTGTACTCTGTGCAACGGAGCTTGGAGGCCTACTTGTTGTGGCTTTTTGGCTGGGTCATGTTCACCAGCAGCACGGGACATGCCGTCGACAAGGTCATGATCCCCTACGCGCGCGCGATCACTGATGCTGACGAGGGAGCAGTGCCACAGTGGAGCTGGGGATCTGCAGTACTGGCGGCGACGTACAGGGGCCTTTGTGAAGCGTATACCAAGATAGAAATAGGTTCTTTGCTCACTGGTTGCCCCCTCCTTCTACAGCTATGGGCAGCTGAACGGTTCGCGATTGGTCGACCTGTGGTGGATCACACCGCCTACGAGGAGGACCTGTACTTGCAGCATCCGCCCGAGGACTTCCCCACCATGGGTACAGTCTGGTGCCATCGTCAGGTTCATGTTCCTAGCTGACGTATATAGTTAATTCGTATCATACCTTCTAACCCATTTATTGTTATATTTCAGCGACGATGGGCACATGTGCAGGTCACGCGGTCGTACAACGAGTTTATGCTAGAGTTCGACAGGATACAACCGACCGACGTGATCTGGGAGCCTTACAGCCAGGAGGCTATCCACGCACGAGCTCCCCTTGGGCTGTCCACGTTGTGCACACGTGACCAGGCCTTCTGGCTGATGCTCCGACGATGGTGTTCGACATATTCGTCGAACCGCACTGCCCAGGGCGTGTTTTGTGCCAGTTCGGTCTCATGCAGCCGTCCCCCATCCCTATCATCCGTACCATCCCTGCAGATGCTCATAGGTAAGTACTACTAACAACTGACTTTGAAAAATTAATCGCAGTAGACATGTCTTACTCAAATTTGTGTTCAGGCTGACTCGGAGGGGACAGGTCGGCGGCAACTTATGGGTTCCACGTCTACAGCCATACGTGGACGATTGGTTGCTTGCCACAGAGGACGTCGTTGATGAGTACCACCCCTACACCGAGGACTCGTACATGATGTACCTCCGGTGGTACCAGCCTCGTACCCGCACACGTGTCACCTTCGTTCCTCCGGAGCAGCAGCCACACGTCGCCGCCGTGGGTGACGCTTACCCTGCGCACCGTGATCAGGAATACTTCCGCGCCGTGAGTACTTGAATCTCTCGTATATATCAGTAGTTCATTACGTATATCTTTCATCTTACTTAAAACTGAAATTAGGTCAATGGTACGCAACTACTTTACACGGAGGTTGACTCCGTGTGTCGGCGCTTGGAGGGTGGCTTGGCATTGACAGTGGACGAGCAGCGCACCTCATACACGCGGATGCGTACGACGCTTAGATCCGTGCTGAGGGCTCTGACTTGTTGGACCTCCGACGCAGCGCCTCAAATTCCTGCACCGGCACCCGCAGCACGTCCTCCTGCACCCCAGAACAGAGGTAACTCTGTGTACCGCACCTCGTCTACCTATGTTTTTGCAATCTGGATGACTGTGTGACTTACGACGACACCTTTCACAGCGTTCTCTATGCCGTACCTTCGTTCCTCCGGAGCGGGGTCCTCGGTGCACGGAGCAGAGGCATCCAAGCACTTCACTCATGCTCCACCCAGCGCGTCGGCCCATGGTGAGGGTTCCTCCGCTCAGGGAGCAGCCTGGGGAGCCTGGCCTTCACCCTATGGAGTGGGTACCTCCTCTCAGGGAGCAGCCTGGGGAGTCTTGCCTTCACCCCATGGAGTGGGTACCTCCGCGCAAGGAGCAGCTTCGACGTCAGGCCAGGGAGCCGGCACCTTGTCGCGGACCTACCGACTACCTAATGACCCCCCCACTGACGCATCGATCAGCGATGAGGAGGTCGAGATCGGCCCTTCACAGCTTGCAGGAGCACCTCCGCCCTACACGCAGGAGTTATCACAGATGACTCCAGTGCAGCACGTCCGCGCGACTCGAGGAGTTCCACCGGATCGCCACACCTACTCGTCGGGGCACGTGCGACCGAGGAGGCCGAAGAGGGGTAGGGGGCAGGGGCAGGGACAGGCTCAGGGACAGTAGTACCCTGTACGATGTAATTGCTGTCTTGATGTATGATACGCACTATCCTTTTGTGAAAATTTACCCTAAACCCTAAACCCTGAACCCTAAAAACCCTAAACCCTAAAAACCTTAAACCCTAAACCCTAATCCCTAATCCCTAAACCCTAAACCCTAAAAACCCTAAAAACCCTAAACCCTAAACCCTAATCCCTAAACCCTAAAAACCCTAAACCCTAAATCCTATACCCTAAACCCTATATCCTAAACCCTAAACCCTTACATGCTTGCATTACATCCGTTATAATAGTCCATTACAGCACGGTTAAAAGTCACGGAAATAGTTCATTACAATTAAATTATAGGTCCGGTAGAGCGATGAGCTACTAATCCGAATTCATCTAACAAAACGGCCCTAATAATCCGAAACATAACCGGGAAGCAAGTCTTCATCTTCAGAACCACTATCCTCTCCCACAAACGCATTGGTACGGCTACGCTCAGCTGCGTTGGCCTCTTCTTCCTTTTTTTTATAGTAAGCGGCCTCCAAGTCATCAAGAGCTTGGGTGAACGCTTCATCATACTCCTCTTCTTCCTTTTTTTATAGTAAGCGGCCTCCAAGTCATCGAGGGCTCCAAAAAACGCTTCATCATACTCCTCGTCCTCGTCGTTCATCGGCATCTCCGCCTCCACCATCTTCTGCTTCATCTTTGCATCAACACTCCTCTTTTTGGCCTCCTCCATCTTCTCCCTCGCATGCAAGGATGCTTCCTCTTCTCTCTTCTTTTTCCATGCATCACAGTCTTTCTTCCATCGAGCAGCACTTGGGGTTTGGACACACAATCGTCGGGCATAGTCAACCTGCGCTCGCTTCCGCATCTTAATGTAGTTGTCCACAAGCTGAGTACCAGACCTGAACTTCAGGTCCATTAGTTGCTTTTGCTTTAGTGTATCCATGTATTCCCTGCGGTCTTCAACATGGGCAAAAACCTCCCACTTGTATTTCCTAAGGCTCTGTGATCGACCGGAACAATTTAAAGTCAGCAAATACAAAAAGTTTGGATATCAAGTGAGCAACAAGTGGAACAAAAGGACCTCATCGTAATCAACCATATGGCCGCACCAATAGCCTATTCCAAGCTCCGATGGTAGTAGGCCATACTGCGCTTCGACACCATATTTGCACAACACAGGAGGCTTGGGGGTAACCACTTTTCTCTTCTTGTCCACCTTCGGCTCCGGCCATTTGTTCTTTGGACCCCACAGCCACTCCTTGAAGTTACACTTCCGCAACAAGGTATACCCACCCTACAATGTAAAATATTAGTACATGCACAAATACTAAGAAAGCCATGACCGCATACAATTTGCACTTACTCCGGCGGGGTTAGGACATTCGAACTCGTTAGGCCTATCTGAACTTATTACAGAATAATCTCCGCATTTGCAACGAGGCGGAGATTCAAGCCATCTCAATTGGGCTATTTTCTTCTCCCCGTCTGTCATTGGGGGGGTCAGGGGGAGGTGCCACCCACCGCTCGAATTGATCGGGTGGATTATGCTTCCCTTTCCACCATTCGTCAAATTAGAGATACCTTGGGTCGAATTTGTCTGGACCGTCAATCCACTGAAAGAAAAAGCACCGCTCATGGGCCTACAAAACATGATTGCTAACGACATTGTTAGAGATGCAAGAGCTGTAATTACTAGCAATGAATAAAGGCGCAGTGACAGATGTGCAATTACTTACATTGAATCCACCGCATGTGTAGTAGCAACGGGCAGCTGTGTCCTCATGGCGAGATTGGCCAATATCAGCCGGTTCTCTACAGTCACAATTTGGGACAGGGACTGCAGGAGGAACAGGAGCATCCTTGCTAGACATGTCGGGATACAATTCTCTAGGGCGACCTCATTTCTTCCAAAACTTCGTCCGCCACAAGTTTTGCATATCTATTCAGAGAAAATACGATATTCGTCACATTTCAAATCATGCAATCCATTGTTTAAAGCATAGCATAAACATCATTATTCCTAAAACCTAAATATATCTATTCAGAGAAAATACGATATTCGTCACATTTCAAATCATGCAATCCATTGTTTAAAGCATAGAAGAAACATCATTATTTCTAACATGAACTGCAATGCTCTAACACCATTATTTATAGATCTAATATACATACTACTCACGGATCTATCCAGAGTCAACTAAAAACTAAACAACTCTAGTGCACATTATATTTTACTAATGCATAGCAACAGACTTGTAATGTATGAGAAACTTACCTAAAAGCCGAGGTCTCAAACTGACAGGGCTTCGCCGTTTACTTCCTTCTCCTCCCTCCTCTCCTCTTTCTTTTTTTCTGGAAAATTTAGTGAATATAATGAAAATCTGAAAAGGGGGCTAGGTATATATAGGGGTACCCCAAAAAACGCCCACACAGTGGGCGTTTTTTGGTGGCCAGGGGGCCGCCTGTAAAAGTGGGCGCTGTTTTGCATGCGGCCCCCTGCAGCGCAAAAAACGCCCACACAGTGGGCGTTTTTTTACTGCTCCGAGGCCCGCCCGTAAAACAACGCGCACTTTTACAGGCGGCCCCCTCGCCAACAAAAAACGCCCACACAGTGGGCTTTTTTTACTGCTCCGAGGCCCGCCCGCAGAACCGCGCGCACTTTTGCAGGCGGCCCCCTGGCCACCAAAAAACGCCCACACAGTGGGCGTTTTTTGGGCGCAAGTGGGCCACTCGCAAGAGCCGGCACCGGCGGCGGCCGGCTGTGTGCCACGTCACAAAAAACGCCCACTGTGGACGACTAGTTCTGTCATATTTCGAAACGGAAAACTAATTTTGAATTTTTTTTAAAAAAAATTAAAAATAAAAAAAATTCGCCGTCCGATTCCTCCACAGTTCCACTCAAGCTCTCAGCGCCGCTTTCGGCGGCCGCAAGATCCTCCGCCGCGCCGAGACAGCTCCAGCGCAACCGCGAGGCTGAGCGCCAGCTCCTCCTTCAAAAGCACTAAAGCAGCTCCGGCATTACCGCCCGGTGTCCTCCTCTGAGCTCGTCGCCCACCTCTGCAGCCGCTGACGCTGACGCCGACGCGTCTCGGGCAGGCAGCGGTTCCGACGAGTCGCTTCCAATGGAGGAAGTCCTCCGGCGCCTGCGCGCGCTGCGGCAGCCGGCCACGCTCTCGGCGAGGATGACGTCACGCGCCTCCGCCGGCCGCCTGCACGACCTGATCGAGAACCCCGCCGCGCTCGTCGACATCGATGCTGCGATGCAGCGGAGACCGGGGAGGGGCAGGCCAACGACTTCCTCCGCGACAACCAGGCACTGCGTGCCAAGGCTGCGGCCGCGAGGAAGCCCAAGGCGGCCGGCGCGGATGCCCAGTGTGAGGAGGGCGACGGCGTACTAGATCATATCTTCATATGTGCAGACAATCTTGTATCACAGTACTTGTCCATTTTTTTTTTTGGCATCAAATTGCAGGTTCTCCCTCCTGATGTCCGACAAGCATTGCTGGAGGTGGCCAAGTGCTGTATGAGACAAGACTAACTGTATCAAGCTAGCGATAGGCAACTCACCATGGCCAATTGGTGTGACCATGGTTGGTATTCATGAGCGATCTGCTCGCGAAAAGATCTACACGAATAGTGTGGCTCACATCTTGAATGATGAGACGACCAGAAAGTACCTGCAGTCTGTGAAGAGGCTCATAACATTCTTTCAGAGGAAGTACCCACTTATCCATCAAGGTCGGTAGAGTTCAACAGCCTGGCAAATGGCTGTGAGCTGCAGTCTCTCCTGGCGCAGGAAAATGCGGAGAATTCAGAAGACATGTTTCGGTTAGTGGCTGTGTCATGACAAGGTTGGATTAGATTTGTGATTGTGGGATTTGTGATCTGAATTAGTACTTATTGTACCTGGCGAAGTGTGTTAAGCGGTCTAGAAGTTATGAAGAAGGGGATGATTTGGAGAGTCGGAGATGGAAGCAATTTAGATATGGTCTAATCCCTGGCTTACTCATGATTTCTCTAGGAAGCCGATCACACCAAAAGGTGCCAGCCGGCCTCTTGCATTTGGAGGAACTTATCAACCCGATAACTGGAGCATGGGATGAGGAACTGATTAATGATACGTTCTGGCCTGAAGATGCAAGCATATTCTAGCTCTGCTGCTATTCCTGGACAGCGATAACAGACAACCTTGGCATTTTGACATCAAAGGAAAGTTCAGTGTAAAGAGGGTCTATAAGGCCTATAAGGTGTGCAGGGAGGACATACTTAAGAGCTGCCACCAGGCATGGTGCACAGGGGGGCAGTGGGGATGTCTCTACTACTGTTCAGGACAAGCTCTGGAAAATTGGACTGTCCAACTAACGTCAAGCACTTCCTATGGCGGTTGACTCATAATAGTCATCTGTTGAGATGTAATTTGGCAACTTGCCCAGTCTGTAGTAGGGCGAGCGAAGATGGAATCCATCTCATTTTCAAATGCAAGTTTGCCAAGAAGGTGTGGCGGGAGCTGTGCTGGGAGTAAGAACATATGCATCCGTCAACCATGCATTCGGCCTAGGATGTGACCTTGGCTATTTTGCAATTGAAGGGTTGTTCCACAGATAAGAGGTATTATCCTGTTGTGGTTCCTTTGGACAGAAACAAATGCAATCAGGGAAAATGGGCGAGGGCGAAGCGCTGATGTCTTGGCAAGAAGCATTAGAATCTACGAAGATGAAATTAGCCGAAGCCCCTCATATCATGGCCAGGCCAGGGACAGAAGGAACGGCAAATGGCTCAGACCACTGAATGGAGTTCTAAAACTGAATTGTGAAGCTTCTTTCTGGGCTGTTGATCACACAGGCAGTTGGAGATTCGTAATCAGAGACTGTGACGGTGACGTGTTAACAACAGGAAGAGGGAGGATTAATCATCTCCTTAGTGCTTTTCAGGCTGAGACTGTAGCGTGTCTTCAGGGAATTCAGACTGCACTGAACTTTGGGATAGGTAGGCTCATACTGGAAACCGATGCTTTGATGATCAAGCAGGACTGAATTCATCTGAAAATTGTGACAGACCAGAGGAAGGTCTAGTGAACGAACTGAAAGTTCCTTGTCTCTACCAATTTCATTCAGCTTCAGTGTGTGTTTCAGGGTAGAGAATGTAATAGGGTGGGGGTGGCTCATGAGTTGGCTAGTTTGGTGTATGATTGCGTTGAAAGTGAGGAGCTAATATCTTTGTCCCTGATCACATTGCTGTAATAGTTTTTTTTTTTCGATGAAAACTGGAGTAGTTGCTGCCGAATGGAAGATCACTTTTCTCCTCTGTGCGTGATCATGACGTCAACAACTATAAAAAGGAGACTTCCGTTCCCTCCCCCCCAATTCATCCCCACATTTCAAACTCCTCTGCCTCTGTCGGCTTCCCCACCGCCGCCGATGCAGGCCGGGAGCTTCATCGCCGGGGTCGGGCGCTCGGCGGGATACCTCTGCACCGGCGGCGCAAGCCGCGTGGCTGGCGTCGCCCCGAGCCGCGTCGCGTGCTCGCGCGCGAAGGCGGCCTCCGTCGAGTCGTACGGCATCCGCTCCGCCACGCTCTCATCCACGGCCGCCGGGAGCGGCTTCCTCTCCAGCGGCGCCTCAAGCCACGCGGGCTCGTCGCTCCTCTTCCCCAACTTGTATTACAATGGCGCCCCAACTAGAGGCGCATCCATCGCGTGCTCGTCGTCCGAGGGCCCTTCGGTCGTCAATGCGTCTGGAATCCACGCGACCTCTCTCAGCTCTCTGCCGGCCATTGCGATCGCCTACCTCTATGCTGCTCTCCACAAACTTTTTGTGTTTAATTGTTGGTATCGATGCTGCTCTCCGATTGCAGTGGTGTCGGACGAGGTGCCGCTCGTGGTGTCGCGGCAGTTGCTGCAGACATTCGCCCAGGACCTTGGGAAGCAGGAGTCCGACGCGCAGAAGGAGGTCGCCCACTACGCGCTCAAGCAGATCCAGCCGCGCGTGGTCTCCTTCGAGGAGCAGGTTGGCCAATTTGGTTTGCTCCTGCGAATGATACTTTTAACTCCCACATACCACTATATTAGCTGCTGAATTTCGTACTGCAATTGGTTGCCGAGTTGGTTTAGACTGCCAGTTTGTTTTATTCTGGCCATTCGATAGCCCTCTGTATGTCGTGGATGCCTTAATGGGACTAGTTGTTTTGATATTATTTGTGAATCATGTGCCTGTAATGGTTTGAATTTTTTTATTAATTTTAGTAAAGGGACGATGCAACAATTCAAGCTACCACCTCAATACTAGCAACTGTTATTCTGTATGATAACTTCATATTTTGGACTCTATCCAACATGGAGAGAAACTAAAATTTAAGGTCCTTAGGTAGTGCTCTAAAACTTATCAGTCTGCCTGATGATTTGTATTGTTTGTTTGATGATAGTTATTGGTGGAGAGGTTGTAAAGTTGTTAAGCCTCATGGTTCTCCTTATTGGAATTTTGGGGGAAGGTTCTGGCTGGTTCACACACAGCCCAGACTCACTCTATTCTTATCATCTTCATTTTACATAAAGGTCATCTTACAAACTGCTATTTACGCCAACACTCCCCCTCAAGATAGGCTAAATATATCTAACATGCCCATCTTATTACAACTCAACTCATTCTCGCTACGTCCTAAACCGTTTGTGAAACAATCTGCTAATTGATTACGTGATTTTACATACCCTAACTTTAGGATCCCACTATCTAGCTTCTCCTTAACGAAGAACCTGTCAATCTCAACATGCTTGGTGCAATCAAACTGAATCAGATTGTTTGCAATATTGATTGCAGCAACGTTGTCACAATAAAGCATCATGGTCTCATTTCTCAACACCCATAGCTCCTTCAACAAGCCTTTTAACCACAACATCTCGCATAGACTCAATGCCATTGCTCGATATTCTGCCTCTGCAGTAGACCGGGCCACAACTGCTTGCTTCTTGCTTCGCCATGAGACAAGATTACCTCCCACAAACACACAGTTACCAGAAGTAGACCTCCTATCATCTTTGCTACTTGCCCAATCCGCATCACAGTAACCCTCCAAGTCTAGGTGCCCATTCTTCCTAAACCATAATCCTCTCCTAGGAGTTCCCTTCAGGTACCTCAAAATTCTGTAGACCACCTCCATATGCCCTGCTCTTAAATCATGCATATACCTACTCACCACACTCACTGCATAAGAAATATCAGGCCTTGTATGACACATGTATATCAGTCTTTTCATCAATCTTTGATATGTTTCTTTGTCCACAGAATCTCCACGTTGGGCACTGATTTGATGATTTTTATCAATAGGAGTACTACATGGCCGACATCCCAGCATGCTGATTTCAGCTAACAGATCAAGGACATATTTCCTTTGAGAGAGAACTATCCCCTTAGGTGACCTAGCAAATTCAATTCCAAGGAAATATTTAAGTGGTCCAAGATCCTTTACCTTGAAGGCTTTTCCTAGATTCTCCTTTAAACATTTGATTTCCTCCACATCATCTCCTGTAATCACAATATCATCCACATAAACTGCTATAATGGTGATAAATGTTCCTCTATGCTTATAGAAGACTGTATGATCACCATTGTATTGAGTGTAGCCCATACCACGAACTGCCCTCCTAAACCTGTCAAACCATGCCCTGGGTGATTGCTTTAGTCCATAGAGTGATCTTTTAAGTCTGCACACCTTGCCTATAGTTTGACTATTAGCAAACCCCGGCGGGATTTTCATATAGACTTCTTCCTGTAAGTCACCATGAAGAAATACATTCTTCACATCCATCTGATGTAGAGGCCAACCAAAGTTGACTGCACAAGAGATTAAGGTTCTAACAGTACCCATCTTTGCCATAGGAGCAAAGGTCTCATCATAATCAATGCCATATGTTTGACTATATCCTTTTGCAACCAATCTTGCTTTGTATCTATCCACCTCTCCTTTTGGGTTTTGCTTCACAGTGAAGACCTACTTACAACCCACTGCTCTCTTCCCTTTTGGAAGTGGGACCAATTCCCATGTCTTGTTCTTTTGAAGTTCATGCATTTCTTCTTCCATTGCTGCCTTTCACTTAGGGTCCTGTTTTGCACACTTCCAGTCCCTTGGAATAGGCACTATTTGTAAAGATGCAATAAATGCTCTATATGCAGGTGACAAACGAGAGTATGTGAGAAAATTGGCAATGTCACGATCTGTACTAGGATGCTCAAATCCATAGAGAACAGGGGGTTTTCCAAAATTAGATCTAGTATCTCTACGTTGTGCAAGAGGTAACTCTACATGCTCGGGAGTATGAGAGACATTACCAGTTGACCCAGATTGGGTCGAGGAGCTCAATGGAGAGAGGTCTGAGGAGAGATTTGGGACTGGTGAAACAGACTGCTGTGGCTGTGGTGTATCAACTTGCTCCCCCTGACTCCTGAACCGCTTCCTTTGGTACACTATTGGTTCCTTCTCGGCTGTTTGCTTCCCCTGACTCCTGAACCGCCGCCTCTGATACACAATTGGCTCCTTCTCAATTGGCTCCTTCTCAACTGTTTCTCCATTCTTTGCTAAACATGGATTCGTCCTAACAATCATCTCTTCACTCCCTTCAACAATCACCATCTCACTCTCATCACCAATCATCTCTCCATTCTCATAGCCACCACTCCTCATATCCACAACATTACCCTGATCCACCATCTCCTCCTTAACTTTAGACACATCCATTGGACATGGGATAGTACCAACAATCACCTCCTTTCGAGCAGCAACTCCTTCATTCTCCCCCTCTCTTCGGTCACCCTCACCATCAGTGACTGAAGAGAATTCTTCCAACAACGAATCAAGATCCCATGGTTTTGTATAGTATGGTTCAAGCTCACGAAACGTCACATCCATACTCATAAACAATTTCTTTTCAATGGGGTCCCAACACTTGTAACCCTTCTGAGTAGAGGAATATCCAACAAACACACACTTTATCGCCCGAGGATCTAACTTGCCAACTGAAGGTCTATGGTCCCTGACAAAGCAAACACAACCAAATACCTTGGGAGGTACCTTGAATTCCTGTTGTCCCAATAAAAGTTCAGTTGAAGATTTCATGCCAAGAATCCTAGATGGCATACGATTAATTAAATATGCTGCTGTCAGCACTGCTTCACTCCAGAGATACTTAGGCACATTCATTTGAAACATCAATGACCTTGCTACCTCCAACAAATGTCTATTCTTCCTTTCAGCCACACCATTCTGCGATGGAGTATTAGGACAAGTGGTCTGATGTATAATTCCATGATTCGAGAGATATTGTAACATCCCAGATGTTAGTAAGCAATTAAAATTATAATCAAGT
>CM041629.1:9349491-9427760 GCA_023333625.1 Bothriochloa decipiens | reverse complement strand
AATGATAGGTGCGTGTGGGCCATATAATTTAGGAGGTTCTGCCACAGATATGTCATAAAATCATTGTTCACATACTCTTTCCCATTATCTGTGCGGATAATTTGAATCTTGGCATTAAATTGATTTTCAACTAGTTTATGGAAGTCTTGAAAGCATCTAAGAACTTCATACTTACCCCTCAGCAAATAGACCCATGTCATATGGGTATAGCAGTCAATAAAGGTGACAAACCACTTAAATCCACTTAAAGATGTAATTGAGCAGGGACCCCATACATCAGAGTATATTAGCATAAAAGGTTCGCAACTACAAAGTCCAATACTAGGATAAGTTGATCTTGTGTGCTTCCCAAGTTCACATGCATCACACATAAGTTTGCTTTTGTCCACATCCTTAAAGACATCTGGATATAATTTATTCAAACTTTCAAAAGGCATATGTCCTAACCGGCGATGAAGCAAGAATACTTCCTTCTCTTGTGCTTCAACAGTTGCTGTCAATGCTGATCCTGCTTGGTTGATGAACCACAGCCCATTACGCCTGACTCCAATCCCAATCACTCTCCCCCGTCCTCTTCTCCTGAAAAATACAAAGATTTTCATCAAACGTAACAATGCACTTGAACTGATCTACAAGAGAACTAACAGAGAGGAGATTGACTGGGAAGGAAGGAACATGCAAAATAGATGATAGACAAAGAGATGGAGTGCACTCTACCGATCCTACACCATGAATGGGTTGGGAGGTGCCATCAGCAGTTTGAATGGTCTCAGAGAAGGAATATGGAGTGTATGTTTTAAAAGAACTAGATATGCCTGTGACATGTTTGGAAGCTCCTGAATCAATGACCCATTCTATGTTATGCCTATATGTAGATGCAAGTGCCTGTGCCTAAGTACCTTTGCCCAAGTGGGCATAGTTGGCAAAGTTACCAAAGTGAATGGTAGTGGCAATCACAGTACCATCCGAAGTATTCTTGGAGCTTTCCGATCCTTTCATCTTCTGCCATTGTTCCCACTGCTTGGCTTGCTCTCCTGTTAAAGTGAAAAGTGGAGCCTTTTCCCTCTTCAAATCCTCCAATTCCCCTGTCTTAGGCACGACAGCAATCAGTCCCGCCTCTAAAAGCCACACCTTCAAATCCAACTGTGCTTTCTTAGCACTCAATGCCCACAATTCTTCCATCTTTGCTTTCATCTTAGCCTCCATTTTCAACCGATATACCTCAGCTGTCATCCTAAACTCCTGCAGGCTCTTCTCTAATTCCGCCTTCTCTCTGGACACCATCCAAATTGTTTCCTTATACATCTCCGCCAAATGCTCTGTCACGCTTGCGTCAACAAACCCCACAGCGTCTGTTGTAACCTCCACCGCAAACATCTCCCTCGCAGAGTTCATCCTCTCCATCGTCACCTCCTTGCAGACCTCCGACATGTGCTTGTACACTCTTGCCAGACTTTGCAAAATATGTGCAGCCATACGCCACTGTTTAGACTGTACGTGCAGCCGTTGCAGCTCTGCCTTCATCTTCACTCTCTTCTTTGCTTCTAGATTCCCCCAAATCACCGAAATAACACCTATAATCAAGTCACCAAATCACCACAGTCCTCTGTTCTTGCTTCCACCGCCCTGCTGCCACAACAACCTTCCCCAACAACACAGCAACTTGCCTCTCACTACACCAGCACAGCAGCATACAGCACCATCTCAACTAGAGCAGCACACCAGAGTGAATCCCACTTCCTCAGGCCTCACGTGGATGCTCTCTCCCCTTCGTGAGTAGCACAGCAACACACGAAATGAACACCAAGCACATTGTCTTCCTCTTCCTTCTTCTCAACCAGAGGAGCAGCACCACCAAATCACCACCCGCAGCCAGCAAGTACTAAATCCACTCCGGCCAGCACCAAACAAACTCCCCAGGCACTCCTCCTCTTCAGCCCAGCGGCACCTGCAGGCCACCATCACCACCCGCACGGAGTCCTCCCGCACAGGCCACCAACACCACCCGCACGGAGTACACCCGCAGGAGCCTCCTCCCACACGGACGCACGGACCCGCGGGGGCCTCCTCCCGCACGGAGTACAGCCCGCTCGCCCTCAGCTGCACGGCCCGCTCGTGAGGGACCGGACCGCAGCACCGCAGTTGTGCCTCGGCCTCGACTTCCCCCGCACGCCCGCACCTGCGCGTCCACGCACCTCGGCCGCGACTTCCCCGGCCGCACTTCAGTCCGCTGCGCCGCGACGCGGCACCGCGAGCCACTCCTCTGCTCCGCCGCAGGTCAACGCCACGAGCTGTGCCACTCCACCGCGCGCCGCCCAGCACGCCTCGCCGCCCGTGCCGTCGCCGACGCCGCCATGCTCAGGTAACCCTATCAAAGGCTCTCGATACCATATTGGAATTTTGGGGGAAGGTTCTGGCTGGTTCACACATAGCTCAGACTCACTCTATTCTTATCATCTTTATTTTACATAAAGGTCCTCTTACAAATTGCTATTTACGCCAACACTCCTGACTGAATGTTTCCTCTTTGATCTTTACATATTGACTAGCATCGTGGGGATAATTAAATTTTTATACTAAAAATACACGGATCGCACAATAAAATAATAAAAATATAAAATTAAATACCAATGTTGAAGTCACATTTAATCAAAAAGCAAAACTGGTGAAATTAACAATGTTAGTGAGAACCCGTCGTTGCAGGCTCTGAGGCTCACAAACTCTATATAGACATTTTTGTGATGTGGTAAGATAATGTTTTATATCAGCACAAAGAAAGCATTTCTTTTGTGCTCCAATAAACCATTTCCAGTATATATGTGCCTATCACATGGATAATATTGTGTGCCTTGAAAAATCTAATAAAACTTAAAAACAATGTATCCTCGTCAAACCAAAATTAAAATATGATGATTCTCCTCAGTAATAGTGATGTTCATTGAGATATTTTCAAATTGAACAATTACATTTTTCACTCCATTTAATGCATGCAGGAGTGATTCACCTTGTCACCCATAAATAACTCAACAATGAGCATGTAAAAGCATAGTTAAATACACATGTTGCTACAACGAAGACATTACCAGTTCAGTCAAAAAAATACCAATTGTAGATAACACCAGGCATGAATGTAGTTAAAATTGTTTATACTTGTCTAAAAGTGCTTGCTAAAAAATTATGCCATATCCATGAATATGTGGAATAAAATAACTAATTAAAACATCTCTGCGAATATTCCGAACAACCTATCATGGCAAAAAAACCAATGGCAGATGCAATGTCCATAAAGCATCAATTCATAACTATGCTGAACCATTGGTTCATAAAGGAGTGCACTACCAAGGTACATCTTCAGGTTGCCGTCAAGGACGTTTATTTTCAGTTCAAGGCTAGCAACTTCTTATTTAGTAGAGCCCTTTGTTCAGTATCCATTGCAGCAACTCGTTCTATGTCACGACGACGTTTACTCTCTTTTGAGGACGCTACGATGGAATTGTGTGCATATCCAGAACCTATATATCATGGAATGGCACTTTAATGGTCGCACAATCAGATGGTGTCTAAGCATAATTGTACAATAAAAAACAGGCATGGTTAACCAGAATCTAAAGCGATGGATACAGAAGTGTACTCGATTCATTATTTGAGTTTATATCTTCCTCCACGCTACCAATGCTGCTTAAAGGTACCATCCCGTCTACATATATAAACATACAATACAAATTAAACCATACAATAAAGAAACTATGTCACGATCACAATAATCGTAGTCGTTGCATGAATAAATAATTTAATTAGCAGAGTAAGTAACTTGATAATTGTTGGAAGCCAATACCGTAGGTTGTCTGCCTGTGGAGCCAGTCCCTATTTTCATCTGTTTTATTAGTAGTATTCCTATCTGCAAGTTAAAAAATAGTAGTATAAATAAATGGTTATTAATCACAGCAACATAGGGCAATTAAAAGTGACACTCAGCAACACAACCATATCTATTGAATGGGCAGCCATACTATTACCAAGATCACAAAGGTCTTGGTTATTCTTGTTATACCTCTCACGGCGTTTCTTGTTTATTTCACTCTTTTTTTCATCAGACAGTCTTGCATACCGTTCTCTCTCCCTCCGTCTCTTCTGCTCTTTACGATCCCCATCTAGTGGCACCAACCCCGGTTGGGTATGATTACCTCAATGAATGTTGATGAGGAGATGCAAATGTACGGACCTAGAATATATAGAGATGTTGTGAAAATTATATATCCTCATGCGTTGTATTTGTAAGGTCCCCCAAAGGTGTCCTATCACCGGTTGGGCTAGGTGGGTCCATCATCAATACTTCCTGTAAATATTACACTATGTTAAAACATGTTGACTAATCAACAAATGGTAATCAATAGTGCATTCAAATAAAAAATACCTTGGGTCAGAAGGAAAATTGGCCTTGTGAGCCCCAAACATAATATTGATTAATCTGCAGTTACATGATAAAACATTTAATTAAAGGATAAGCCCTGTATAACAAGGTACAGAAACCAGACTAACATTTGTCATGGGTCAGTGCTTAAAACATGAAAATTAATTACAAGAAAATTGACTAACATTTGTCAAATTCAAGGATTATATAAATATAAGTTTTCAGCATTTGGGAAACCATGTGCATTGCATGAATATATGGATTCCAAGCACTAAAAATGTCTATGAAATTATTATACACCATACACAAGTGCAAGTACCTTTCAAAGCTTGTTGCACTACACAGGGAATCGAAATTAGATATCTTTAAGATGAGATCGTCTAAACCGGCACAAGATATATATAAATCTAAATCCCGTGGAGATTTCTACGGAATGGTGCTGCACACAGGAGAATTCTAAAATATATGGAGAAATTTAAAAAAATTAGACAAAGTTGCTCATAGAGTAAAATGAATCTTATCATGCTAGGAAGCAAACTGACAAGCTAGCAAGTTTAAGTCTATGATTTGTAGTATGGAACTCTAAACACAGCTCCACATATGGTTTCCAGCAAAATAAAGATTCGGATGGTAAGGTGTAACTTCAATTTCAACAACAGCTACAGTAGCATGCAGCAACAGTAACTTCAAAATTATGAATCTTGATCCACATTCTCTTTTCAGAACAGTCTATAGCACAAACTGCATGGTGGAGAAGCTACAGCCAAACTGCACATGCTTGTCATCTCTTTGATCCATGCTCCATATGATGAAGTCGTATTTGAGTTGTATTTTAGGGTTTTTTTATGAAAGAAAATGGCCAAAAATCACAAGATGAGGTCATGCTGATGACATCAAAAGCTAAGAATGATGTCATCAAAAGCTAACAAGATCAAACTATGGCTGTTTCGTTTGCTCGACAGTGCTGCTACGAATTCGAACTTCAGCGGCAGGAAACATATAGCAGCCAAATTTAGGCCGGCCGCTGCCGACTCATTGCATCGCATACATGGGACTACCCCTGGCGCCGCCCATGCATGTACGCTACCAGCAGGCAAGAAGCACACAGCCACCGGCAGTGGAAAACCTAGCGACGGCCATGGCAAAACCTAGAGACTGGCATAAAACCATGTCTGCGGCGGCGGGAGGCATGCAAGGCAAATCTAGCGGCGGCGTCCTGCAGGAAGCCATGACAGCGGCGCGGCAGCTGCGCAGCAAAGCATCGGCCGGCAAAATAAGGAAGCAAGATCGATGGATTAAGTACCTCGTTGCTACGTCGGCGGCGACATCAATCGTCTACGTCCGCGGCGTCGTCTACGTCCGTTCCTTTCCTCCGTTCCTTCCGGGCTTAGGCCGACGACCGATGGCAGGGCTGGGACCGTCGGGGCTTCCGCTGCGGAGAAGGATTGAGCCGAGGTCAAGGCCCCTCCGCGGCGGCGTCGAGTGCGGACGACGACCGATGGCAGGGATGGGACCGTCAGGGCTTCCGCTGCCGAGAATGTTTGAGCCCAGGTCGCGTCGAGTGCGCTAACGACGACCGATGGCAGGGCTGGGCTACGAGAGGGAGGCGAGTCGGGTTGGGGTGCACTCCGTGATTTACGTTGACATAGGATACGAGAGCCTACATACGGAAGGAAAGCGGAGATTATGGCGGGCCGATCGCATGTTTCTATTTTTATCACGGAGGAAGGAGGGGGGGAAGCGCTATTTTTACGGAGGGGGAAGCGCCGATCGCAGCAACCGGCAGACCGACGGAGCGGTGAAAAACCGCACGAAAGCGGTGTCCTAGTTTTACTCTTTTTATTCGTGGGAGATTGATCACGTAAGCTGTTAATTTTTTTCTTTTTTTGAACTGTAATCTGTTAATTTCTAGGAATATAGATAGTAGTAAATTTTGGCAATGTATTTGATTGGGATATTTGGAACGTTGCATGTTGTCTGGCCCTGTTTCCATTTTTATTTTGGGTCTGTTCTCATGTTCTGTTTCTTTTTAATCATGTATTTAATGGATATAGTAATGCCAAACTGGAGATTCATGCTGCCACATGATATGTGCTCTTGTGCATTCAGTACTTAAATATATGCATCGATGGATTGCCTGTATGACGTTACTGTTAGATTGTGTTCTTGTTACTTCATTGATAATTTGTCTTCTTTTTCGAGTTTTAATGTAGTATACGTTATGCCATGGCCTTATCTGTGTCAAGCTGCTAAAGTACCTGTTATAAGGAGCAGTTGGAGTGCTGTATCCATTTCTTTCGATCATTTGTTGCAATTATTTTTCCTGCATAACCATAAAGGCTAAAAGCAAAGAAAGGAAAGATGGTATATTCACAAATGACACCATATTCTGTTCATCTTCTACATATTGCACTGGAGACATTTTCTTTTTGTGCTGTGCAGTTTGCTTGACATGTCCAGACATATTGTGATCACAACGATGGAAGTTAAAGAAATGTATGTTCATGTTAAGAATTAAGAAACTAAGCTTTGAACTTGTAAATGTCATATCTGTTCAATTTAAAATCAGCAGGGGAAAAGGTTAAGTTATGACAGATTCTATTCACATGCACAGAATAAAATTTCTCCAGAATGCTATTACCATTTTCGGCTGTCTACAAATATGATGCATTTTTTATATGATAGGAGTTTGGATCTAAGATAATTTGTGTGGTTCAATCTTCTGACCTTAGTTGGTAATTTGTAAAGAACTGTTGCAACAATCGCTACATCTTAATTGTCTGATTGTTTCTCCACAGGTGGTAGTGATTAGAGAGAAGCTTGCAGAGCTATATGAGTCTGAACAACAATGGTCAAAAGCAGCTCAAATGCTTAGTGGGATTGACTTGGACTCAGGAATCAGGTAGAAACTGACTTGTCATGGCTCTTTTCATTTCATATAAATGGAATTTTACATATTGATACAGAAGTTCTGGCCTATTCCTTTTACTCAGGATGCTTGATGACACCAACAAATTATCCAAGTGTGTCCAGATTGCACGACTCTATTTAGAGGTTAGTGCTCGTTTTCTGGTCTGTCATCAATGCACAATGTTTGCTGAACTCATTTTGTTCTTCACCTTTTATAGGATGATGATGCAGTGAATGCTGCTTTTATCAACAAGGCTTCATTTTTGGACACTAATAGCCAGCAGGAAGTTCTAAACTTACAGTAAAAGGTTTGTTATTTTGGGAACAGTAGAATATTTTTTTACATGTTAGGCAAAAGCTTTATCTGCGTTATACATATTTTCCTTTTCAAGGTCTGTTATGCAAGGATTTTGGATCTGTCAGTTATATCTCTCTGGCATCATATGCAATTTAGTTTTTATACATATCTTTCCTTTTTACATTGGTTGTGTGATTAATTTTGCAAGTTATAACACTAGTTATTTGTGAATCATGTGCCTGTAATGTTTTGATTTTTTTAATTAATGTTAGCAAAGGATGATGCAACAATCTAATCTTACTTCCTTAATGCTAGCATCTGTTATTTCTAGTTTAGACTCTATCCAACATGGAAATAAGGCAAAATTTTAGGTCCTGGGTGGTGCTCTAATATCTTTCAGTCTGCCTGATGATTTGTATTGTTTGGTCGATGTTAGTTATTGATGGAGAGGCCATCTTGTTGTTAAGGTCTCATGGTTCTCCTGACTAAGTGTATCCTCTTTGAATCTGTACATATTGATTGATCTAGTAAGCTGTTAATTTCTTGTAATATAGATAGTAGAAAATTTTGGCATTGTATTTGGTTAGGATAGCTGGAGCATTCTTTTATTTTGTGTGGGCCCTGTTTCTATTTTTAATGGGGCATGTGTTCTCATTTTCTGTTTCTTTGTAATCATGTATTTAATGGATATGGTACCTCCATACTGGAGATTCATGTTCCCACATGATACATGCTCATGTGCATTCAGTACGTAAATATATGCATAGATATCCGCCTATTGACATTACTTTTAAATTGTCTTCTTGTTACGTTGTTGTTAAATTGTCTTCTATACGTTATGCTGTGGCCTATCTGTGTCAGTCTGCTAAAGGACCTGTTGTAAGGAGCAGTTGGAGTGCTGCACCTGTTCCTTTGGATCATTTGTTGCAATTAATTTTCCTGCTTAACCATAAATTCTATTTGATATAGTTTTGATAAAAGCAAAGAAAGGAAATGTTAGAATGTAACCCTAGCCGATTAGGCTATATAATGAAGGTCACCCCCCTAATTAAGGTGTGCGGTGTTTCTCTACATGGTATCACGAGTTTCGGGGCCCTGATCCTAGGTTTCCTTTTTCCCGTCTTCCGCTTCTTCCTCTGCCCGTGCGCCCTGCTCTAGGGCACGCGCCACCGCACCACCGAGCCGCCGCCGCCTTCGCCGCCCGACTCCAGTCGCGCTACCCCAGGCCGCCACGCGCCTCCAGCCGCTGCCGCGCCCCTGCTCCGATCGCGCCGCCCCTGCTACGCATCTGATCAGGCCGCGCCTCTCGTCTCGGCTCCTCAGCCATGACAACCTCGTCGGGTGCCTTCGGCACCTCCGGCGTCTTCGGCTCCGGCACCTCCGGTGCCATGGGGGGATGCGTTCGCTCCTTCCTTCTACGCCGCCTACGCCTCCGTCAATGTGAAGCAGCACGTCCTGATCTCCCTCAGCCTTGAGCGCCCCAACTACTCCAAGTGGAAGGCGTTCTTCACCGCCCTCTGCGCCAAGTACGGGCTGCTCGCCCACATCGATGGCACGGAGGCCGCGCGCCCGGCTGACCCCACGTGGTCTCAGCCCGATGCCTGCATCCATGGCTGGATGTACGGCTCCGTCGACGACACCGTCCTCGACCTCGCCATGGAGCCCGATCAAGATGCGTGCCCTGTACGTCGCCATCGAGGCCCTGTTCCAGGCAAACAAGGAGCCTCGTGCTGTCGTCCTCGGGCAGGAGATCCATACCATGTCCCAGGGCGATCTCTTCGTCGACGCCTACGCTTAGCAGATGAAGCACACCGCCGATGCCCTCCAGGAGGTTGGTCACACCATCTCCCCCGTGCAGCTTGTGCTCAATCTCCTGCGCGGCATCAACCCACGTTTCGCCACCACCGCCGACATCATCGCCAACACGTCGCCGCTTCCCGACTTCAAGTCTGCCACGAACATGCTCCGCGTCAAGGAACTTCATCTCGGCACCGAGGGAAAGGAGGCTTCAGCCTCAACCCGTGCCGCCTCTAACATCTCCTCCTGCATGTCGTCGTCCTGCCAGTCCACCTCTTCTGTGACCTCCAACCATGGGGGCGGTGGTAAAGGCAAGGGGGCAAGGGCAAAGGTGGGCGCGGCGGCAATGGCAGCAGTGGCATTAGCAGCGGTGGTGGGCGCAACCAACAACATGGTGCACCACAAGGCGGTTCCGGCGGACGTCAGGCTCCTCAGCCGGCCGGTCCTTGGGTTTGCTACAACCCTTGGGCCGCCCAGTGGCCTCCTCAGCAGCAGCAGTGGGGTGCGCCACCCGTGCCTCCTCCACAGGCGCACACTGCCTTCACACCACCCTAGTTCTCCATCGCCGATCCCCCGGCGTACGGGACCTGGGATCCGATCAGCCTAATCGCCGCCCTCAATCAGATGGCAGTTCAGGGGTCTTCTCCCTGGGTCATGGATAGCGGAGCAACATCCCACATGTCCTCCAATGACGGTATTCTTCTCTCCCGTCTCCCATCACCACCGTCCTCCATTACGGTCGGCAACGGGAAATCTATTCCTATTCTTGGTCGTGGCACATCTCTTTTACAAATAGTGATCATTCTCTTCATCTTGATAATGTTCTTATCGCTTCACAACTTACTCATAACCTGTTATCTGTTCGACAGCTTACTCACGACAATAACTATTCAATTGAGTTTGACGCCTCTGGTTTTTCTGTTAAGGATCTCAAGACCCAGACGGTCCTCCTTCGGTGCAATAGCAATGGGGATCTCTACACCATTCCACATCACATGCCGCCTCGCTGTCACGTCGCTGTCGTCTCCCCGGAGCTGTGGCACTCCCGCCTTGGTCATCCAGCACCCGCCGTCGTCAACACTCTAAATAAGCTATCAGCTATCTAGTGTAATAAAGTAGCTTGCCGCATTTGTCATGCTTGCCAGCTCGACAAACACGCTAGGCTACCTTTTGCTAGTTCGGTCTCTAGTACATCAGCACCTTTTGAACTCGTTCATTGTGATGTTTGGACCTCTCCAGTTTTGAGTATTTCTGGCTATAAATTTTATCTTGTGTTAGTTGATGATTATACACATTATTGTTGGACGTTTCCTCTTCGCCATAAATCCGAAGTTCATGAACACATTGTTTAGTTTATTGCTTACGCTCACACACAGTTCAGTTTTTCTGTGCGCTGCTTTTAGGCAAATAATGGCACTGAGTTCCTCAACAATGCCACCGCCACCTTCTTGGCTAGCCACGACATCCTCCTTCGTACCTCGAGCCCCTACACATCCGCTCAGAATGGCAAAGCTGAGCGCATGCTTCACACTTTGAACAATGTTGTTCGCACGCTTCTGATTCATGTCACCATGCTTCCCTCTTATTGGGTCGAAGCTCTCTCCACCGCCGTGTTCCTCATCAACCGGCGGCCATCCTCGTCCACAAATAACGGTATCCCATATCATCTCCTCCATCACAAGATGCCAGACTACTCCATCCATCAGGTTTTTGGCTGCCTGTGCTACCCAAACCTTAGTGCCATGACTCGCCACAAATTATCTCCTCGCTCCGCGGCATGTGTCTTCCTCGTTTACCCTCCTTCTCAGAAGGGCTACCGGTGTCTTAACCTCTCCAATCGCAAGATCATCATCTCGCGACACATCATTTTCGATGAGACTCACTTTCCGTTTGCGGCCTCCAAGCCCCAACCGGATTCTTTTGATTTTCTGTTATAGGACATACTCCCTATGCCTGCTCCGTCCACCTCAGACGTTGGGCCATCACCGCCCTTGGAGGATGCCGGCGACCCCGTCAGGCTGGACTCCACCATCCTGTGGCATAGCGCTGCCTACCGGCTGCCTCAGGGCCCATGCCTGGCTCCTTCAGCCGGCCCTCAGGCACCCCTGCACCATCGGCTCCGGCACCTCCTACGCTCGCAGGTGCTGGCGCCGCTGCACTAGCTGCCGCCGTTGTGCCATCACAGCCCAGTGGTGGCCAATGGCCTCTTCTTGTCTACACTCGATGTTTGGCGCAGATCCCGCATGCCGCGCCTCCTCCAGAGACGCCGCAGGCGGAGGTGCCTCGGGCACCAGATCCTCCACCATGGGAGACACAATCTTGGATGGGATCCTTGCCGCCACCTATCCAGCGCTATGACTTCTCTGCGGCGTCGTCAACCCTGGCTTCTCCGCTGCCCGCTAACTCTCATGCCGCCCTGGCCGACCCAAATTGGTGGGCGGCGATGACCGAAGAATACAAGGCACTCATGGACAATGGAACCTAGCGCCTCGTACCTCGACTGCCGCGTGCCAATGTTATCACCGGCAAGTGGGTCTTCAAGCACAAGTATCATGCTGATGGCTCCCTCGCTCGTCATAAAACCAGGTGGGTCATTCGTGGTTTTTTGCAGTAGTACGACATCGACTACGATGAGACATTTAGTCCGGTTGTCAAACTGGCCACCATCTGCGTCGTCCTTAGCATCGTTGCTTCTTCCTCCTGGCCGATTCATCAACTGGACGTGAAGAACGCCTTTCTTCATGGCCACCTGAATGAGACGGTCTACTGCCAGCAGTCACCCGGCTTCATCGACTCGGCCGCTCCCGACCATGTCTGCCTCCTGCAAAAGTCCTTGTATGGACTCAAGAAGGCGCCCAGGGCCTGGTACCAGCGATTTGCCAGCTTTGTCCAGCGGTCTGGCTTCACTGCTTCGATTTTTGACACGTCTCTCTTTGTTTACAAAGAGGGCGCCGACATCGTCTACTTTCTGCTCTACATCGACGATATCCTCCTGACAGCTTCGTCGCCCGCACTACTTCGGCGCATCACCAGGCTCCTTCACTCCGAGCTTGCCATGACAGATCTCGGGGATCTCCATCACTTCCTCGGGATCTCTGTCACACGGTCCTCTGGCGGCCTCTTCCTCTCCCAGTGCCAGTACGCTGTGGATCTGCTCCAGCGCGCCGGCATGGCCGAGTGTCACTCTACAGCGACTCCTGTGGACACTCACGCCAAGCTCTCTGCTACGGATGGCGCTCCAGTGGAGGATGCTACCCAGTACCACAGCCTCGCTGGTGCTCTCCAGTATCTCATGCTGACTCGTTCGGACCTCGCCTACGCCGTTCAGCAGGTGTGTCTCTTCACGCACAACCTGCGCGAGCCTCATCTGGCGATGCTCAAGCGTGTCTTGCGGTACGTGAAGGGTACCCTATCCACTGGGCTTCACATTGGCATTGGCAGCATCGACAGCTTGACCGCCTACTTCGATGCGGATTGGGCTGGCTGTCCGAACTCTCGGCGCTCCACTTCGTGCTACTGTGTCTTCCTCGGCGATAACTTAGTCTCTTGGTCCTCCAAACGACAGACTACAGTTTCTCGTTCGAGTGCGGAGGCTGAGTTCATGCTATTGCGCAGGTTGTGGCTGAGACTTGTTGGCTTCGTCAGCTGCTTCAGGAGCTTCATGCGCCCATCTCTTCGGTGACGATTGTCTACTGTGACAATGTCAGTGCTGTCTACATGACTGCCAATCCAGTTCATCATCGTCACATGAAGCACATCGAGATAGATATTCACTTCGTCCGTGACAAAGTGGCCTTGGGACAGGTCCGGGTGCTCCACGTCCCATCGTCTCATCAATTCGCGGACATTATGACCAAAGGGTTACTTGTACAGTTATTTACTGACTTTAGGTCCAGTCTTTGTGTTCGTAACACTCCCGCTTAGACTGAGGGGGGTGTTAGAATGTAACCCTAGCCGATTAGGCTATATAATGAAGGTCACCCCCCTGATTAGGGTGTGCGGTGTTTCTCTACAGGAAATATGGTATATACACCAATCACACCTTATTCTGTTATTCTTCTATATATTGCACTTTAGATATTTTCTTTTTGTGGTGTGCTGTTTGCTTGACATGTCCAGACATACTGTGATCACAATGATGGAAGTAAAAGTAATATGTGCTCATGTGAAGAAACTATGCTTTGAACTTGTAAATATCAGATCTGTTCAATTTAAAATCAGCAGGGGAAAAGGTTAAGTTATGCCAGATTCTATTGACATGCACAGAATAAAATTTATCCAGAATGCTATTACAAATTTGGCTGTCTACTTACAATGCATGTTTATATGAGTTTGAATCTGAAATTATTTGTGTGGTTCACGCTATCTCCGACCTTAGTTGGTAATTTGTTAAGAACTACTGTAACAATCGCTACATCTAAATTGTCTGATTGTTTCTCCACAGGTGGTAGTGATTAGAGAGAAGCTTGCAGAGCTATATGAGTCTGAACAACAATGGTTAAAAGCAGCTCAAATGCTTAGTGGGATTGACTTGGACTCAGGAATCAGGTAGAAACTGACTTGTCTCTTTTCTCGTAATATGAATGGAGTTTTACATATTGATACTGAAGTTCTGGCCTATTCCTTTTTCTCAGGATGCTTGATGACACCAGCAAATTATCCAAGTGTGTCCAGATTGCACGGCTCTATTTAGAGGTTAGTGCTCGTTTTCTGGTCTGTCATCAATGCACAGTGTTTGCTGAACTCATTTCGTTCTTCACCTTTTAGGATGATGTAGTGAATGCCGAGGCTTTTATCAACAAGGCTTCATTTTTTGTCACCAATAGCCACCAGGAAGTTCTAAACTTACAGTGTAAGGTTTGTTATTTTAGGAACAGTAGAATATATTTTTTTTACATGTTAGGCAAAAGCTTTATCTGCGTTATATACATATTTTTCCTTTTCAAAGGTCTGCTATGCAAGGATTTTGGATCTGAAAAGAAGATTCCTGGAAGCCGCACTTCGATATTATGATATCTCTCAAATTGAACAACGCAAGATTGGAGACGAGTAAGGATTTGCAATATGTTCTTTTCATTGCAGCCTTAAAAACTTGTTCTGCATGGTTATCCATTGTCTCACTAGTGCCTTAGTTTCTATTACTATGCCCATCATACATACGCAACATTTGGCTGTCTTGGACATTGGTTGTGTGATTGATTTCACAGCCTTAGAAGTTTATTGTGCAGGTTATCCTTTTGTCTTGCTGGTGCTTGATTTACTATGCCCTTCATTGTTATTTCTATTATTTCATTTGTTTTATGTATTTATTATTTCAAATGTAAGTAACATGTTTATGCTATGTACATAGTTTGTGTGATTAGTTTGTGTGATTAATTTTGCAAGTTAACATGAGACATGTGGTTTTCCTGTTTCTTCTAAACTGCAATTGTTATTCTGGTGGAACCTAAATTGCATATGATACTAGAGAGATTGATGAAAATGCACTGGAGCAAGCTCTTAATGCTGCTGTGACGTTCACAATATTGGCTGGTGATGGCCCACAACGCTCCCGTGTTCTTGCTACTCTGTACAAGGTATCATTTTTGTTGATTCATCTCAATGTGCTTGGATTATGTGCTGGTAGTACCTACCCTCTGCTATGTTACTACTCTCTAGATGTATTGTATGTTAATGCTTGGATTCACTCATGTCAATTATATATGCTTATTATAGTTTAGTTGAGCCATATACTGTAATATTCATCTCACTTATTCATCTGGGTGCTTATGTCTGTTCTGGTAAATATGGGTTGACAAAAATTCTAGCTTCTGGCTTGAGTTGGGAAGTTTCATATTTCCACAGCCAAATCTGTATGTATATATGCATTTTCAGGTCTTGTAATCTAGAAGTTTAGGGTCAACTTTTAGGCTACGAGTCCACATCTTATCTATCGTGTTTGTCTCTCATTCTTTATTTACACCCGATGCGTTTATTTTGGTTGTTATTGCATTATATCCCTTTCAGGATGAAAGATGCTTGAAGTTTTGAAGATATACCCAATACTGTAGAAGGCCTGTGCTTTTACTAATCTGCAGGCTATAACACCCCAAAATTTATATTTTGGGTTGTTATTAGAAAGCGCTAAATAAAATGTGCTTTTCTATATTCTTTTTTAGAAAATAATTGAATGGGTTTGTGCTTGGTGCTTTGCTTGGTTTTGCTGGTGTGAAAAAAAAGAATTTCTAAACCTCGAGCAAGTCACGTCTAGGTTTTCTTCGAATTTGAAAATAAAGCTTTGAAAATCCAAGTTTGCCTCAAGAAGGTTTTGGGAAAAAAGTTTTCCGAAAAAAATCCTTTCTCCTGCACATAGAGAGAGAGATTTTCTTTCTCTCTATAGTGTTGGCCACCGCTCTAGCTAGACACCATCTCCTACCAAGCTCCAGTCATCCCTGGCTTGCCCCAACCTATCCTGGTTTGATCTGGCCTCTCCTAGCCTCAACTAGCCAGCTCTGGCCAGTCATGGCCAGCCCCAGCCGACCATGACCAGCCCCAGCCGACCACGGCCACCCCGGCTAGGCCAGTAGTAGCGGCAGCCGGCCAGTAGTGGCCAAACTTGGCCAGCAGCAGCAGCCGGCCCAACGGGCCAAGTCCAGTGGCTTCAGCCCCACCGGTTCCCCGCCGGCTATAAAGAGGGCCAACCCCGTGCGCCGCAGCCCCTTGGCAACCCTAGAAGGAGTCGCGTCGCCACCCGCAATAGCCAGCCGCCGCCGGTCCTGCATGGCCGCGCGTGCTTTGCGCTGTGCCGCCGTCGGCCGCTGCCGGCCGGCCAAGTCTCGGCCGAGGGCCGTGGACCTCCCTCCCCCGCGCGCGGTGGCTGGCCGCCACCGGCCATAGCAGGCCGCAGCTAGCCGCCGTCGCCGGCCATAACAGGCCGCAGCCGGCCGCCGCCGACCGTCCAGCAGGCCAGGGCCGAGGCCCCTTTCCTCGGCGCGAGCTGCAGCCTGGCTGCCATGGCCATGGCCTGGAGAGGAAGATGGACATAGTAGAAGACGAGGTATTTACGACTTTGCCACCAAGCGATTTATTTACAGTTTTGCCACTGATCGTATACTCTCCGCCGTTTCATCGTTTTAACTCCGATTCGAGCGATTCCAGTTGCGTTAGTTTCGTGTCGTCACGATCTACGCAGGAGTAGTAAAGTTTATCATGTCACTAGTTTATGAATTTATTTGGTTAAATACAATTTTATTAATATTTATTTAATAGTTTTCTAATTAAAAGTAATCTAGGGTTTTATATTTCCGATCTCGTTGTGTTATGACCGTGTCGACCTTAATCTTTGTTTTAGCAATGATATTCGTGATGTCATATGTCTGTGCATTTAATCTTGTTCACTTGTGTAATAATTAGTTGATGCTCAACTAAATAAAAGCAACCTAGGGCTATGCTTTCGTTGTCCTTGTGTTGCAATCATGTCAATGTATGTTGCTTGTTATCAATAATGTTTGTCACGTCATGTGTATGTAAGTAATCTTGTTTATTAATTAATGTGTGCTCTCTTGTATAAAAGTAATTTAGGTTTGTACCTTGAGTTTTCATACATGCTTGTCAATATGACTAGTACCAACTTAAATGCTTCTTTATTAATTATGACTTGTTTAGAGTTACCTTGGAAACATGTCATGCTTCATTAAGTGTGTTTAATTGGCTTAGATAATATAATTTTTTATAAATAGACTATGACTAAGGTTTAACCCTGCTTTACATTTCAATATCATCCAACTGATTTGACTTTATGTCTTTCTTATATGTTCCGCATCTTGCTTTAGTAAATGTATCAATCTTAAAGTTTGTCTCTGTGCTTGTTGCAAGTACCTCGATAGCCGTGTTTTCTTTAACGATAGATCCATCGTTCATCGTTCTTGCGCTCTTGCGACCGTAGCACCGAGTTTGGCCATTTAGACCGTTCTGTCTTTAGCTTTCCCTTTTGATTGGTGTATTGTTCTTAGTCTTGTCTTTTTTGTGTGTTTGTTTGTGTTGTTTGATTGCTACGACTAGACAAAGAGCGGTTTGTTAACGCTGAAGACTAAGCAGAGGACCGACAAGTGCAGCTGAAGCTGGAGGCCAGAAGAGCAGCTAGACTTTGGATTTAAGGCAAGTGCAGGCACCTTTGATCACATTGCGCCTATTCACTTTTAATTAATACATTGCATGTGTCTTAAATTGGCAAACCATATTGATGACTAGCCACTCTATCCATATATCACCTATGGGGGTTTTTAGTTGATAGGTCATTAGGTTGCTAGTGCTCTACCTCACCTTTCACCTATTTAATGAAGATAAAACTTGCTTCTTAACTTGTTGAGCCTTGGGCTCTTGGCTTTGACCATTGAAGAAGTTGATGCATGTCCGCGTTGTTGGTTGGCGGTGAAAGACGGGGGAAACGGATGCTAGTGGGACTCGTGTTGACGAGGGTATCCGTATCTCCTCCCCCTTAAGGTTTTATTCATGGAGTGGCAACCTGGGACTTCTGTACATCTCCAGGCTAATGGGCTCTGGCTTGGTCTATTAGCAGGACCATCATGGGCAGGGTGGACAGCTTACCGACGGGTGACCATAGCCAAGGTCGCTAGGGTTTGTTTACAAGTTGTAGTATGGGAGGGGCTAGGGATCCGTGATGGGGGAGGCCTTACGGTGAAGTCGCCCATACGCTTGGACTCAAGGCTAGTGAGTTGTCACTGCTTATGACCCTATGAAAAGCCTCGTTGTGACCTCTACCAGCCTATCTCGTTGTAATAGGCTAAGAGACTTGCAACCTCGGGCATAAAGAGTAATCACAATCTGGAGTGAAAGTGTATACCTCTGCGCAGAGTTAAAATCGATATATTGTCCGTGCTCACGTTCACGAGCGGCCCAGATCCTCACATGATTTAGCCCAATAGAATAAATTGTTAAATCATGGTGATATTGTTTAAGGAGATGGCTGCCTCTGTTGTTGAACAGGATGGAAATCCTGTGTTGCTTGAGACGGCACTCTCAAGGTTGATGATGTTTAATGATATATGTTTATATCTGTGATGATAAATGATTCATTAAATGCCACTTGAACCTTAATAAAGGGTTAGATGTTTCAACCAAGATGATTAGAGAATAGGTTGCAACTTGTTAAATCTTAATTGCTACATTTAAAATGCTACCGTAGTTTATCTTTCAGCCTTACCTTTGTATAAGCCATGCATGTCATCTACCTATACTTGCTGAGTTTCGACATGGAACTCACCCTTGCTATAGTTTATAGTAAAGTGTTTCTCAAAGAAAGGATAAAGAAGTTGGGTATTGGAAGTGTTTGGCATACGGAGCCCCCAGTCAACAGTCCCTGAGGAGAATGAAGACTGAAGAGAAGTCTTAGCCAACGTTCCGCGTTACTCTGATATGTGTAAGTGTTAAATACATATATTTTCGCTATAATATACATTGTTTCTGATATTTATTTGTTTTCTGTTGTATGTGTGGACTTCCTAGGCACACATATGACTACCTCTGGTCTTCTTTGAAAACCAGGGTGTGACACAGGCATTATATCCTCGAATGTAATTTTCCTTTACTGATAGTGATAAGTCTGTTCTTTTATGGTGACCATATCTTTCAGGTTTATCTTGAAAGGATCTTGAGGAAACCAGAAATTGATGCATTTGCAGAGGAGATGAGGCCACATCAAGTTAGTTGACCTCTATATGCTCAATTTCAAAACAATTTTTACCTATGATGTCTTAACAGTTTGTTTTGTATCAATCTACAGAAAGCTTTATTACCAGATAAGTCGATTGTGCTTGACGGAGCAATGATTGAGCATAATTGCCTTAGTGCCAGTAAACTTTACACAAATATCAGGTGAACTGACATGCCCATATTTACTAAATTCATTAGGATTAATTTTGCAAGTTATAACATGACACATGCTGTCTGCCTGTTTTCTTCTAAACTGCAATGGTTATTCTGATGGAACCTAAATTGCATATGATGCCAGAGAGATTGATGGAAATGCACTGGAGCAAGCTCTTAGTGCCGCTGTGATGTGCACAGTATTGTCTGGTGCTGGTCCACAACACCCGCGTGTTCTTGCTACTCTGTACAAGGTATCATTTTTGTTGTCTCATCTCAATGTGCTTGGATTTCAAGGTGGTAGTACCTAGCCTCAGCACTATTTTATACAACTCTCTAGATGTATTGTTTGTTAATGCCTTGGATTCGCTCATGACAGTTATATAAATGTTGCATGTTTAGCTTATTATAGTTTAGTCAAGCTGTATACTGTAATATTAATCTCAATTGTTCTCTGTCAAGGTGATTCAACAAAAACCAATTAATCTGGGTGCTTATGTCTTTTCTGGTAAACATGGGTTGACAAAAATTCTAGCTTCTGGCTTGAGCTGGGCATTTTCAGATCTTCCCCAGTTCCAAAGCAGTGTGTATATATGCATTTTCAGGTCTTATAATCTAGATGTTTAGGGTCAACTTTGAGGCTGAGAGTCCACACCTTATCTATCATGTTTGTCTCTTGTTCTTTATTTATACTTGTTGCGTTTATTTTGCCCCTCATTGCATTATGCCCCTTTCAGGATGAAAGATGCTCGAAGTTGAAGATATACCCAATATTGCAGAAGGTTTGTGTTGTTAGTAATTATTAATCTCCAGGAATTATATTCTCGAATGCAATTTTTCTTTACTGATAATGATAAGTCTGTTCTTGTATGTTGCCCAAACCTTTCAGGTTTATCTTGAAAGGATTTTGAGGAAACAAGAAATTGATGCATTTGCAGAGGAGCTGAGGCCGCATCAAGTTAGTTGACCTCTATATGTTCAATTTCAAAACAACTTGTTATCTATGATGATGTCTTTAGTCTTAACAGTTAGTTTTGTATCAATCTACAGAAAGCTTTATTACCAGATAAGTCGACTGTGCCTGACGGAGCAATGATTGAGCATAATCTCCTTAGTGCCAGTAAACTTTACACAAATATCAGGTGAACTGACTTGCCCATGTTTACTAAATTCATTAGGATGTAATCATGCTAATCGATCATCTTATTTCTGTAGCTTTGATGAGGTTGGGACATGGCTGGGGATTTATCCAAGGAAGGTAAGCCCCTTTTCAGAGATATTTATCACTTTGTCTTCATATCTTCTCAACTATTCAGAGTTCAGTCAATCTAGCGTTTTAGCTTTTTATATATCTGAGGAAAACTTACATGAGGATAGAATTCAGGTTTCAGTATATGTTTTGAGATTTTCCAAATCTGATCGTAGTTTCCGACATTTGGATATTGGCAGGCTGCGAAGATAGCATCCCGGATGATTTATGAGGATAGAATGCAGGGTTCAATTGATCAGGTGCTTAAACATTTTTTCTAGAAATAACGTATTTGATGGAGCCTAAAAAACTGCAATAGATTTGCCCTTTGTATGTTATAGTGATTTGAGCCATGTTCACCGAAATATATTTTGTTGGCTCACAGGTTGAGGCTGTGATACATTTTGATGATGACACGGAAGAGCTACGGCAATGGGATCAGCAGGTTAGTATCACAATACGTGTCATGTCATGGAAATTGGAAAGGGAATGCACGCAGACACATCTGCACTCACTTGTTGCACAGAAGCCTCACGTTTCTCTGCACAAACTTCCTGTCATTTGACACCTATGCCGATTATTATTTTGACGAAAAATAACCTGCCTGATCGTTGATCGATTGTACTTGCTTGATACTTTCAGATTGCGGCAGGGTACCTCTGCACCGGCGCCGCAAGCTGCGTGGCTGGCGTCGCTCCGAGCCGCGTCGCGCGCGCCAAGGGGGCCTCAGTGGTCAAGTTCGCCAGTGAAGTAACCATTCCCTAGGTACTCAGTTTGAGCCAACGCTGAAACAACGGAGCAGTGTGTGTTCTTGAGCTGCCTCGTCCCAAATCGCGGGTCGGGCTGACTCAGCCGCGCGAGGGGCGGCCTCGATCCTAGTCGAGGGTCGGGCAACCGCGATCCTGGGACGAACGATCCAGGACCAGTCTGACCACGCGACGCGGGGTCTCGACCGAGACAGCCTCGACCGCGCGTTGGGGGAGTCCAACCGCGAGGGCCTCGGCCGTGACTCGGCAGGCCTCGACCGCGCGTCGGACCTCGACCGCGGCACAGAAGGTCTCGACCACAAGTCAGTAGACTCCGCGGGTTCAAGGGTACGAGTGCAGGTAGGAGGGCCTCGACCGCAGTCGAAGGGGGCTCGAATGACGGAGATTCTCCGCTGCGAACAACTCCACCTCGAAGGACAAGGACGGTGCGAACCACCGAATATGCGACTCCACCATCGGACATCACGGAATTGTGGACGCATACCACGAGGGCGAGGAGGTTCGATTCCGCCGCTTGGACGACGTCGTGGCAGATACGACGGTGCCCGGGCTGGCGGCGAGGACTCTCGACGATGACCATACTCTGCTTCTGATGAATGCAGAGGAGCCGACCACGTTCGCCGTTGTGGAGCGCGACGCGGCGTGACTGAAACATTCTCAATTTTCCACGAAGGGAAAATACACAGAATGGCGGATAATATAATAGTTTGAAGCATCAAACCATCTCATTATCTCGCAATAGTCGATACAGGATCCATACATCATACAAAAGATTACAATTAGGGGGAATTACATAAATAATTCATCGCCACACTGGCAGAATCATCAGAGTAGCAGCAGCCTCTGGAACAGCTGCAAAAGGCGGAAGTACAATAAAATCTCCAAAAAGAAGTCTGAGCGTAGGAACGAGACGTCTACTCCTCCTCATCGTCATAGTCGTAGTCGGGCTCACCTGCCAAATAATTTTCAGTACGGTTTGTACTGGCCACATCTCCCACCCTATGCTTTGCTTTTGCTATGTGGTATTTGGTGGGATGCAAGGATATAATCAAATCGACCTATTATGTGGCTGTAGTTTCCTATGCAAACAGTGACCAATAATATATAATATAATTCATCAAATTTTAATCCATCTCAACCACACATCCAAACCCATTCCATCACCATCACACACATCTCACCCTCTCGCACTCAGTCGACAGGTCCAACTCCCTCTCGGAGCCTGTCTCAGCGGCTCACAGCCGGAAGGGTAACACCAGGGGGAGAAATAGAAGGAGTCCTCTCACTACTCCCGAGAAGCGTGGGTCTTAGGAAAGAGCCATACCAGTGGCCCACGGACTATATATAGATTCATAAACTCTGCAGAGCGTGTACTCCCGTAACCACAAGATCACCATCATCGGCGGTGCCCCGCCTAAGCTGATTCCGGCTGCTTTCTAACCGGTGCGATGCCACCCTACCACTCAGTACTGGGACATCCCGGATAGGTACCACCGGCACACTGAGACTGTGAGACATAGTACCGGGCCCCCGTGGTCACTATGCTGTCTAAGGAGGGTGTGGGTCTCCACGCCCGTACCTCCCGACACTTTCTGCTAACAACCTAGTAGTAGTGGCACCGTCCTAGCTAGTCAGACATCCGTCTCTCGCCCATTCAAGAGCGAGTGGTGAGCACGTAAGTCCCAAGGTTCCGGTCCTCAAGAGATATCAGGTCCTAGGGGGATCAGACAGGATTATCTTCTCTTTTGGACTACAACAGTCCGTGCTACAACAGCACCTCCTTCCCGGGGCTTCGCTCCACGAAGGTTCTCACCCCCGGGATCTCCTTATGCATCACAATGTGCCCGCCACAAGCACCTCACACGGGAATGCCCAGAACACATTCCCCGGCAAGACTCGCCCACATGGCTCGTCGTAGAATCCTGTCCGATCGACTCAACCCTCACCACACACCCAAGACGCACGCAGCACTCTCCCCAAGTAAAGTGGCACCACGTGCCTTAACCATATGACCATACTCTCCACCACGCATCATTATCACACAGATATAAGCGTAGTAGAAGTAAAGCATCATAGATAAAATAAGCAAGCGTCTAGCCTATCAGCAGGTGTGCAGGAGTAAGGTTGCGACAAGGTAAAGGCTCATCAGGCAGTTCTACCATGCAACCTATCATCAGGTGATATTCATAATTAAAGCACTAGCAACTAGATATTATGCCATGCGTAATAGGATCTACGAGGTTGGGTGGGGTGTGGCACCTGTGAAGTCGTCACCGAGCTCCTCCTCGTACTCGTAGTCATCCTCCTCAAGCTGATCCTCCTCTGAAACGAGACATAATAGCCGCGTTAGCGGCTCCTATAGAGTCAACACAAAGAAGCAATAAAATTCAATAACTCCAAATGCACTCATACACAAGCCTATGACGTAGAGCTTATTTTTATGAAAATTTGGACACTTGGTTCATATTTTTCGGAGTTCGTATGAAGAAGTTATGGATTTTCGAAGTTTATTCTATTTTTGGAAAAAGAAAAAGGGCAGATTAACCTGGTGCTGACACGTGGCAGCTCCTGATTGGGCCACGTGGCGTGCAGGAACAGTGCAGCTGGGGATGTGCTGATGTCATGCTGACATCAGCACTGACGGGACCAGTCAGCGGCTGACAGGTGGGATCCACGGTCTGGTCACTGACAGGTGGGGCCAGGTCAACGGTCAACGTTGACGGGTCTCGTCTGGGCCTCGAAAGGACAGGGCTGGATCTGGTTCGAGTTTGGTCGGCACTGTACACTCGAGGTGGGGCGGTCCGGTCGACCCCTCGAGGACGGAGCTCGCTCTGGCGAACGGACTGGCCTCGAGAACGAAACCTCGCCTGGCGAACGGGCTGGCCTCGAGAACGAAGCCTCGCCCGGCGAACGGACTGGCCTCGAGAACGAAACTTCGCTCGGCGAACGGACTGGCCTCGAGAACGAAACTTCGCTCGGCGAACGGGCATGACCTCGAAGACGGAACTTTGTTCGCACGAAAGGGGCAGCCCTCGAGAACAGTGTGGCCCTCGAGACTTGACCCTCTGGCCTCGAGCCTGGCCCTCGACTCGGGTAGGACCTCGATTAGAGCCAGGTCCTCGACTCCGTCGGTTGGACCCTCGACTCGTCGGGTGAACCCTCAACTCCGTCGGGCGGATCCTCGACTCGTCGGGCGGACCATCGACGAATGTCGGGGGACCCTCGACTTGTCGGGCGGACCCTCGACTTGTCGGGTGGACCCTCGACGAATGTCGGGCGGACCCTCGACTTCGTCGGTCGGACCCTCGACGAACGTCGGAGCATAAGCTGAGCTACGTGGCTGGTCGGCTAGGTGCTCTAACTCGGGGAAATCGACCCTCAAGCCGGTGGCGGTCAGCGAGGCGCGGCAGCAGCGTCTGGCGACGGCGAGGCCAAATCTACCGGCGAAACCGGGCGTTGGTCTCCATCTTCCTTCTTGCCCTTCGATGGGAGAAGCTGGGATCTCCATGAGCTAACTACCGGGGCTGGTCGAGGCACGGCGGGGCGTGCGCGGCTCGGCGGCCACGGCGGACGCTCCGGCGGCCAGAGTCCGGGGAGGCCAGAGCTGCAAAAGTGCGTGGCTCCAACTGTGGCCCGTGCCGGCTCCTAGAGGTTGCCAAAAACGTGCTCTAGACTACGGCGAAGCTATCGGTCACGGTAAGGAAGGAAACAGGGGTAAGGGGTGCGAGAACATCGACGATGTACTGGTGGTGGCCATGGCCGAGCAGGGCGAGGGCGGGGACGCTTACTCGCGCAGCGACGGTCGAGGCAGGTGACGCAGGCTTGGTGGCGACTCGGTGCAGGGGAGCGAAGCCGGGGCGTCGAGGCGGTTATGCGGCGCCCCCAGGTCCTCCTCAGCGCGCGGACGGCGGCAGCAGCAGCACTCTAGCTCCGCCTCCTTCCTGCTCCTCCCTCCTTCTCTCTCTCTCGACCGATCTGGCGGCGGGTCTCCACAAAGACGGCGGGGCGATGGGGAAACCCTAGAGGCCAGGGTGCTCCTCTTTAAATAGGCACGGCGGACGACCATGGACGGCGGAGGCAGAAGATGCCCATCGGGCGGCTGTGCGCGGCCACGATTAGGGTTAGGGTTCGGTGAAGCGCGGCGCAAGAAGGCGGTTAGATGGACGGCGCGGGACGCGGCCGTACTCGGGCGGACGGCGGAGGCGCGCGGTGCACAAAAATGGTGCGTCGGACGCGACGCGCGGTCGACAGAAGTGGTAAAAGGAAGGAGCTGACAGCTCGGTCCCACGCGTCAGCGGGACGGGGCGGCGAGCGGCGGAGACAGGCCCATGTTGGGCCGTCCTGGTTAACTGGGCCGCGGCAGCGCGCGAGCGAGCACGCGCGCGAGTGGGTGTCGGGACGCGGCAGCGCGTCGAGCGCGACTGGGCCGACTCTCGAGGCAGGCCGGTCGGGCGAGCGCGCGAGCGAGCGGGCAGGCGGCAGCGCAGCAGGCCGAGCCGGGCCTCGAGCTCGGGCAGGCGGTCGAGCTGGGCCTCGAGCTCGGGCAGGCGGTCGAGCTGGGCCTCGAGCTCGCAGCAGGCCGGCGGTCGAGCGCGCGGACGAGCTGGCCAGCGCGGGGTGGGGTTCGGTAGCAGGCATATATGTATACATACATATAAAAGGTTATTCGATTTTTATTAACATCACATAAAATCGAATAAGAGTCGAATCAAACTCTGGTTATTTAAATGCAATGCTCGGGCTATCGTCAGGTGCTATTTGTGCAACTAGGTTTCCTACATGACATCCACCATACACTGGTAAACTTTAGAAAAATTTTTAAAAGCCCGTATTTTCAGTGACCGGATTTCTAGGGTTGTTACAGTCCTACCCCCTTATGAGAATCTCGTCCTCGAGATTCAAGAGTGTAACTTACTCTTCAAAAAGGTAGGGGTAGAGCTTCCTCATTTCTGACTCTTTCTCCCAAGTTGCTTCCCGTTCTGTGTGATTACTCCACTGAATCTTCAGATATGGCGTGCTAGAGTTTCTCGTTTCCTTGGTGGTTCTGTCCATAATGCGGACGGGGTGCTCTCTGTACTCCAAAGTGTCCTGAATATCGAGTGCCTCTGCGGGTATCGGATGCTCTGGCGGCTGCAAACACTTGCGCAGTTGCGACACATGGAACACTGGGTGTACTCCTGCCAGTTGTGGGGGCAACTCTATTCTGTAGGCAAGCTTGCCAATCCTTTCACTGATTCTGTACGGTCCCACATATCTTGGTGCTAGCTTTCCCTTTACATGGAACCTGACGGTCCCTCGAAGCGGGGAGACCTTGAGGTAGACATAGTCTCCTACCTCAAACTCGAGGTCTCTGCGCCTCTTGTCGGCATAACTCTTTTGACGGCTCTGGGCAATTTTTAGATTTTCTCGTACCTGAGCGACTCCTTCCTCGGCCTCCTTAATGGTGGCCGGGCCAAAGAACGATCTTTCACCCGTTTTAGACCACATCAAGGGTGTTCTGCATGGCCTTCCGTACATAGCTTTGAAAGGTGACATCTTGAGGCTAACCTGGTAACTGTTGTTGTAGGAGAACTCTGCAAAGGGCAAGCTCTTCTCCCAATCAGTCCCATATTTCAGAACACAAGCTCGAAGCATATCCTCAAGTATCTGGTTCACTCTTTCTGTCTGCCCATCTGTCTGAGGGTGGTATGCGGTACTGTAATCTAGCTTGCTGCCGATTGACTTGTTCAGGGCTTTCCAGAACTTGGACGTATACTGCGGTCCACGATCGGATATTATGCTTTTAGGGGCTCCATGCAGCTTGAGAATGTTTCCAACATACAAATCTGCTAGCTGGCCGACTCGGGCATCAGTCCTGATGGCTAGGAAGTGAGCTACCTTAGTCAAGCGATCGACTATTACCCATATGGCATCATGGCCCTTCGGGGTTCGAGGCAAACCCACAATGAAGTCCATAGAAATGCTATCCCACTTCCATTCAGGTATATCCAGTGGCTTTAGCAGCCCTGCAGGTCTCTTATGCTCAGCCTTGACGCGTTTGCAAATGTCACATTTAGCAACATGCTCTGCAATGTCTGATTTCATGTTCTTCCACCAGAATTTCTTCTTCAAATCAGCATACATTTTAGTACTGCCTGGGTGGATACAATACTTGGAACCATGACCTTCTGATAGGATTTCGTTGCGGATAGCTGGGTCGGCAGGCACACAAATTCTGTCCTTGTACCAATAAGTGCCTAGCTCATCCTCACTGAACTCTGGGCACTTGCCTTGTGTCAGGAGTTCGTGTATCTCCCAAATTTCTGGGCACTGGCATTGGGCTTCACGGATCCTATCCATGAGGGTGTAGTGTACGCGAAGCTCATTCAACAAGCCATGAGGTATCACCTCCATCTGTAACTCATCAATGCCCTCTTGCAACTCTTTGGGCAAGGCGGTGGTGAACAAGGCATGACAATGACTTTTGCGGCTAAGAGCGTCAGCGACCACATTGGCCTTCCCAGGGTGATAGAGAATCTCCACATCGTAGTCGTTAAGCAGCTCGAGCCAACGACGCTGTCGCATGTTCAGATTTTCCTGGGTGAAAAAGTATTTCAAGCTCTTGTGATCGGTGTAGATCTCGCATTTGTTCCCTATCAGGTAGTGCCTCCAAATCTTCAAGGCATGGATCACAGCTGCAAGCTCGAGATCATGGGTGGGGTAACGCTGTTCATGCTCCTTAAGCTGGCGGGAAGCATAGGCAATGACTTTCCCATTCTGCATTAGAACACAACCAAGCCCGTGGCGAGATGCATCGCAATAGACCACAAAGTCCTGGTGGATATCGGGCAAGGCTAGAACAGGCGTTGTGGTGAGCTTCTCCTTCAGGGTCCGGAAACTTTGTTCGCATTGGGGCGTCCATTCAAACTCTTTGGTCTTCTTTAGGAGGTTGGTCATGGGGCGAGCTATCTTGGAAAAGTTCTCGATGAATCGGCGATAGTAACCAGCCAATCCCAAGAAACTTCTCACATCAGTCACATTCTGTGGCTGCTCCCATTCCTTCACTGTCTCAATCTTGGACGGATCGACAGCCACTCCATCAGCATTGAGCACATGTCCTAGGAAAGCGACCTCCTCAAGCCAAAACTCACACTTGTTGAACTTGGCATAGAGCTGATGTTTTCTCAGTTTCTCTAGCACCATCTTCAGATGTTGCTCATGCGCTTCGGCGGTGGCAGAATAGACAAGAATGTCATCAATGAAGACCACCACAAACTTATCCAGCTCCTGCATGAACACTTTATTCATCATGTTCATAAAATAAGCCGGCGCGTTCGTAAGGCCGAAGGACACAACGGTGTACTCATACTGCCCATATCCGGTGACAAATGCTGTCTTAGGAATGTCCTCCTCTCTGATTTTCATCTGATGGTAGCCTGATCTGAGGTCAATCTTGGAGAAGTACTTGGCATTGCGAAGCTGATCAAGCAGGTCATCTATCCTCGGCAAGGGATACTTGTTCTTTATAGTTACGGCATTCAGGTTCCGATAATCAACGCACATCCTCTGCGTTCCATCCTTCTTCTTAACAAACAGCACAGGAGATCCCCAGGGCGAGGCACTGGGCCTAATGAACCCTTTCTCGGATAGTTCCTCAAGCTGTTTCTTAAGCTCCTTAAGCTCGTCAACTGCCATACGGTAGGGTCGCTTGGAAATCGGACTCGTACCAGGCATCAGGTTGATCACGAACTCAACATCTCTGTCCGGTGGCATTCCTGGTAGCTCTTCCGGAAAGACGTCCGGGTACTCGCAAACTACGGGCACTTCCTCAAGTGACTTCTCTTCCAAGGCACACAGCATGGATATATCTGTCCCTTTGTTTGGCTCACATCTGACCTGACGGCCACTTGGATGGGTTATATCCACGAATCTGGGTGAGCAAGATATCACCCCTTTGTTCTGGGTTAACCAATCCATCCCTAGAATGACGTCTAGGCCTTCGAAGGGTAGTAAGGTAAGATCAGCAAGAAAGGTAAGACCCTCGATGGTGATACTCACTCCCTTACATATTTTGGTACAACAAATGTTGCCCAAGGGTGAACTGGTGTATAAGGCCTCTTTTCGTGGAGTGACAGGTATGAGGTGCTCTCGAGCAAACTTGGAGGATATATATGAACATGTAGCACCTGAATCAAACAGCACGGATGCCTTAACTCCATGCACTAAAAACATACCGTACACCACGTCGGGGGCACTTTGGGCAGCCTCTGCTGAGATGTGGGTGAGGCGGCCACGGGGTGCTCCGGATGGCATCTGCTTGTGCGGGGTGCCCTGGTTCTGCCTGGCGGGCGCTGGTGTAGCTGGTGTAGCCTTGTTTGGGCACTCGGCGGCCTTGTGACCTGGCTGGCCACAAGCGAAGCAAGTGTAGGTCATGCCGCTTGTGGGGGTTGGCGCGACGGACCTCCACGTGCTACCTCCAGGTGCGGCACGAGCGTATGCTTGGCAGTCCTGAGCAGGGCGGGGGTAGTTGCTGGTGTGGGTACCACCGCCCCGGCTCGAACCGTGAGCCGCTCCCTGGGCAAAGCGAGAGCGGGGAGGCTGAGAGGTCTCACCACGCGACCTCCGTGGGGCAGGTGCGCGGGAGGTGCCCTCAGTACGGCGCTTCTTGTTCTTGCCAAGCGCCTCCCTCTCCGCGAAAACCTCGTCGCGGTCCTTCTCAATCTCCATGCACCTGTCAATCAGGTCACGAAGGGTGTGGCTCTTGGTGCCTGAGAGAGAGAGCCTGATACGACTAGACAAGCCCTTGCGGTAGTAGTACATCTTCTCCTTCTCAGAATTCACCACTGAGACGGGTGCATAGCGTAGCAGGTTGGTGAAGCGGGTGGTGTACTCATGCACCTTGTCAGCTCCCATGGAGATGTTGCGGAACTCGTTCTCCTTCTTCTCCAGCGCACCTTCACGGATGAAGAATGCGCGGAACTCATCCACAAACTCATCCCAGGAGATGTTAGCGGGGTCTCGGTGGGTTTCGCAGAGGCTGTCCCACCAAGATCGTCCAGCACCCACAAGCTAGTGAGTTGCCAAGCCAACGCACTCCTCGTCAGTGCAGGTGGTCAAGTCCAGCTTCTTCTCAATCTCCTTAAGCCAATCATCAGCAGCGATAGGGTCGATGCTAGTGCCATCGAACGTCGGGGGCCTCAGCTTGAGAAAGAACTCCAGCTTCTTGTAGAAATCATCGCGGGGCTCCCGGTGCTGGGGGTGCAGCACGCTCTCAGCTAAGACTCGAAGAAGTTCGGTCTGCTGGGCCATCACATCCGCCAAGAGTGGCACGGGAAGTGGTGGTGGAGCTGCATCTCCTCCTGCGGCAGGCTCGGGCTCAGCAGCAGGCTGTGGCTGTCTTCCAGCCACGCCTCCGGCAGCTGGTTCCGGCTCAACTACCGGTGGTGGCGATGGGTGTGCAGGTCGTGGGGTGGCAGCGCGGGGTGGCTCCTCAAAGTCGAGGGGTATGCGACCAACGCGTGCACGACCACTTCTGCGTCCGCGGCCCCTGGCAGGCACGGGTGAAGGAGAGCGGTTTCTCAGGCGGCTGGCACGACGAGTGGACATCCTGCTCAACAGAAACCTTAGATTAGGGCATACGCGCTTATTATAACTTTGATATTAAAGACATACTTATTTAAAATAATTTTAAAACATTGCTAATTTATCCAACACTCAGACGAAGAAGCATGAAGATCCAATAAGATGCGATAAAAACCAAATCATTCATTACATCAGGGAGGTTACATGGCGATGTCTTTAGCGGCTACGCTTGGAGACTCACGAGAAACGTACTACACGTAGGTAGTCTAACAAAAAGGGTGGACAACTACTCAACATCATGGTGAGTCTGGTCACTTGGCCATACAGGGCTCATCACCTCCTGACCTGGTATTACTCTAGACCATCTCTAGAGGCTGGTCCAAACTGTAAGCTGTAGGAGGTATGCCGATGCCAGAAGCCTGGATCTGCTCGTCAGTCATCTGAAGGCGAGATACATAGCGACGGGCCTCCTTGAGCTGAGGGGTGGACACTGCCTGTCCACTGAGTCCAGTGGTGGGACATCCACTCAAGTTGAGGCGAGATTGCCTCAGCTCAAATGTCTCAACCCTGACTCTCTTACGGCCACGTAAGGGAAGCTCGTCCTGCAACTCCTCGTACTCTCTGACCCTCTTACGATCTGACCTCTTCCAAGCTTCCACAGTGCGTTTGAGCTTATCCATGAGGTATACCGTCTTATGGACATAGTTGATCAGGTGTCCCTGGTTGTAGCTAGCAAGAGTGTATTCCTGTAGCAGCTTCTCACGTTGAGCCTTGCACTGCTCACGGAGTTTGTCCCTGTAGGCAGCATCTTGACTCTTTTCCTGGAATCTCTTTGCAATGTCTTCGTTCTTCTCAGCCATAGTGGTCTCAAGCTCCCAGATGTTCTTGTTGAGTTGGCTGTTGTGTATTTGAAGCTTATCCATTTCGCTCATCAGACTAGTGATCTGATCCTGGTGAACGAGCTCTTTGCGTGCTATCTCACGCTCTAGATCTGCAATCTTTTGCTTCCATGCTGCTTCTTTAGCCTCTGACTTGCTGATCCTCTCATCAACTTCCATCAGGTAGCGACGATCACGGCGTCCCTTCCGCTCCAACTCAGCAATGTACATTTCCTGGCACTGCATGTACATCATAGAGGCACGGTGGCAGGGGTTGCGGTCAACTCTGGTATTCTGCTCGATGTAGATGACCTCTCCCCATGTACCCTGCTGATCATCGAGGGCACGAGGAAGCAGACGAAAGCGACTTTCCTTCATATAGTCAGCTCCGTTGCGTAGCACAGTACGGAGTGCCTGGCGCGAAACGGTCTGAACACACATGTCGGTGTTGTTGTCGAAGGCGAAGTCAGTGAAGGCGGTAACTTCGGGCAGGTTCATGCTTGCAGGCACGTTGATGTGGACTGCCTTGTAGTCCTCGATGCCTCCTTCAAGGGTGGGCTTGCCGCGGCAAAGATACTCGACGTTCTCCACGGGAACACCTAACTCGGTGAGAACCTCGCGAAGCACGTGAGCATAGCCCCCATGCTCTGTTCCGTCGAGTCTGAACTCAACGATATCCATTGGTGGTAACGGACCAAGCGGCAAGTTGGGGTCCATCTGCAGGTGACACGAGAAAGAAGTTAGAAAAGTTGCAGAGAGAGGTAAGCCATGCATAAAAGCGTATGCAATGGTCGGTGTATAACCGAGAGATTTCAAGATTTTCCTAATTCTATCGTCCAATCCTATGGGTCTCGTCCTAGGGTCAAGCATGGCTCTGGTACCAACTGAAACATCCTCAATTTTCCACGAAGGGAAAATACACAGAATGGCGGATAATATAATAGTTTGAAGCATCAAACCATCTCATTATCTCGCAATAGTCGATACAGGATCCATACATCATACAAAAGATTACAATTAGGGGGAATTACATAAATAATTCATCGCCACACTGGCAGAATCATCAGAGTAGCAGCAGCCTCTGGAACAGCTGCAAAAGGCGGAAGTACAATAAAATCTCCAAAAAGAAGCCTCAGCGTAGGAACGAGACGTCTACTCCTCCTCATCGTCATAGTCGTAGTCGGGCTCACCTGCCAAATAATTTTCAGTACGGTTTGTACTGGCCACATCTCCCACCCTATGCTTTGCTTTTGCTATGTGGTATTTGGTGGGATGCAAGGATATAATCAAATCGACCTATTATGTGGCTGTAGTTTCCTATGCAAATAGTGACCAATATTATATAATATAATTCATCAAATTTTAATCCATCTCAACCACACATCCAAACCCATTCCATCACCATCACACACATCTCACCCTCTCGCACTCAGTCGACAGGTCCAACTCCCTCTCGGAGCCTGTCTCAGCGGCTCACAGCCGGAAGGGTAACACCAGGGGGAGAAATAGAAGGACTCCTCTCACTACTCCCGAGAAGCGTGGGTCTTAGGAAAGAGCCATACCAGTGGCCCACGGACTATATATAGATTCATAAACTCTGCAGAGCGTGTACTCCCGTAACCACAAGATCACCATCATCGGCGGTGCCCCGCCTAAGCTGATTCCGGCTGCTTTCTAACCGGTGCGATGCCACCCTACCACTCAGTACTGGGACATCCCGGATAGGTACCACCGGCACACTGAGACTGTGAGACATAGTACCGGGCCCCCGTGGTCACTATGCTGTCTAAGGAGGGTGTGGGTCTCCACGCCCGTACCTCCCGACACTTTCTGCTAACAACCTAGTAGTAGTGGCACCGTCCTAGCTAGTCAGACATCCGTCTCCCGCCCATTCAAGAGCGAGTGGTGAGCACGTAAGTCCCAAGGTTCCGGTCCTCAAGAGATATCAGGTCCTAGGGGGATCAGACAGGATTATCTTCTCTTTTGGACTACAACAGTCCGTGCTACAACAGCACCTCCTTCCCGGGGCTTCGCTCCACGAAGGTTCTCACCCCCGAGATCTCCTTATGCATCACAATGTGCCCGCCACAAGCACCTCACACGGGAATGCCCAGAACACATTCCCCGGCAAGACTCGCCCACATGGCTCGTCGTAGAATCCTGTCCGATCGACTCAACCCTCACCACACACCCAAGACGCACGCAGCACTCTCCCCAAGTAAAGTGGCACCACGTGCCTTAACCATATGACCATACTCTCCACCACGCATCATTATCACACAGATATAAGCGTAGTAGAAGTAAAGCATCATAGATAAAATAAGCAAGCGTCTAGCCTATCAGCAGGTGTGCAGGAGTAAGGTTGCGACAAGGTAAAGGCTCATCAGGCAGTTCTACCATGCAACCTATCATCAGGTGATATTCATAATTAAAGCACTAGCAACTAGATATTATGCCATGCGTAATAGGATCTACGAGGTTGGGTGGGGTGTGGCACCTGTGAAGTCGTCACCGAGCTCCTCCTCGTACTCGTAGTCATCCTCCTCAAGCTGATCCTCCTCTGAAACGAGACATAATAGCCGCGTTAGCGGCTCCTATAGAGTCAACACAAAGAAGCAATAAAATTCAATAACTCCAAATGCACTCATGCACAAGCCTATGACGTAGAGCTTATTTTTATGAAAATTTGGACACTTGGTTCATATTTTTCGGAGTTCGTATGAAGAAGTTATGGATCTTCGAAGTTTATTCTATTTTTGGAAAAAGAAAAAGGGCAGATTAACCTGGTGCTGACACGTGGCAGCTCCTGATTGGGCCACGTGGCGTGCAGGAACAGTGCAGCTGGGGATGTGCTGACGTCATGCTGACATCAGCACTGACGGGACCAGTCAGCGGCTGACAGGTGGGATCCACGGTCTGGTCACTGACAGGTGGGGCCAGGTCAACGGTCAACGTTGACGGGTCTCGTCTGGGCCTCGAAAGGACAGGGCTGGATCTGGTTCGAGTTTGGTCGGCACTGTACACTCGAGGTGGGGCGGTCCGGTCGACCCCTCGAGGACGGAGCTCGCTCTGGCGAACGGACTGGCCTCGAGAACGAAACCTCGCCTGGCGAACGGACTGGCCTCGAGAACGAAGCCTCGCCCGGCGAACGGACTGGCCTCGAGAACGAAACTTCGCTCGGCGAACGGACTGGCCTCGAGAACGAAACTTCGCTCGGCGAACGGGCATGACCTCGAAGACGGAACTTTGTTCGCACGAAAGGGGCAGCCCTCGAGAACAGTGTGGCCCTCGAGACTTGACCCTCTGGCCTCGAGCCTGGCCCTCGACTCGGGTAGGACCTCGATTAGAGCCAGTTCCTCGACTCCGTCGGTTGGACCCTCGACTCGTCGGGTGAACCCTCAACTCCGTCGGGCGGATCCTCGACTCGTCGGGCGGACCATCGACGAATGTCGGGGGACCCTCGACTTGTCGGGCGAACCCTCGACTTGTCGGGTGGACCCTCGACGAATGTCGGGCGGACCCTCGACTTCGTCGGTCGGACCCTCGACGAACGTCGGAGCATAAGCTGAGCTACGTGGCTGGTCGGCTAGGTGCTCTAACTCGGGGAAATCGACCCTCAAGCCGGTGGCGGTCAGCGAGGCGCGGCAGCAGCGTCTGGCGACGGCGAGGCCAAATCTACCGGCGAAACCGGGCGTTGGTCTCCATCTTCCTTCTTGCCCTTCGATGGGAGAAGCTGGGATCTCCATGAGCTAACTACCGGGGCTGGTCGAGGCACGGCGGGGCGTGCGCGGCTCGGCGGCCACGGCGGACGCTCCGGCGGCCAGAGTCCGGGGAGGCCAGAGCTGCAAAAGTGCGTGGCTCCAACTGTGGCCCGTGCCGGCTCCTAGAGGTTGCCAAAAACGTGCTCTAGACTACGGCGAAGCTATCGGTCGCGGTAAGGAAGGAAACAGGGGTAAGGGGTGCGAGAACATCGATGATGTACTGGAGGTGGCCATGGCCGAGCAGGGCGAGGGCGGGGACGCTTACTCGCGCAGCGACGGTCGAGGCAGGTGACGCAGGCTTGGTGGCGACTCGGTGCAGGGGAGTGAAGCCGGGGCGTCGAGGCGGTTATGCGGCGCCCCCAGGTCCTCCTCAGCGCGCGGACGGCGGCAGCAGCAGCACTCTAGCTCCGCCTCCTTCCTGCTCCTCCCTCCTTCTCTCTCTCTCGACCGATCTGGCGGCGGGTCTCCACAAAGACGGCGGGGCGATGGGGAAACCCTAGAGGCCAGGGTGCTCCTCTTTAAATAGGAACGGCGGCCGGCCATGGACGGCGGAGGCAGAAGATGCCCATCGGGCGGCTGTGCGCGGCCACGATTAGGGTTAGGGTTCGGTGAAGCGCGGCGCAAGAAGGCGGTTAGATGGACGGCGCGGGACGCGGCCGTACTCGGGCGGACAGCGGAGGCGCGCGGTGCACAAAAATGGTGCGTCGGACGCGACGCGCGGTCGACAGAAGTGGTAAAAGGAAGGAGCTGACAGCTCGGTCCCACGCGTCAGCGGGACGGGGCGGCGAGCGGCGGAGACAGGCCCATGTTGGGCCGTCCTGGTTAACTGGGCCGCGGCAGCGCGCGAGCGAGCGCGCGCGCGAGCGGGTGTCGGGACGCGGCAGCGCGTCGAGCGCGACTGGGCCGACTCTCGAGGCAGGCCGGTCGGGCGAGCGCGCGAGCGAGCGGGCAGGCGGCAGCGCAGCAGGCCGAGCCGGGCCTCGAGCTCGGGCAGGCGGTCGAGCTGGGCCTCGAGCTCGGGCAGGCGGTCGAGCTGGGCCTCGAGCTCGCAGCAGGCCGGCGGTCGAGCGCGCGGACGAGCTGGCCAGCGCGGGGTGGGGTTCGGTAGCAGGCATATATGTATACATACATATAAAAGGTTATTCGATTTTTATTAACATCACATAAAATCGAATAAGAGGCGAATCAAACTCTGGTTATTTAAATGCAATGCTCGGGCTATCGTCAGGTGCTATTTGTGCAACTAGGTTTCCTACATGACATCCACCATACACTGGTAAACTTTAGAAAAAATTTTAAAAGCCCGTATTTTCAGTGACCGGATTTCTAGGGTTGTTACAGTGACGGAAGGCGATGTTGGAGGAGATAAAGGATATCGAGGAGAACAAGACCTGGGAGCTGGTCGATCAGCCGGCGGGCTGCCGGCCGATTGGACTAAAATGGGTCTTTAAGGTGAAGCGGGACGAGCGCGGCGCGGTGGTGAAGCACAAAGCGTGACTCGTGGCTCGTGATTTCGTGCAGCGCGAGGGGATCGACTTCGAGGAGTTGTTTGCCCCTGTCGCGCGCATGGAGTCTGTGCGGCTCTTGCTTGCTCTTGCCACTGCCAAGGAGTGGCAGGTTCACCACCTCGACGTCAAGTCGGCATTCGTCAACGGGGACCTGGCGGAGACGGTCTACGTTAAGCAGGCGCCGGGGTTCGTCATCAAGGGCGCAGAGAAGAAGGTGTTGCGGCTGCGCAAGGCCCTCTATGGCCTACGTCAGGCACCACGGGCATGGAACGCCAAGCTTGACGCCACCATGGCTGAGCTTGGGTTCGGAAGATGCGCCACGGAGCACACACTGTACACCCGCCGACGGGGGAAGGAACATCTCATCGTCGGGGTGTACGTGGACGACCTCATCGTCACCAGCGCGCGAGCTCAGGACATCGCCAATTTCAACAAGGAGATGGCCGCAGTTCTAGATGAGCGATTTGGGCACCTTGTCTTACTACCTCGGCATCGAGGTGAGGTAGGGGGAGGACGCCATCAGGCTGGGGCAGCGTGCCTACGTGTAGAAGCTGCTCGAGCGGGCAGGCATGGCGGGCTGCAAGGCTGTGGCCACGCCAATAGAGGAGCGCATCAAGCTCTTGAGGCAGAGCACCGTGGTGAAAGTGGATGCTACGCTCTACCGGAACATCGTCAGCGGACTGCGCTAGCTGACTCACACACGGCCGAACATCGCATTCGCGATGGGCTATGTGAGCAAATTCATGGAGGATCCGTCAGAGGACCACTAAACGGCCGTCAAGCGCTTGTTGCGCTACATCCAGGGCACCGCAGAGTGAGGAATTGTCTAACCTAAGCGCGGCGGGCTTCAGCTGAATGTGTTCAGTGAAGCACCGCACGAGGCCAAGGAGGGTCCACCGGGACTCACGACGTTCAGCGACGCAGACATGGCGGGTGATGTGGACGGGCGGCGGAGCACTTCCGGCGTGCTTGTCTTGGCCTCGGGTGGCGCTTCACTGAACACATTCAGCTGAAGCCTACCGCGCTTGGGGAAGACAATTCCCCACTCCGCCATGCCCTGGATGTAGCGCAACAAGCGCTTGACGGCCATCCAGTGGTCCTCTCGCAGATCCTCCATGAACCCACTCACATAGCCCACCGCGAATGCAATGTCCGGCCGCGTGTGAGTTAGCCAGCGCAGTCCGTTGATGATGCTCCGATTGAGCGTAGCATCCACTTTTGCCACGGTGCTCTACCTCAAGAGCTTGATGCGCTCCTCCATTGTCATGGCCACAGCCTTGCAGCCTGCCATGCCTGCCCGCTCGAGCAGCTTCTGCGCGTAGGCACGCTGCCCTAGCCTGGTGGTGTCCTCCCCCTACCTCACCTTGACACCGAGGTAGTAAGACAAGATGCCCAAATCGCTCATCCAGAACCACGCGGCCATCTCCTCCTTAAAATTGGCGAAGTCCTGAGCCCGCGTGCTGGTGACGATGAGATCGTCCATGTACACCCCGATGATGAGTCCGCGCGCGACCGAGGCCCCTGGCCTCGCGGTCGAAACGCCCCACGTGGTCGAGCCTCCTGCCACTGAGGTCGAGGCTCCTATGGTCGGGCCGCTCGATGCCTCCAGACCCACGGTCGAGACCGAGGTTCCCCGTCGAGAGGTGAAATGGCGTGCCAAGGCCCCTACTCCAGGCGAACTAAGCGAGTCCGCCGCCCGGCCGCCGCCGGCTCTCCTGCCTACGACTCCTCCGTTCTGGCTTCCTCGGTCCTCGACGCCTCCTCGGCCTCACCATGGCCGTGGATCACCAGCTGCTCGATGATGAACATGTCGTAGAGTTTGCTGTCGCCTTGCTCGAGGCCCTCTGCATCCCTCTTGTCCTAGGTCCACGACGCAGCCTCGTCAAAGACCACATCCTGGGACACCATGACCTTGCCACCGACTGGATCATACAACCGATAGGCTTTCGACCCCTCTTCATAGCCAAGGAACACCATATGGGTGCTCCTGTCCTCTAGCTTGTCGAGGCCCGGCTTGGTGGCTTTATGTGGCCGATGCATCCAAAAGTACGCAGGTATGACACATTAGGCTTGCGCTCATGCCATGCCTCGTATGGCGTGTTCCCCTCGAAGGCTTTGGTCGACGACCGGTTGAGGATGTACACGACGGTCGTGACCACCTCTCCCCAGAATGCTGCTGGCATCCCCTTGGCCTTCATCATCGAGCGTGCCATGTCGATGATGGTCTGATTCCAGCGCTTCACGAAGCCATTCTGCTACGGTGAGTAGGGTGCTGTAGCGTATCCATGTGGTCGGTCCAGAGCACCCGCAGCCGCTTGCCGCACTCTGCCTCCGCCCATGCCTTGAAGTGCTTGATGGCGTCCGCCACGTCGCTCTTGCTCATCAGGAGCCGCAACCACATGTAGCGGCTGCAGTCATCCACGAGCAGGAGGAAGTACCTCCGCCCTCCGTGCGTCGCCAGTGTGATTGGCCTGCAGAGGTCCCCATGGACTAGCTCGAGGGGGTCCCTCGCACGGTACTTATATATTTTAGGGAACGGCAGCCACCTCTGCTTCCCCGCCAGGCAGCTGTCACATAGCTCTCCCGCGTGCTTGATCTCCGGCAACCCAGTGACCATCTTCCCAAGCCGACCAAGAGCGTCGAAGCTCAGATGGCCGAACCGGCCATGCCACAGCCACGGCTCTTGGGTGCACACCGCCGCTAAGCACACAGGATGCTCCACCTTCAAATCAAGAAGATAGAGGCGGTTCTTGGAGCGCGTTACCTTGGTGAGAAGAAGCTGCTCCTTGTCTCTAATTCATAGTACGCCATCTTGAATCAGCACCTCCACCCCGCGCTCATCAAGCTGGCCCAGACTAACGATGCTCGAGTGGAGCTGGGGAATGAAGTACACGTCTGTCAATGCACATTGCTCCCCGTTTTGGCAATGGAAAATGACCGTGCCTTGGCCACAGATATCCACCCTCGAGCCATCCCCGAACTTGACCGTACCGGTCTTGTTCATGTCGAGGTCGGTGAAGGTGGTGCGGCAACCAGTCATATGGTTGCTCGCGCCGGAGTCGAGGTACCACCGCTGCTCCTTCTCGTCGTCGACTGCGCCACGGTGTGCCTGCGCCCGTGGCTCGTCAAGTTTGACGGCCTGTGGCAAAGTCCTCTACTCCGCCTCCACCTTCCCTACTTTTGCCTTCCTGCAGAGCGCAGTACTCACCCATCAAGAGCGCCTGCTCGTCATCGCTATCATTCTGAGCCAGGTACGCCTCCTCCTTCTTCTCCTTCCTCTCCGGGCACTCACGCGCCCAGTGCCCCACCTTGCTGCACTTGCGACAGGCGTCAGGGAAGTGAACTTCTTCTTGCCCATCTTCTTGTCCACCGGAGCCTTCTCCTGCTTCTTGCCGCCGTTGCCGCCACGGTCACCACCGCCATGGCTGGAGCCTTCCCTGCACCGGCGCTTCTCCTTCATCTGCGTTGTCCACTCCTCTTCCGTCAGCATCAGCTTAGGCTTCTCCTTCTCTGGCGACACTGCACCGCGACTCTCCACAACCCGCAGCCGCCCAGCCACATCCTCCAAAGACAATGTGGAGATGTCCAACATCGTTTCAATGGACATGGTGAACTACGAGTACTTCGGAGGCACTACGCAAAGCAGTTTGCTGACGTGATCCTCGTCCTCCACCGGCTTGCCATAGGTGGCGAGCTGGCTCGCCACCGACTGAAGACGAAGCACGAAGTCCTCCATCGACTCCCCAGATTTGAACCAGATGTCGTTGAGCTCCCGGCGCAGCTGCTAAACTTTGGCCCGCTTGACTCGATCCAAGCCTACACGGAGTGACTCCAGCATCTCCCACACCTCCTTGCCGTCTTCTTCTGGCCGAGCGCCTCATGGAACTCGCCCGGCGTGGAAGCCATGAGAGCCTCCATGACGCCCACCTCCGCCTCCTCGTCGGCGTTGCCGACCTCCATGGCCTCCCACCACCTCCGGGCGTGGAACTTCCACTTCATATGGACAGCCACTCCCCGTAGTTGGTGCGGGTGAGCATCGGCCAGGAGTTTCTCCCGCCGTACTCCCTCACCACGCGCACCTCCACCGGCTGCGCCACCGGCTGGATTTGCCTCTTCGCATCTCCGCCGCCGCCCTGCAGCGCTCCGGTGGCATCCGCCATCGCTGGCTGCTAAGTCTGACGATGTGTTGGCGCTAGAACCTAGCACCGTTGAGGGCGAGCAGCACCTGCTCAATCCCCCTTCCCTCGAGAACCTCCCTGAACCAAGGAAGAAGACGAGCTGAGCTCAAGAACACACACACTACTCCATTGTTTCAGCGTTGACTGAAACTGAGTACCCAGGGAATGGTGGCACAAGAGCTACCTTTTCCATTGTATTGCACAACATATATATACAAACCTCTACCCACTACCGGGTACTCGAGGCATGGCTACAGTACTCAACTATTCCTAGTACTATGCATGCATCAGCCCAAGACGTGGCTGATGGAGCCTCTACAGTTGCAGGGCCTATTGCCATGCTCTACAGGACCAAGACATAGATGGCCACGACCGGATGACCTCCCTGTCCTTACCTATGCTGGAAAAGGATGATGGGACAGCAGCAAATTATGTCTAACACTGTATTCTTCAGGCCTGATGCTAGCTCATGCCGGGGAAAGACACGTATATCTGGTATGGGTAACCGATTGAGCTAATTGCTCATATACAACTGTATTAAACTAACTGAACTAATGTGCCAATGTTTCTTCTGCAGACAAACGCTGCCAGGCTACCAGGGCATCGGCACCAGCACCGGCACTTGATTGGGAGAATGTTGCACGAGTGTGTCTCGTGTGTGTTGCTCCACAAGGCGGGTTATTTCAAATTGCCTGCCCCAACCCAAAGTCCAACACCAAACTCAAGTCAGTCTGGCTTGAAAGCACTGATTTGGCAGAAAGTGACCACCCTACAGATTCAGCAGAAAGTGACCATCCTACTTTTGTTCTACTGCTTGTTGATAGGACACTATGCTGCTCTGGGAGATCAAAGGATGAAGCTCCTTGTGGATGCCTCAGACAAGGGAATCAAGTGCTACAAGATTATCCAAGAAATAACCAAAATCTTCAAGTGAATTTGTGGATATTTGGCTAAAACTTAGATTGGATAGAAAAGAAAGTCAAGATAGTTTAGTTTGATGGGATAGTTAGTTTGATGGGTGCCTTGCATATGTTCTTTTGGTGCCTTGCAAATGTTTTTCAAGTTACATTAGTATATATATACAAATACACTACTTACAGTGCTAAAGAAAACACAGAATTGAAAACAACATAACTCATTCCAATGAGCAATTTGAGCAATGTGGTGCAATGAGCTGACGATCATGCATGTTGATAAATCTTTACCTAATCTATCCCTATTAATAAATCTCCAAAATTTTCTACACCTATTTTTGTTCGCTCTCTGTTTCACGTCCAGATTTTTTTTATTCCGTTTCGTGTCCGCCGGTGAAAACAACAAAAATACCAATGTGATGAGGATTTGAACCTTACTCTCCACACTTGAGTTACAAGAGGCTTACCAGCACAACACTAGGGCTCATGTGATGCTTGACGAATCTTTTTATTTAACAATTTCAAATACTCGCATCCGCTACCCAACCAAAAACATTAATCTGGCAAAACTATAGAAATATGGTATTACGTGTATTAAAAAAATTTAGCAAGACAAAAAAAATAAAACTATAAAAATAAGATATTGCGTATTAGTAGCTAGGAATGTAGACTCAGGAACTGTATCCCCCAACTTCAGTAAAAGTTCAGAAAAAATCTTGTATTGCCTGAAATTTCAAAATTTTAATAAAAATGACAATAGGTTTTGTAATACATGTATGCAGGTTTGTGTTAGGTATTAGTAGTAACTAGTTTGCAGTGCTTACTTTGTTGGATGTATTTGAAGATGAGGTACATGGTATCATAGAACAAATGTACTTGATAACAGAATCTGCTGTTTCATTTTCTTCGAAGTAGTCATTGAAAGGAGTACAGCACAAATGTTTGAGCTGTACAAAAATAAACAGATTTGTAATGGTTCAGGAAGATATGAATGCAATAGTAAGAGATAACTGACATTGCTTTTAGTACAGTTCTGCACCATACCTGTAATCTTCCAAATTTGTTTTCTTCATCTAGTGCAGAATCCAAAACAGCCATTGTTTTTAAATTTCTAGTCGACCATAATCCTATCCTTGGGCATTGTCATCCCAAACTGATTTCAGAAGTACTCAAGAATTCAACATATGCTGTCTGTGAAAAAAAAATGTATACTATCATCCAAAAAGCAATTTTACTACATTTGTGAAAAATATATAAACTATCAACATATGAGTATATTAAAATATTGTAATTGTAATTACTATTATATATAATTGTAATTAAAATATGTCTACGGCTAGACTTAGACTTAGAACTACTGTTGTGTAGTTGGCTATAGAATTACTTCATTTATAGCCACCATAATTATATTATACTAATTTATGAGATTATCATGACTACTTAGTATGTGATTTACTATAACATTATGGTAAATATCCTCATATGCTACAGTAAAACAACTGTCGTAAATATATATTCACAGTTATTAAATTATATTTATGCTATATAATAACTTATTATATAGCTAGCAACCGAATATAATCTCACGTGTTGGACTTACCAGTTTACTTTAGATAGACATGTAAATATGGCTCAAAATATACAGAGTAGAACATAACTCAGTTCATAAGTGCTAATTAGTTCCTGTGGGCATCCATTGATATGTCTAAAGCTACCGCCTTCTCTTCACGTTTCTTAGAGTCGAGAGTGATGCTCCATATTCATTTTTGTTTAATTAGGTTACATAATCATCAAATGACATATTCCCTCTATCCACTTATCGAGGTCGTTTTAGGGTCAGGCCAAATGACTGAGGAGCGGCGCATGCAGTGTTGCCCATTAATAATTTACTTTTTACTCCGCCTATGACTGTTGAATTAACTCAGCTAATGAGGAGGAGCCACATGTGCCTAGGAGGAGCGAGCGCTTGGGATGAGGTGAACACCGTGGTCCTAGTTTAAACGACTCCAATTCTTGGAGATTTTTTGTCAAGATGACTCAATAAATGGATGAAAAAAGTATAAAAAGCTCAAAAAGATATAAAATATAAATTTTTGGTATAAACCGTGGCTGCTATCTCCCCCCACTCGGACCTCTTCTCCATGTCTCCATGGACCAACATTGGATTAAACCTAATTAATAAATTGAATAAAAAATACTTTATCACTATCGGTATGACAATTATACAATAGCATATGTCCCGTTGCAACGCACGGGTATTTTTGCTAGTAATAATTAATTGTGAAAATTTCCTACCCCTTTCTGTCTGCCAACCCCTTTTGTCCACTCCTGTCCGTCCGTCCCGTCCCATATGTCCTGTCCCTATCTCCTCCCAATATGTGAATGATCACGGTGAGTTCAAACCATACTAGACAGGTGAAGGGAAAAACCACCAAAAACCAAAAACACCTACATGTTGGGGATTTAAACTGTGGTCTCCAGTATTCAACTAGCTAAGGCTTACCACCATGCCACAACAACTTTGTTGATGTGTAACAAAACTTTTTTATATTTACCGTTGATGAAAGCTCTTATTTGGTTTTGGCTAATTGATGACACACCAAGTTGCTAATGATTTCACTAAGTGTATATAGAATATATTAGCAACATATGATGAAGGAGCGTGATGGCATGGTGATGACCACAAGATCATGGTGATGGACATGGTGAACATGGTGGCATGATCGAGCTCCGAGATATCGAGAAAAGGCCCATGGAGATCAAGATGAAGGTATATCTTGATAGGGCATTTTTGTTTTAGTGATCATGACACTATAGAGAGTGTGATCACATTTAGGATAAATGGTCGTACTATTAAGAGGGGTTCGTAATTAGACAATACGATCATCAAGTGCCACTAGGTGTTGGAGCTCATGCATTGCATTTAGGCCTAGTGACACATTTCGGTGAGCAAGCGAAAATAGTTTTATAAAAATCCTTTAGAAAATGCTAACATGACTCATGACATGATTTGGAAATCATTTGAGGGTTAGCAACGCTTGTGGAATAGAGTTAGAGACACCATGGATTGAATCGAGTATCCAAAATGGTGCTAACAAAGGGTTTTACCTCGGGGTGGTCACAGCCTGGATAGTTGTGCACTTTCCCTGGCATGGTTGTGCATCGCCCAGGCATGGCTATGCACCGCCATAGTCACCGCCATGTTTTTCCAGAGGATGGTGATTTCTTGCTTGAGCAAAGGTGGTCACCGCCATGGTTGTCCGGTGCACCGCCCTATTTTTCCAGAGAGGTGTAGTTTTGCGGCGTGAGCAAGGTGGTCACAGCCATGTCCAGTGACCTCTTTCCCTGGCACGGCTGTGCACTACCATGGCACGGCGGTGACCACTTCGCCCCAACGACTATTTTTTTGAACGTTGCAATTTGACCGTTGGAGGGCACCGCCATGGCATGGCGGTGCACCACCCATGGCACGACGGTGACCACGTCGTGGATAGCTTCTGAGTAACGGCTAGTTCCATGGATTGGGGCTATAAATATGGGGTGTGGCTAGCCATACTCCATCTCTCCAACCCCCAAAGTGCTGAGAAAACATATATTGAGCAAAAGCAACTCCATCCACTCACTTGCACACTTGAGTTCATCATTTGAGTGAGATTGGAGAGCCTCTAGTGCGTTGCATCGTGTTCTTGCATCTTGTGGCACTAGTTGAGCGTGTTGGGCTGATTGAGGGCTTGTTACTCTTGGTGTTTCCCGACACCTAAACAGCTCAGAGCTTGGAGGATCGTGTGAGCGGAATTGGTGATTGTTTCCGGCCTCCGATCATCGTCTTGTGAGGGGTTCTTGAGCCTTCCCGGCGGGAGTTTGTGAATTGGCTACTCTAGTGAAATCGTGTCTTGGAGGATCCTCATCTTGTGTTGATAGTGCCGCACCCGAGGCTGTGGGGTTGGCTAGGTGACGCCATTTAGCCGGCACATCTCCAAGTGGGTGCATCGCCACAACGAGGACTAGCTTGCCGAGAAGCAAGTGAACCTCGGTAAAAAAATCACCGTGTCATCTTGATTTCTGAGGTTTCATCCTTGTGATTGTGATTGTGATTGTGATTGTGATTGTGATTGTGATTGTAATTGATTGGTTCATCTTCCCTACATCGGCGGTATAACAGTTCAATCCCCTCTCTTACACTTACATTCATAGTTATATCTTGTGTAGTGCTATTTGCTAGTTTAGCTCTCTAGTGGTAATTAGTGTTAGTTGCCTTGTTCATTAGGAGTAAGTTAGCAATCTAGGCTTGTTGTTGTGCATAGAGATCATAGCCTCTTGCTAGAATTGTATAGGTGGCTTGCATAGCATAGTTGAGCTAGTGTTAGAAGAGCTTCGCCATCTTTAGTACTAATCAATTGTTTTAGTGCTTTGCAAGAATTTTTATAGGCTATTCACCCCCCTCTAGCCATCAGGACCTTATAGTTGATAACACCTTCAAATATTCAAGAGTCGACAAAAAAAAACAAGACAACAAAAATATAGTATTAAATATATTAGAAGAATGAAAAAAATAAAACTAAAAAAATATGGTATTGCATATATTCAAATAACATGGTGAAACAAAAAAAACTAGGAAAAATAAGGTATTGCATATATTACAATGTGGTATTGTGTATATCTATATGTATACCACTATACTGATAATAAAGAGACAAAATTTTGAACCCACTTTTAACAGTTTTAGCTTCATCGTTTAAAAAACAAACTGATCTAACAGCAGAGTAAAGTGTTGTACCAAGTGGGTCTAAAATAAAAACAGAAAAAATAGAAAAAAATTACACCTCAGCCCCCACCGCACTCTACTTCACCGAAATATTGAATGGATAAAGTATCTTTATCAATACTTACTACTTCAAACTAAGAAAATAATTTACTCATTCATGAATATAAATTTATTGTGTGCCAAATAATTATATATACACGTAGCAACATCGTATAAGATATCACGACAAACTTCATGAAAAATGCTAGATTATTTGGCCCTTAAAGATTGAAATTGACGGTAATGATATATTTTTGTCCATCACCTTGCAACGCACGGGTACAGCCAATGGTCATATGCTGCTAACATAACACTGTATTGTGACATCGATGTCAATGTACGCTACTCTTGCTAACCTTCATAGCTTTAGTTTTGCTGGAAAACCAACCTCCAGACTTCACTTAGATCAGATCTTGCATCCTGCTTCCAACCCTTGATGTCAAAGATGAATGTTGCAAGGTACAAGAATGTGACATGTAACCTGCATTTTACAGTGATCTGTCAGCCATGTTACTATCTAATTCTATTGTGGACAAGATTTTGAATTGTGTTACGTTCCTGATGATACCCAAAACAGCAGTACGATCACAGGGGAATGCTAAAAACATGCCAAAGGCGATAGCTGCACAGGAAACATCATTAGTTACGGCAGTGAGTTGAATGATATTCTAATTAGAAGGCAACCAAAGCATTATCAGATACTAATCGACTTTAATCCTGGTGATGAAGTCATTGGCAAATCCCCGCCTGTCGACCTCCGACGAGAGCACGCTGAGCTTGTACAATGCGTATCCGACCACAACGTCCAGAAACGTCCGTGCGTCTTGAACAGCCGGTAACACCCTACGCCTGCCATGAGTACACCTGAAGACAACCAGACCAGCTTTGCTTACCTTTTACTTCCAATCACTCATGTTCCTGAATCATGTACAAAGGTAGGAGTACTTGCCGAAGGGCATGCCGATGTGATAATCGTTCACGTCCCAGACGTTCTTCAGGGAGCAGATGTGGTTGAAGTTGTCCAACAGCGGGCGGAACGCGTCGGCGGCGGCTCTCTTCACGGCGTCCACCGCCGGGCCATGGACGCCGCCCGGACCAGGATCACCGACGGCGACGTGGTTACCGTTTTCGGGAGCGCAGCGCTGCAGAGCCCGGGCACGTGGGTCAGCGGCTATCCTACCAACGAAACGACTGGGCAGAATAGAGAACACGAAACGCACGGGGTGGGTGTGCTTATTAGGGCTTACCACAGAAACCGGCGACCGCGGCGGCGTCCGGGCGGCGAGGACGAGACGCGCGCGCTCGGGAGGCAGGCGCAGGGGAGCTGCAGGAACAGAGCGCGCCACGGGCGCGCGCATGCCAGGGACAGGGAGGGTCAGGGCCATCGCCGACGCCAACGCCATCGCGCGCGTGCACCGTGCACGCCCCCCCTCGTACGTCGTGCGTGGGCTGGAATCACGAGAACGAGAAGCGGTGGAATTGATTGTTGCCCGTCCGACCGTGCCCGGCGTATATATATGCATAGGAAGACGAGAGTTTGGCTACGACAAGAAGTCAACAACTCGTATTCACAAGATTGATCCGGATCGGGAGGTGCCGTTGGATCGAGCCAATGGATCGGACATCGGAGTCTGACGGTCTGCCAAGAGCCGAACCCGACCTGATCGTGATCGAACCATATGGAAGGGCTCCTTCCGTGCGCAAACGCGCACCGCCGCCACCTCGGTAGCCGGCATGCTAGGCACAGTCGAGTCCCATCCCAACCTCGTCGGTCGTCAGCCCCTCCACGAGCCGGGCCGCGGGGTGCACCGGAGCCGCGGCCGACGCTCGTCCAGGATGGCCTTCTATTTTACGCGCACAGCCTATAGGATAACTCCTCTCCCTTAATAAAAAAGTAAAAAAAAAAAAAACTCTCCGTTATTCTTCCGTTCTGCTTTCCTCTTTTTCCAGGTCATTTTCTAGGGAGAGCAGCATACTGCAAGCTGAAGTGTGTACTCTTATCCAGTAGTATATATTCATTGCTGCAATGCAATGCCAAGTGACGCCTGCTTGGAATTTTCTTCAAATGCTTTCTGAGAGAGTACTCTTGTTGTACGGTATCATGGAGGTAAACTGAAAAGTTCAGAGAGCCAGAGGTGAATGATGGGATGGAAGCGCAGGAGAGTTCTCATGATGGGAACAAGGGAATGGATTGTTTTTTTTTTTAAAATAAAGACACTCAAAGTGAATTCTTGTGAGTTCTCCACTTTCAACAAAGATTTCGCATGTTCTTTGCAAATTGCATGACTCGAAATGGAAATGTTTAAATGGGCACTTCACCTTCTGATGAAGCACGTTGTTTGTATGGTTTAAAAAAAAATTGCGTTTCAGTCTGCAACAATGCAATACCTCATAGGAGAGAATATACCAAATAAACCCACAAGCTATTAAAGTTGTTGCTGGACTCTATCGTGGGCTGGGCCCAGTAGGCCGAATATAGAAAAGAATAGAATAGAATAGAATAGAATAGAATAGAATAGAATAGAATAGAATAGAATAGAATAGAATAGAATGTATTTTTTAAAACCTTAAATCCACCTAAAACGATAGGCATTTTTTATTTTTATTTGCTCATCTACTCCAACCATCAAAACGAACTCGGTTTAGCTATCAATCCATACCTGGACTACTGTTTGCCACCTGATAGATCATATCTGCCACAAACCCTTATTGTAAGATATACACCGCTTCTAGGTAAAAAACAATTATTACACAGACCTGGTAGTTACATATCCTCTCCTAATTCCTATATTTTGCATTTTTTGGTGTGTCACTTATAACCTGTTTTTAATTCATCTATCACTATGTTGTTTCTTCTTACACCAGGTAACACGACCCAATAAGATGGCGGCTCCACCAGTTTTGTGACATGCGCAGGATTATATTTCACACATGCAAGACATCCAGCATTTCATTACCATGGCAATCCTACAAAGCTACGAAGGGTTCCAGGCCACCCCAACAAAAGGTTCATCCTATGAAAAAGACAACTTCAGTTACAATTAACAAATATATGGGTGTGTAATCAGGCCAAAAACTTACCATGTATCCCCTGATATACTATGTACGGAACTGAATCTTACTTGACATTTAAGCGCGTTGGTGCGTGCCCTCCACTAGTTTAAAAGAAAGGCTGGTTGGGTTATAATCGTGGCATAAGCCAATTTCTTCTCGACAAGATTTTTGTTTACGGCTCCCATTTACTCCCTCCACCTGGTTGGCGTTTTGGGTCCTTCAACGTTCCAACGAGCAATTTGGGCAATGTGGCGCAATGAGCTGACGATTATGCATTAACAGATAATGATAAGTTACAACCAATGCTCATATGCTGGCTTATAGTGCTTCCAATGTGTATATATAATATATAACATAACACTGCATTGCGACATTGACGGCTTTGTAGTGCTTCTAGTGTGTATATATTATATACATAACATTAAACCGCATTGTGACATCGACCTCAATGCAGTCACTCTCGTTTACGTTCCTAGATTTAGGTTTTTTAATTACACGGTACAACGCAGACGTCTCACTCCTATGAACACATGTATATAAACTCTGTCCCTATAAGCACTTTTGAATGACTGAATCGGTCCACTCGTAGACTTTACTCATATCATATCTTCCATATTGCTTCCAACCATCGATGTCATAGAGAAATGTTGCAACGTACAAGAAGGTGACTTCTAACCTGCATTTTACAGTGCCCTATCAGCCAAGTTACTATATCTAATAATGTGGTCAAAGAATTTGAATTCTGTAGTTCAAAAAAAAAAAGATTTTGAATTGTGTTACGTTCCTCATGATACCCAAAGCAACACTACGATCACGGGGGAATGCTAAAAACATGCCAAGGGCAATAGCTGCACAGGAAACATCATTAGTTACGACAATTAGTTGAACTGATCTTCTAATTAGAAGGAGGCAACCAAAGTTTTAGATACTCACCTGCTTTAATCTTGGTGATGAAATCATTGGCAAATCCCCGCCTATCGACCTCCGACGAGAGCACGCTGAGCTTGTACAATGCGTATCCGACCACAACGTCCAAAAATGTCCGTGGGTCCGTCTTGAACAGACGGTAGCATCCTACGCCTGCCATGAGTACACCTGAAGACACAGGTCGATGAACAATTGGATTAGTAAACCAGACCATCTGCTTTGCTTGAACCTTTTACCTCCAATCACTCATATTCATGTACAAAGGTAGGAGTACTTGCCGAAGGGCATGCCGATGTGATAATCGTTCACGTCCCAGACGTTCTTCAGGGAGCTGACGTGGTTGAAGTTGTCCAAAAGCGGGCGGAAGGCGTCGGCGGCGGCGCTCTTCACGGCGTCCACCGCCGGGCCATGGACGCCGCCCGGACTGGGATCGCCGCCGGTGAAGTGGTTGCCGTTTTCTGGAGCGCAGCGCTGCAGAGACCGGGCACGTGGGTCAGACGCTACCCTACACCAACGAAACCACTCGGGAAAACACGAAACGCACGGGGTGTGCTTAGGGCTTACCACCGAAACTGCCGACCGCGGCGGCGCGCGGGCGGCGAGGACGAGACGCCCGCGCGCGGGGCCCAAGCCAAGGGGAGCGGCAGGAACAGGGCGCGCCACGGGCAGGCGCACGCAAGGGACAGGGAGGGGCAGGGCCATCGCCGACGCCAACGCCATCACGCGCCTGCACGGCTCTCCCGCGTTCGTACTTGAACGAACCTAGACACGTTGTGCGTCGGCTCTCGGCTGGGATCACGAGAACGAGAAGCAGAGGACCGTCGCCCGTCGCGCCCGTGCCCGGCGTATATATGCAAAGGAATACGAGAGTTTGGCTACGACAGCAACTCGTATTCACAAGATTGATCCGGATCGGATGCCGATGGTCGATATTGATCTATCGCCAATGGATCGGAGTCGGAGGTCTGCCAAATGCCTACCTGACCTGACCGATCATGTCTCTATGTGAAATGAAAAAAAAAAGGGTGCTAAACTGAATGTTGCGACCTTATCGAATTTACGTCTATATATATTCTTTGCTGCAAGACAGATAATACCAATTCTCAACAAAAAAAAAGGACAGATAATACCAAAGAAAGCCCACAAGCTGGACTCTATCATGGGCTGGGCTCAGTAGGCCTTTGTACAGAAAAAAAAGAGAAAACCTCAAGCATGGGCCGGGCTAAGTCGGCCTATGTGCAGCAACAAAGAAAAATGAAACTCTATCATGGGCTGGGCTCAGTAGGTCTACAGCATTCCCAAAAAAATAAAAAAAAATTGCGGTGAGCGTGGATCAATTCCAATGTAAAAGTATAGACAAATTTGTGCTGTGTGGTTTTGCGTGGGCGATATTGATCTATTTCCCCGTTCAAATTGAAAGGCTCAACTTGGTTAGGTAGTCGGTGATTTCTTTGTTTGTTGAGTTTCTTCTTTACATGGTAGAGTGAAATGAAAATTTCAACCGGTTTGCCCACAGGTTTATCAATTGGCGAGATAGATCAATTCAATATTTATTTTCCTATTCACAACTGTGAAACCAATTCAACATTTCTTTTCCTATCCACAACTATGAAGTTAATTCAGTGTTTCTTTTCCTATCCACAAGTGAAATAATGTCTCACATTGTGTCAGAAGAGAAAAACATTTTGTAAAAAACAATGCTAACTTCAATAATTAGCCCTGACAATGTGAGCACCTGACAATGTAAAAATTTTAAGTTTCCCCCAAATAATTATCCTAATATGTGTAATGACAATAAATGCATATGAGCGTAAAAAAAGAGGAAATCATGATATTTTCCTAGTATAAGGTACAATGCTAAAAACAATTACTAGAAAACAATGTGAACTTCAATTTAAGGTGAGCACACATCTATCTATATCGATTTACAATGCCAAATTTAATAAGCACACACCTATCAATATCTATTACAGTGCCAAATTTAGGGCAAAAATATTTAGACATAATCTCACTCTTGAATACTTGCTTCATCCCATTAAAAGTGTTGTTTTTTTACCATTACATATCTTGTTTGATTATTCCTCTCCATTGGCGCTTGACTCTGTCGTTGAATGGGACTCACTTCCCAAGCAAACTTTTATAAGCATCTTGTGAGATAGCTAACTTTCTTTTAATTTCTCATTTTGCTCATCATTGATGTTGTTTGTGGTAGTAGATAGTTCAACATTGAGATTAGCAAATGTCTTATATTGTTCAAGCAAAGTTTCATATGTGTCAACTATATAGATTTTCTTGCAACATTTTTAGCTGGTGATCATGCATGTTGATTTGTTGACATATAATGATAAGGTACAACCAATCCTCATATGATGACTTGTAGTGCTTCCAATGTGCATATATAACATAACACTATATTGTGCCATCGATGATTTGGTGTAGAGGCTCTATGAGAAGACATATAATGATAAGGTACAACCAATGCCTATATGATGGCTTGTAGTACTTCCAATGTATATATATAACACAACACTATATTGTCATAACACTATATTGTGACATCAATGATTTGGTATAAGGCTCCATGAGAAGGCCTTGGAATGAAGGCTCCAACACAAGAGGGGACAGAGAGGTGGTGGTTTGCAAAAATGAGTGGAAGGGAGAGATCATTGCCCACTTGCTCTTGGCACTGTATATAGGTGATGACATTTTACAAATGACCCCTTAGTAGGGGGAGATTTTATAAGCTACTAAACTAACTCCTATCAGGCTTGTTTAAGAGGGAGTTGGCCAATGTGAATATGCCCCCCCCCCCGCCAACAATTTCTTCTCATCTTCATTATTAAATATGACAGATTTGAATGTTTTTATTTAAAGGAACTTGCTAAGTTGTGGTACTTCATACGTGTATGCTAATAAGCTAAGGCTCTATTTGTATCCCTCTAGATAGTAGTTATCTGCTAATAATTCTCTTTTGGATCCGAACAGGTATATATAATATTTTAGCTAGTTGTTAAAATATTAAATATCCTACTACCTAGACCAAATCAGATAATGAAGTATTAGCTAGTTATAACTATTATAATATAGTGAATCCAAACAGGATCTAAATTGTAATTTGCAATATTGATGTTACAAATTCTTGTTCTATCATCATATAGGTTCAATAGGAGATCGATGAAGCTCATCCTTGCCATCCTACCATGTCATTAAGCATCTATAAGGCCTTAGATAGATCATATTTTATATATTGGTCATGTTCAACCGATGAAAACCCGACATATTTTGGCAGATTTTAGTTTATTTTATCTCACAAACCACTATTTAATCTGCCGAAATATGTCGGGTTTTTAGCCGGCTGAACAGGACCATTGTTTCCGACCATCGATGTTTAGCGGTAAACTTTGGGTGCCGTGCATATGTTCTTCGCACTGTACAATGGGATACTTATACAGATACATCACTTATAGTGCTAAAGATGTAAAGAATTGACAACCGCATCCCATGAGCAATTTGAGCAACGTGGTGCAATGAGTTGACGATCACATGCATGTTGACAAATAATGATAAGGTACAACCAATGGTCATATGCTGGCTCATAGTGCTTCCAATGTGTATATATAACATAACACTGCATTGCGACATCAATGTCAATGTACGCTACTGTCGCTAACCTTCATAGCTTTACTTCTGCTTGAAAACCAACCTCCAGACTTCGCTCAGATCAGATCTTGCATCCTGCTTCCAACCCCTGATGTCAAAGAGGAATGTTGCAAGGTACATGACTGTGACTTCCATCCTGCATTTTACAGTGATCTGTCAGCCATGTTACTATCTAATTCTACTGTGGACAAGATTTTGAATTGTATTACGTTCCTGATGATACCCAAAGCAGCACTACGATCACGGGGGAATGCCAAAAACATGCCAAAGGCAATAGCTGCACAGGAAACATCATTAGTTACGGCAATGAGTTGAATGATCTTCTGATTAGAAGGCAATCATTAGTTATGGCAGTGAGTTGAACGATCTTCTGATTAGAAGGCAATCATTAGTTATGGCAGTGAGTTGAATAATATTCTGATTAGAAGGCAACCAAAGCATTATCAGATACTAACCGACTTTAATCCTGGTGATGAAGTCATTGGCAAATCCCCGCCTATCGACCTCCGACGAGAGCACGCTGAGCTTGTACAATGCGTATCCGACCACAACGTCCAGAAACGTCCGTGGGTCTGTCTTGAACAGCCGGTAGCACCCTACGCCTGCCATGAGTACACCTGAAGACAACCAGACCAGCTTTGCTTACCTTTTACTTCCAATCACTCATGTTCATGAATCATGTATATACTTGCCGAAGGGCATGCCGATGTGATAATCGTTCACGTCCCAGACGTTTTTCAGGGAGCAGACGTGGCTGAAGTTGTCAACAGCGGGCGGAACGCGGCGGCGGCGGCGCTCCTCACGGCGTCCACTGCCGGGCCATGCACGCCTCCCGGACCGGGATCACCGCTGGCGACGTAGTTGCCGTTGTTTTCGGGAGCGCAGCGCTGCAGAGCCCGGGCACGAGGGTCAGCCGCTGCCCTAGCTATCAACGAAACGACTCGGCAGATCGAATAGAGAACACGAAACGCAAGGGGTGTGCTTAGGGCTTACCACCGAAACCGAAGACCGCGGCGGCACGCGGGCGGCGAGGACGAGATGCGCGCACGCGGGGCGCAAGCCCAGGGGAGCGGCAGGAACAGGGCGCCGCACGGGCACGCGAACGCAAGGGACAGGGAGGGGCAGGGCCATCGCCGACGCCGACGCCGACGCCATCACGCGCGTGCACGTCCCCCGTACGTGAACGAACCTTACGTTGTGCGTGGGCTGGGATCACGAGAAGTATAAGCGGAGGATCGTCGCACGTCCTGCCGTGCCCGGCGTATATATGGATAGGAAATACGAGAATTTGGCTACGACAGCAACTCGTATTCACAAGATTGATCCGGATCGCCGGATCGGAGGTGCCAATGGTCGATGGAACCAATGGATCGGAGTCGGAGGCCTGCCAAAATTGCCAACCCGACCTGACCGATCGGAGTCCAAGGGACGATTGACTCGAAATAGGTGTACAGGTCAGATTTGAAGAAGCCAAAAAGACACGCTTGAGGAAGCATGTGTGTGACACTATACAAGCTATCTCTGTCAGCCGTTCTTACCGTGGCGATAGAGCCCGGTTGAATTTCAATTACTGTGGTGCTGGGGTAGAGTTGTTTCAGTTGGTGCCAATGTTTGTCAACAATTTGGCTGGGTCATGACACTTGACACCACTGCAGACTTATGTTGCAGCCTTTGTTGTGGTATCGTCACTTACATTTAGGCTAAGAAGACTGTCCTGAGTTGTGTCTATGCAGTTTCATGCTGAATTGTTTAGTTGGTGGGAATCACTTACGCAAGGAGTTCATTATATTTGACATTACGAAGAGCGAGTTTGGCACTTCACGAAGTGTCTACTCTTATTCAGCCTTATGAGTATGTACACACTTAGAGATTATGCTAATAGAAAATCCTGTGATCTTCTTCTTTATGAAATGAAAAAAGGGGTGCTAAACTGAATGCTGCGACCTTATTGCTGCAAGACAGGTGAATACACCAAAGAAACCCCACAAGCTGTACTCTATCATGGACTGGGCTCAGTAGGCCTATGTACAGCATAACAGCAGCAAAAAAAAATTGATAAACTCTATCATGGGCTGGGCTCAGTAGGCCTATGACAGCATAACAGCAACCAAAAGAAATTGAAAAAACTCTATCACGGGCTGGGCTGGGCTCAGTTGGCCTCTCCGCCTCGGTACAGCAACCAAAAAAATGGAAAAAAAAAAATGAAAATCACATATGCGGTGAGCGTGGATCGAACACGCGACCTTCAGATCTTCAGTCTGACGCTCTCCCAACTGAGCTATCCCCGCATAATGATTCGTGTTTCACTTTACGGAATAAATAGTGTACTGTTTCATTTTCTTGACTGCAATTATCGTTTAATGCGTTCCCACTCTAATCATCAAAACAAACTCAATTTACCTATATATCATCGACCGAATGAAAAAAACTACACAATGCATGTTGTGCTTCTCGCTAGCTTTTCACAAATGGACATTAGGGAAATCTTGCACGTAAGATTTGAAAAGATATGTTTATCATCATAATCTCATCTTGGTAGAACATTTTGCTCCATCCCGTCACCACTATGAGAATATTGTTGCAGTCGACATGTTCTGTCACCGTTGATCCAACTTTAGTCGATTCCATAAAAAAGGTGGACTAAAAAGTAAACTATGTTTTAGTTTAGCGCAACCAATTGCTAGTTCATGTAGGTAGTCTGTATATTAAACAACGCATAATTATTTTTAGTCGTCTAGACTTTAGTCACCTAAGTTTTAGTTGGACTAACCCCGAATCCAGGTAACCCAAACTACCTGTAGGTCTTCTTCTTCTTCCTTTTTTTTTTTCCGAAACATCAGCAGGCTGTTGTCCTTGTGATTAAAACGTAATTTGCAGCAAGCCTAGCACCTTGCTGTGGGGCCTAAATTATTAGGGATAAACATACTCTTCCGTTCAGCCTTTTTTAATCACTGACTCTGTCGGTAGATGAAAACGGAAACAAAATCATCTTCTAACATCAGTTCTGTGGTGCGAAGTTTTGCTACCGATGCTGTTAATTTTAATTTAACACCACTGCCCCACGTTTGTCAAAATGACAAGGGTGTAATGATTTTCCCTGTTCATGGAGTTGAGTACCCTCTTCATGGAGCTGAGTGTCTTCCTGCTACAAACGTTGAAACTGCCCTATGGTGTCCCACGAGGCGGCGAACAAGGGAAATGCTGAATGCGGATGATTGATCAATGCTATCCTAACCCAATGCTTCTTTTGCCTGCTTCCGTGGGGGTTCTATCATCAGCATGTTTCATGACGTAACGCCAACTCTTACTGTTCTAGTACGCTGACGATGCAATTGTTGTAGTTCAATATGATCCGGGGCTTGTTCAGTTTTCTCTCAATTCCAGCATTTATCACTGTGTAAAAAGAAGATTCTCCATCAAATTAAAATACCGGTACATGTATAAAGCACTAAATATAAATTAAATTAAAATCTAATTACACAGTTTGATTATATTTTACGAAATAAATATTTTAAATCGATAATTTTTATAAATACAAATAAAATGTGCGACGATAATTCGGCCCCGGTCTCCCGTAAAGTCGTTTCTGACGCAACTTTCTACTGTGAGTCAGGACTGAGAGTGCGGTTTTTCATGCTGTACTAAACTTCGAGTACGGACCCGAGTATGATGTTGCCACTTTGTACGATGAATCGATGATCGATCGAGCATGCAAAACAACAGCGAACAGCGGCAGCATCTGCTGGTCACTGTTGCCGGACCTGATCCGGCACACCGACTGAGCGCGCCCGCGGACGGGAACGGAAGACCAGGCCACAGTAGTCAGTACGTAGACGCGCAGCCGTGGCGCACGCATCCGTGCACATATCCACTATAGCATCTTCTAGCTATAGTAGTACACACGTCTAGGCGTTCGTCCAACGCATACGCACGCGTACGCTTTTCGTCTGCCGGAGCCCGGCCGGAGGCGCCGGCCGCCGGACGGAGATAGGCACGGCAATAACTCCACCACGTGGGGTGGGTGGCCGACTGGCCGGGGCTGCATGGTTCAATCGAGCATTCACTGGTTCCTCACCCTACTCGATCGATCGATCCATCGTTCCTCTTTCCCCGCTTGACGTCGTGCCCAGGGTCAGGCACTCAGGCCAGCCCGGGGACGGCATTCACTTCGAGCTGAAATGTTTGACCGGACCAGGGCCGGGTACGCCGGCAGGCCCGTACCAGTACAGTACATCACAGCGAGGTTGCATGTGGGTGCTGCCTGCTGCGCGCGCCCGTTCTAGTGGCCGCACGGCACGTCGAGCTGCGACGGCGCGGGCGCATACGGCCGCTCCGCCGGACAGCCAACAGGCTCCCGTCAGCGCGGCCGGAATACGCGCGTGGCCGTGCCCGTGGCACCCAACCGGAAAAGCGGGGGGATTGGATCTGAAGTCCTCCTCCGCACGCGAGTAGTACGCGACGAAGGGGACCGTCGTGTAGGGGCCTCGCCTAGCCTGGCCGATGGGGCGTAATCGCCGGTCGCCGCCGGACCCTGGCCGTGGCGGATTTTTATCACGTGTCCGACCAAGGGCACAGTGCACTCGTGAATGCAGCGCTTCATGGCCAGGCCACAAAACCTGACCAACTCCGGTCCCCGGCCGACAGTCCGGAACGGGCGAGCACCTACCCACGTCTGAACACTTTGCGCCGCAGGCCACCCCCGGCCCCGTCCCCGTCCCCGTCCCGTGGCTCCCCGGTGGGCCGCGTTCGTTCGAGTAGGCGCCGCACGGCTGGCTAGCTGGCCGTAGAGCGGGCCAAGAACGCGCTGAAATCCGGGGAGACGGTGACCGCACGCCACGCTGATCCGAGGACGGAGAACGTACTAGTGCATCATCATGCTGCCCCGGGTCCCCGGCGTGCGCTTACGGACAACAGCGACGGTCATGGCCTCAGCGGGGAACGTTTCTGGGAGGAGTTAATCCCGTCGTCCTTGGACTCTGATGCTGTTCCTGCCTGTCGAGATGACAGCAAATTATTGGTGCGCTGCGAACGCGGCCGCTTCTGCTCGACGGAAATGCCGCAAATGCCCGATTTGAGCTCCATCGGGTTCCGCCACTGCAAAAGCATAACAACGGGTCAGAGTCAGATTAAGCAACCCGATCAGATCAGAGTCCTTGCTGTATCAAAAAGAAAAAAGATCAGAGTCCTTGCGCTCGTGTACAGCGAGTCTCATCGCCGCGCCCTGTAGTCTGCGTCGATGCAGGGATTCAAAAGTAGTAGGCCGTCAGAGGTCACGAACCCAAGTACACAAAAAAAAGCGACCTGCCACGCACATGCGGTGCACTCGAGCACAGACGAAAAGTCCGCGTCAGCCGCACACACAAGTTGCAAGCGGCAACCCAACACGTACTGTGGCGGTCGAAAGACTGCCATGTTCAAAAGGCGTCCCTGATCCATCCAACTGCTGGTCTGGTCTCCAAGCTCCATGATTCCAAACGGGCGAGAGCAGAAAGTCCATGGCCAGTCGCACTCGGTCGTTGCCCTCCGCTGCCTGCACACCGTAAGTAGATTGCGATGTATACTTCCACAGTCAATTACAAGAATGACACATTGACACGTGTTTTAGCCCCTTTCGTATTTTCGCTGTAATTGTCCCATGTGATGTGACTGGGTGAGTTTAACCTGCCTCTCTGCAGAGTTGTATTATCGGACAAAGACAAGCCAAGCTACATTATCAAAAGTTCATACGTCTGTCTTATGTCTGTCATATACTAGTAAGAAATGAAGCTAACTGCTAGTAAACTGACCGTTGGGATTATCCGAGTAAAGAAATGTAGGAGTAGGATGCTGCGATCATCAGAATCTGCAGGCCTAAACAAAGAAGTTAGTCAGCGGTAGACGGGGTCAAGGAGCCAACACACCGAGGAGATAACCTATTAAAAGCAGCTACCGCACACGGTCAGCCACACATGCATGTACCTGGGCCGCCACAGAGCCCGGCATTGATAGGAAGGAATAGGAATAGTGGCCCTGATGACACGGACACTTGAACACCATCGCAGGGGGCGAGCCTGAATGTTCATCATCACCTGCTGGCTGCTGCAAAATCGTCCCAGGCTAGCCTGCAACACCAATTCCATTAAATTTCGCCATCCACCATTGCGTTGCCACTGTGCCGCGCGCTTAATGCCGCGGCAGTTGCCGCAAGATGACAAGCGCAAGGAAGCAATCGGGAAGAGACAACGGCAAGCGACGGGAGGGAAAGAGAGCAGCAAGAGACGAGGAAGGAAGTGCAAAGCTGCTTAGGATACGAGTACTCGTACTGTAACTTCGTAGCGAGGGTTTAGATTCTTAAATTGACGCTAGAATTTCTGTAATTTTTTATTTATATTTACTAAAAATTATTTAAACTTTAACTAATTAGATTTAAAATATTAATTTTTAATTTCAGTATTCTATACATACGACGGTATTAAATTTAGTGACCAAATTTCATGAACTAAACAAGGAAAAAAAAAAGAAACAAAAGAACAACAAGAACTGACAGCGGAAGAGACTACTAGCGGCTAAGCGAACCTGGCGTCTACTGTTTTCCTCTTCCGATCCCTCCTCCTTTGCCCAAAATCACAGCGCTTGGGGTTTTCAACTACTACTGCTTGCTATCCAAGTGTGTTACAGGATCGGCGAGCTACTCGGGTTCCTCTCCCACGGCGTCGCCTGCGCGCCACGCCCAGCGCCGAACGTCTCGGCGGCGCCAGCTCCGGTCCCGGCCATGCCGCCGATGGGCTGGATGAACGCGGGGAGCCCTCTGGTTGCCGGCGCGCCCGTGGGGCTCATTCCGAGACCCAGGAAGTCCAGCGTAGCCGGCTTCCCGCTGAACAGAGACGACTGCCCCATCATGAGCTCCGGCAGGGACACCGGAGCCCCGGTGGAGTCGTACGGCAGCCCGAGGCCGAGCCCGGCCGACAGCATTGGCGACGGCTCCGGCTCTAGCCGCGGCGGCCATTGCGGCAGCGAAGTGTCCGGGAGTGACACCTGCTGCATGGCTGCGTCCTGGTGGTGGTGGTGCTGCTGCTGTCCGGACGACGACGCCCCCGGCGATGACGAGGAGACGTCCAGGCCCAGCCCGCGGAGGAACGAGGAGCTCGACGAGGTGGCGCCCATCTGCGCCGCCTTCTGCAGCAGCGCGGTGGCGGACATGTGCGGGGACGGGGACGGAGGCGGCGGCGGCGGCGCGAACTGCTGTCGCTCCGCGGATACGGGTGCCGAGAAGATCAACGACGATGCGTCCGTGGCGAGGCACAGCGACGGGGGCTTGGCGGGCATGGCGCGCTCCGGAGCGCGGCCAATCCCGCCGACGAGGTCCGGGAACTGCGGCGCTGGGGCCATCGACGACGGTGCGAACATAGTGCCGAGCAGGCTCTGCGACGTCCCCGCGACGCTGCTGCTGCTGCTGGCGCTAACATTGGCAGCGCTCACCGAAGTCTGCGAAAGCACCGGCACCTGCACCGGCACCGGCGGCGGAGGCGGCGCGAACTTGACGGGCTCAGTCGCATTTGTCTCCGGTTCTGCATGCAATGCAACGAAGCATTAGCAAATCAGGGTCAAGGATTAGATTCAAACCAGATTAATTAATTAGTAAAGCGCTAAAAGCTCGGAAGATGCAGAAAGCAACGAGGCCATGATGGCATCTTTTTCATGTGTTCGTGGGCGCACTTTTATCGTCGGATTTCAATGCTCTGCGAAGTTCAGAAAAGGCGTTGTGGATGTCATAATCAGGAGCAACTTTGCATGATCCCAGAACGGAGCCAGGAACAATCGAGCAACGCACCAGCCGATCTCTCGCGTATGAAATTACTGTGCTTTTAAATTTTAAATTATATTTGTTTGATTTTTTTTATCCTAAATTTGATGATCTCGTCTTATTCAAAAATTTATTTAAAATATTATTTTTTTTACTATGGTTTGTTTTTTTAATAAAAAAATTTACTTAAATTTAACTTTATTTATTTAAATTTTTTAAATAAGATAAATGATCAAATTTAAGATAAAAAATTCAAACAAACTATAATTTAGAACAAGAAAAACAGGCACGCGAGAAACGATGTAATCGAGCTACGAGACGCGTGCAAGAACGCAGTCCTTCACCCCATCTCTGGGACAAGGTCCCATTTTTTTTTTAGCTATCCGATCCTGACAAAAACCATCCACAGAGAGAGAACCCCCCTCCCATCTCCCCGACAATCTTGCACAAACAATATGACATTCCAAACCAACACATGCAAGATGCATCGAATCCGTACTATAGGTACTGTACAGTCGAATTTGACCGCAGGAAGATGAGCACACGGCAAGATGATAAGCATTGATGTGGACTGACCATTATGTTGCTCCGCGTGATGCGGCGCGGGCGATGGCGGTTGCTGCCTCAGTGGCGCCGGCGCCGCCGCGGTCGGAGGCGGGGGCGCCGGTAGCGGAACCACGGCGGCTGCCGAGCTCCCGTCCTCCGCCGGAGGCGCCTCCGCCCTTGCCTTGGCGCTCTCCTCGGCGAGCGCGTCGCAGAAGGCGCGGTGGGTGATGAAGCTGTCCCTCCTGCAAACGTGTGTGCGCACGGAGAAACACAAGTGAGTCAACGGAATTGGAGGTACGAGCAATCAATTCATGACGAGAGAGGGTACCCAATCGAGAGGAGTACAGTAAGAAAGCAGGTGCAGGATCGCATACAAGAGCAAGGAGGAGGAGGAGGACGGACCTGGAGAAGAGGGTGCCGCAATCGCAGCGGTACTCGCGGGAGCCGCAGGTCTTGACGTGCGCCTTCCAGTCCGACTGCACGGCGTACTTCTTGGAGCACTTGTCGCACTTCCACTTCTTCTCGCCGTGCTTGCGGCAGAAGTGCTTCTTGATGCCGGTGAGGTCGCCGAGGGCGCGGGACGGGTCGTGGTGCACGCAGCTGGGCTCCGGGCACACGTACACCCGCTTCCGGGCCTCCTTGCCGCTCCGCTGCCGGAGCTTCCACGGGAGGTTGTGGCCCCGCCGGTGGAGCTGCAGGTTCTGGTCCCGCTGGAACCCCTTGTTGCAGATCTCGCACACGAACCGGTTCGTCGCCAGCAGCGTCTTGGGCGACAGCGCGATTACCTCCGCGTCAGGATCTGCACCACCACCACGGCGCCGTCGCCATCGATCACGACAAAGAGCTACCCCCGTGCCGGCACGCACGCACCTCGGACCACTAATAATAAACAGACGGAAGGAAGAAGAAAAATCAATCAATCACCTGGCATGCCGGGGAGGGCACGCTTCTTCTTGGCAGGCGGGCCGGGCGGCGGCAGCTGCGCTGCCCCGCCGGAAGACGACACGGCCGTCGTGGGCGTCGCCTCCACCTCCATACCGGAATCTTCTTCGCTTTCGCAGAAAGGGGCCGGAGAGCGCTACCGGAGGCAAGTCCACGAATCGAGCTGCCGCGAGCATAAAAGCGCGCGCCTTTGGAAGAGGGGAGCGACGACGCCGATGCCCGAGCTACCGGTCGCCGGCTTGGTGCTTGTGAGGGAAGCTAGCTAGAGGCGACTGACGAGGGAGGCGAGAGGAAGAGGGTGGGAGGAGTCGCAGAAGCCGCTAAAAAGGACGCAAAGGGGAAGCCATGGACTCGCAAGAGCGGTGCATTAACTAGGGGAGGTGAGCTCACCGTGACGGTGAGCGCGGCGTGGAGGCATCGCCGTCGTACACGTGTGCGCAGGCGGCGGAGGCGATGGGCGGCATCTCGCTAGTGGAGTCAAGCAGGGGCGCAGACCCCGGCAGGCTCCTTGTCGTGTAGCGGAGGTCTAATATTCTCTGGTGGTTTGCGATTTCCTTCTTGGAGAGAGGGTTGTTTTGGGCAACAGGAAAAGGTTGGCGGTATCGACGTCAAAACCGCTTCTTCCACTTTCCCCTTTCTCTAGGGCTACGGTAGAGAGCGGCGACAAAGAAGGCGATTTCGTGCTCCCGCCGGCGAGGCTGCCGTTCCCCTCCACCTCCGGCGGCCTTCTGGCCTCCGGATGCGAGGGAATGGTGGCTTCCGCCCGACGGTGTAGTGTAGAGTCTAGTTTATCTAGGGTTGTTGTTCCGGCGACGGCGCTGTGGCGGCGACGGTGGCGGCGCCAAGGAATAAAGTTCTCCCGAGCTCGACCCCGTCTAGGCGGCGTTCTCCTACAATGTCGTCGACGAGCCCGTGTGTAGGAGTTGGAGCTCGTCTCTGCTCCGTCGTCTCCGTGAGGCGGTGGACATGGTGGCTCGGATACAACGGCGGCTGTGGGTCTTGCGGTTTGATGGGGTGCGAATCGAGCTTGTCCTGACGACGGTACGGGCTGTTGGCAAGCTTCGATCCAGGCAGGAGCGGCTTCGGTTTCAGCACGCTGGCGGATGTCATCGGCGGCGCTGCCATCATCGGCTGATTCGGAGGAGTGGACCTGACGGATGGATGTATAAAGAAATCTTCGGTGCGTGCGCGAGATTGAACATCTGCTGCAGTCCAACTTATCGCCGACGGCTTTCGCCGGTTCCGAATTCGACGACGTTGGTCGGCGACGGCGGTCTTCGACGACGGCGGCCGATGCGGAGCTTTATGCTCAGTTGGGATAAGGACCTGATTATAAATTCTATATTTATTGAGGTCCTGGCTGCGTATAGGTTGGACAACTGTCTCTTGTATGCGCATACAGTGTACTTGTATGTGTATGTTTCTGTTTTAAATTAATACAGGTATATTTATAAAAAGAAAAGGTTGGCGGTCAGCACTGTTTATAGAGAGTGATCAAGCGGCTGTCACGCTCGGCTTTGATTGCGTGTCTATTGGGGATCAACTTTGACGCACAAACATCCTTTCCAAATTTTGAAGATAAAATTTTATTACAAACATTTGAGATGCCAACATGCGCAGCGAAGATAGCGAAGGTACTTCGTTGTACGTATCTTTGACTTCGCTTATGTATTTTTGCATCGACTGGTGAAGGTAACTTCGCTGTACACTGAATGCCCAGCGAAGATGACATGGACACTTCGCTGTGGCTATCAAACTTCGCACATGTGATTTTACATGTTTCAGGTTATCAAGTGAAAGACGGCTTTGCTGGACCTTCGGTGACTGGCGAAGCCAACATGGCGCCTTCGCATAGGAGGCCTGTGAGATTCCCTCTCAAACTAAGAAGTCATGACCAAGTCCGAAGTTGTCTCAAAAAAATTAGAATAAAAAAGACGAAGTGTATCTCATCACTTCGCCAACTTGCTTTCTAGCTGAAATGTATAGAAAGCTCCATGACAAATCTAGTAAGACTCTTAGAATAGCGAAGTCGGGGGTCTATAGATACCCCCTAGGATGTATGTTTTGGGAAGAGAATAAAATATAATTGCAACCTGAATATTGTTTTCGTTTGATATATGTATGTAAAATCATAACCTAACAGTTGTTTATAGTGGAATTCTCAAGTTTCTGATGGAATTTTATGTACGATCAACTAATAAAGCAACCTGACCTCCTTTCCACCCGTGTCCATGTGCGATTCTGCATTTTGGTGAAAGAGCATGGTATCCGCCCGTTTATGGCCACTCGAGAGAAATGCTTGCGGTGGGTTTTTGGTATATTTGTATCTGTGGTGTTGGATTCAAGTGTTGTGAGGTTTACATGCAAAATGTTATTGGCGAGCTCGTATTTGGGATTTCATGGTGCAACGTGAGGCACCATGTATCTTGACAAATAAAATAATAAATATATATTTGGATCCTATTATATAACAAACTTGGTCTGTAAGGGTGGACCGTCCCCAGAGATTGTACTGAAAAAGGTCTTCGCACATAGAACAAAAAAAAGAATCCCCAAAATCCGTCCCGCCCTTAATACTAGGAAGTGTAACACATGCAACCCCACCTGGGCTATACACGGTCCTCATGTTTGGTACAGATCCCACTGCTTTAGTACACACGATCGAAAAGAGAATTTTTTTACTCTTAGGTTGAAATTTCCTCCACCTACGGTTCAAACTCAGCACCTGAGGGGTGCCGTCGGAGTTACTTGATCAGCTGCTCTAGTACCCTTTGGCTAGATCCCGTTATACAATGGCATGTAATTTTCAATAATAAAACTTACAATAGTTACTTAGTCCACTCATGCATTGTGGGTTGAGTAATGGCCGACGTTGATGCCAATACCACATACGCTGAACTGCCGTGTGAAATATAACAAGTTTTGATGGACTCAAAACTCAGATGTCACGATGAACCCAGAAGTAGTATGTGATCACCTATCTTGTTGGACGCTTGAGAATGGTTATCTTGGGTTTATTCGACGCTGGAATGGTTATTTATATGGGTACTCGTGAGAAACTAAAATGGTAAAAAAATAACCAACACATGGAATAAATAGATTTAGTGATTATTTGTTGACTAAAGTCTCCTCGAATATTTCGGTGCAGCATGGTTGCTCCTATTGTGCCACCATGTGACCCTCTTTGGCAACGGTTAGTCTGAGTTCATCTTCTTTTGACATATGCATTGTAGCTTTTGCTACATTGCGCTGCGGTTCTAACACTATAGCGGAGCCAGAGTTGGCACAAGCCTTGTTAGAAAGGCCAGTATTTCATCGCAGTTTGCGCCTATAATTCAAGGATGACTGATGTGCGATACCAGAATCTATCATCTAGGTATCTAGTCAACAAAAAAACTATCTAAATCAAATAAAAAGAAAAAAGAAGGGGGAACAACCCCTTGTAAGAGTTCAAGGTTTCAAACTAAAACAGGTGAGACAAAGTTGGGCTATAGAAAAAAACACATCCTTAGCCAATATCACTTTAAGACAATATTCTTAACTTGCCAATTTACAACCTTAAACACACACACACACACACACACACTAGTTTGGAGAATTATACCTAGTTGTCACCCAAACAAATAGTTAAACACAAAGGTAAAACGAAAGAAGAATTGCAAGAATAAAAGAACTAGACAAAAGACACCCATACCCCCCTGATTTCGGGTAACTAACAAAACCCTATTCCACGTTGGAGCAATATTTCGGTATATATGCACGTGGCACACTACGTACGTACGCAATCTTCTCCCTTGTAAAAGTAGACAAGCAAGGTAGTTCGTGTGTAAACGTGTATGCGCGGCATGTTTCTGGATCAAAATCAATCAGACGCCACGCACGGGAGCTGGAGATTTCTGACCTCGCTCGACACTACACGCCGAATTCAGCGAATCCTAACAACGGACACGCTACGTAACGATGGAACGTAGTTTTACAATGCACGCACGTCTGAAAACCGAACCTTACTCGTACCATCCAGAAGTCAGAATTGTGCTTCACAGTTGGCACATCCATGTGTCGAGGTGAAGCCTGCTTCCGACCACACAACCGTCGGTGGGCTTGTGCCAGTTGCCCCGTCACTTGCAAGTCGTCCCCGCCACCCTCGTCTTGCTATTCTCACCTCGCCGCAAGAAAATGCTAGGCCGAAAGACATCAGCATCCTCCAAGAAAATACTAGGATCTGAACAACTCCTCGCTTTCTGCGTTTTCTTTTTGATGGAATCGACTTTAAAGTTGTTAATTTAGTGTCCAATATAATAATGCCATTTTCTTCAAAAGAATATAATGATGCCATGTTCTATTTTTTAAAAAAACATTCAAATAATTTGATTTAACATAAATTTAGAGGTTGTTTTTATTTTGACATGGAGTGAGTAGGCAATATTTGTCAGCCTAGGTTAAAAAGCCACCTCTCGTCGATTAATCTAGGCTATGAGGTTGGCCAGTTTGAGCCACAGGCCGAAGAAAAACGTTGCTATATGGTCCGTTAGTAGCCGCAGCCCCTGATTTCGTGTAACTACTACTCACTACGCTAATCCACAGTGGAGTAACGAAAATCACTAAGACTTAGTTATGCTCAAATTCAATAAACTCAAGTATCCACGTTATGCTCCATGGAGTTAAAAAAACACCAGGTATCCATTATTCAATTCTCCTTCTTATTTACATATCGTGTCCGAATTTTCCTAAGTCAAACATTTGTATCTTTAATCATTAATTTTAAAATATATGGCTCATGAGACAATTTTTTTAGACTCATTATGAAAACTACCAGCAAATATGTCCGTACGTTGCAACGGGATAAAAGAATCATTAAAATTCATTTGAATGATAACATGAATGATAACTTAAGTTTTATGTTTTTATGATTTATTTTATGATGATTATCACATTTATAATATACGTTAATGCTCACAATAAATAACAATGGCATATTAAACTTGCATCGAATTAATATACTTTGGTATATTTTTCCTTTTCCTTGCAAAGAGTATAGTTATTTATATATAAATAAATATATTATAACTTTGTAGCTTTTTTCATACTGCTCATGGATATCGACCTTTATAGCTTTTTTACGCATCGTCATACCAACTTCCGTAACTGCATTAGGATTGTTCTGTCCACCGATGATTATGACAGTATTTTTTTCATATAGCAGCTCTTGTCATGAACCACATACTGCCGAACATTTCGGTTCATGAAACAATTAGTTGTACAATTGACTAATTCATATTTAAATACCAATAAATTATTTAAATACAATTGACATAGATATTGTAAATCTTTCTGTAACACCTCTGGTGTTAAATTAACTAAAACCTGCCATGTCATCATATGCACTGCAAAGCATCCATGTTTAAGTCAACCTTAATGTGCATTAACTAAAACAAGTTTATATTTCATAGGTTGATTGAGTTTTTGTAATGTTTGGTCATATGAAATAATAAAACCCTATTTTCGAATGTCATCGCAAATGCTTAGTTTATACCCTATGTACTTGAGGTGTGAACTGTGTTTACACTAGTGCCAAGCATAGTGTATAAGTCTAAGTCCAACCCTAAAAATGATTTCCATATTTGGAGTTTAATTTGGATTTCTAAGCTTATTTCTAAGTTTGGCTATTCAAGTTTAAACTCAAAATGAAAATGCTATAAAAGGTTTTGTAAAAGTCAACTTGGTCAACCAAGGGTGTCATTGGGTCAATGACCTAAAAATGTCCTTGGATGATGTTTGTGATCACTAATAACCAACCAATTAAGTTAGAAACCAAATTGAGTTTAAACTCTATTTTAAAAACCCTTTATTTCCAACCCTAGTTTTATCCCCTTTTCTCTAATTCAAATTCTATAAGGAATTTGGAGATACTCTAAAAAGACAGTTTGTAGATCTTGACAATAGCTACAAAGTTGGTATATAAAGTTTTTCAAGTTTCCAAAAGGAATTTCAAATTAATTTGAAAATACAGTTTTTCGCAATTATCCCCTTTTGATTTTAAAACCATAATTCAAAAATTATGCATAATATGAGAAAACTTTGTGCATGAAAAATGTTTGGTTTGCCAAACTCAACATTCCATAGTTTTGAAGATTTTCAAGTTTTATTGAAAAATCAAAAGTAATTTCAAAAACTTATTTCTAGGGTTTTATTCCCTTTTAAATCTGAATTCAAATTTCAAAATCTAGACAGAATTTGAGGATGCTAGTTAAAGGAAAAGTGTAGCTCTTGAAAAGTTATGCAAATGATATTTTTGGAGATTTTCAAGTTCTTATATAAATTTGGGAGTAATTTGTATTTTAAACCGAGTGGCAATTCTGTAAATAACTTAAACAGCACCTAACCCTATCGGCGCCCGCCATGGCCGGCTTCGCATCGCGCGCCGCCGTCCGCCGCCGCGCCTTCCCGGCCAACCGAGCGCTCTCGGACGCGAGAGACTTCGTCGTCGTCGTGTCAGCTGCTCCTTCATCATCTTCTTGCTATAAAGAGCAGTCGGCCGACGCCGTTTCTCCTTCTTCTTCCTCCCGCCGCCGTCACCGACGATCTCCCTCCGCCGCCGAAATTCACCGTCGACACTCCACCTCTGTCCAATTGCCCTCGCTCAAAGCTCCGCCACTTCATCACGGTCCTTTTGGGCCAGTTCATGCTTGCTCTCGTCGCCCGAGCCACCCGCACGCCACCTTCTTCTTCGCGGCCGGTCAGCCGAGCCGCCGCGCCATCGCCGCCGTTTGCCGCCGCCAGAGGTGATTATATTTTACCTTCGACCTCGTAATAGTGTTCTCCATGTCATCTTGCACCTGATGCGCACCTTGGTTCGAGCAGCGCATTACCAGAGGCCGCCGTGACGCCGTCGTGCCATCGGAGCGCCGCCGCCGCCATCACCGCCGTCGACCGCCCCTCAACCGAGCCACTCTGGACCTTCATTGACGTGCGTATCAGCGCCGTGGTGAGCTCCTGCATCTACCTGCATCATCAATTTGGTCAATCTGTTGCCGTGGCCGCCGGTAGCCGTAACCCGCCGCCGGCGCAGTGCTGCCGCTCCGCCGCGCACGTTGCCATCCTGCCCAGAGACCGAGACCGATCTCCATGTAGTTACCGAATCGGTCCGTTTAGGTGCCCTGCGCATTCCAGTGGCCTCACCGTCATCGGAAACCACTCCGGTGAGCGACGCCGCCGCGCCCGAGCTCCGCCGTGCCGCCATGGCCGCCGGCGTGGGTGCCGCCGTCGCTCCCCAGCCCCGTTAGCCATCTTGATCAACGCGTCGTGTCAAGAGGAGCAAGTAGGAAGAAACCCCATCGCCGGAGACCTCGCCGACGGCGAGGAATCGGCGGTCAACCGCCGCGCCGCCGTCGGTCAGCGCGGAGTCACTGTGCTGAATTTCTTTTTCCATTTTTAGAAAATAATTTAAATGCTATTTTCTTAGAAAATTCATAGTAATTCATATATAACTCCAAAAATTCTAAAAATTTTTGTAAATGTTCCTTATGATGTTATCTACCTAGGAAAAATATGAAATGCCAAATTTAGGTAGTTTTTGTATATGTTAAAATTAGCCCTTTTAATTAAAAAATGGACCTTCAATGATTTTTAATAATTTAAATAATTGGCTTTTAATTCTGAAATTTGTTTTGCCATCTAATTAGGCTAAGATCTTTCTAAAATAAAATTTTGGGCTTAATTTGACAACTTTAATTTTTATGCCTTTATTTAATGCTTTTAAATAATTAATTAACCCCTTTAGTTTAACTTAACATTATATGAGTTGTGTGACTTGGGATTGATTGATGACCTTAGGTCATTAACCCTAATGACCTCTGGCACTTTAATTAATTGTTTGCGCTTATCTTAATCATGTCATTAGAGCTTAATTAACGTTATTTTATGTGTTTAATTAATTATGAAAATGGCGTAATTAACCCTAATCAGTTATATAAGCGAAGTTTTGTTAGCTTGCAACTTTATCGTGCAGAAAAGTTGTACTCGATCCTTTAATCTGATCATGCATTCATCGAGCATCATGTTTATTATTCCATCATGTAAAGCATATTAATTATCGAATAGTTTCCGTTAACGGAGAGTTAACGTATCACTCAGATTCGAAGGACGAGCAGATTCAAGAATCGGGAGTTGATTCGGAGTTCAAGACCCTCTACCCTGAACATCAAGGCAAGCCCCGGATACATTTAAACCTTATTCTATTTATAAAAGTTTTACCGCTTCAGCTCTGATATGATGCATTAAGTGATAGGAGTTGAGTGAAAACCCACAAATTGCATTACCTGTCTTATTTCCTTAATCCTTGTTACCTACTTAAAAGATGAGTAGTAATGCTTAGCCCTGCTTATTTATTTAATTGTTCAAAGAAAAAGAATGAAAAAGATGAGATTGGTTTTCTTGTTGAAAACTGGATGTTAGTAATAAATCGAGTCCGGACGGCGAACTTGCACTGGGAATGGAGTCCCTCCGTAGTGTTCTCATCTGTTGATGCCCTAGGTCCCGTCCGTTGGTGAACTGGATGATATCGAGAATGTAGAAATCCACATGCATGAAGTGGTATACGGATGGGTGTAGCCGTGTATGCCATGGAGTGACCTAGCGTGGGGCCAGAGAATCCCATCTGTGTCATAGTGTGTTTTACTGTGGGGTTTAAGTTCCCATGTATCTCGGTACGCTGGGCCGAAGAGCTCACGTGTATCATGTGGTGATATACGGCTGAGGTTGTTATCCCGGTATATCGGTGTATCTGGGGTGCTTCGAAGTTAAAGTCTCCGGTATGCTCAGTCGCCTAGGTCCCAGCTGGGTATGAGAATGGATTCGAATCGCCGTTGCTTCTCGGAGAAGAAGACTCGATCGTTGTTCATCATCGTAGTAACAACTTGAATAACAATTAAGGTTCAATCATGAAGTTGGTTGATAATGGGAGACAGTTCCAGCAACTTCTCTTTCCGTAAAGCTTTTCTGCAAAACTTCTTATCTCCTACAAACTTTACCTTGTCCCTCTAGCCTGCATTTCTTGAGTCTCTACCCTTTTCTTTCGTCGGGTCAGTCTTGTTGAGTACTGTTGTACTCAGGGTTTGTTGAACCCCTGTTGCAGGTGAGCCTCATGGGCAGGAGTGTTTTGCATCCTGCTGCATGACAGTCGTCGAGGAAAGCGACGACGAATATGCTGTTTAGCTCGTGGGCAGAGCTTTTGCTTAATATTGTAATCTATTGCTACTCCACTACTATTATGGTTTGTATAATTCAAACTTGAGGTTGTAAATATTTAAAACTCAGAAGTTTGTAAACTTATGTTATTGTAAGTCTTCCGCTGTTTTACTCCGTGGTATTTTATTTATATGAAACTGTTGTAATACTACAATGTCTCTCTACAATGATTGATCCTGCTTGGAGAATCATGGATGATTCGGGATTTACCCGACAGACTTTTTAAGTCGTATGGAACACAATCATGGTTATCTGGAGTCTGTTTAGACAATAATCATGCGTGTGTGCCATATGATTTAGGAGGTTCTGCCACAGCTGGTATCGGAGCTGGATCGTTGTTGAAAAGAGTTATTGTAGTATTCTCTTGTGAAAACTTCAAAAGTTTTGAGTCAAATAATTTTAAATTTGATTATTTTGAGTCCAAATTGCTTATTCTTTATCTATGATTCTTTCTATCGACCCTTATTCTGAGTTTACAAAGTGGGTGGAGAAATAGCATATTATATTGCCCTATGTAAAGTGTTGCTTTCTTTTACGTTTAGATCGTAAGTTCGTTCATGCATCATGCTTAATTAATTTATTTAATTACTTTCCCCTTTAAAATGGTTTGGGTTAAGTAGTGTCAATCCTTTTCATGCTAACCTTTAGACTTCTTATCTATCCTATCTTGCTTCAGGATGGCCATTACCAAGCAAACCCCTCGCAAGAGCACTGCACCAAAAGGAGTACTCGGCATCAGTTAGCTTCTAAATACGAGATCGGAGAAAGCAGTAGCAATCCGCATCAAGATCCACAGGTTGAGATAGCAAGGCTTAGATCCGAGTTGGAAAGGGCTGAAAACGACAGGATGTTAGAGGCCGCCGAAATCACTTCATTGAGGCGATCCCGGAAGTATATGAAGCACCAAAGAAATGATGCTTGGGCAAGAGAATATGCAGCAAATGTTCGTGTCTAAGAACTTGAAGACTATGTGGAAGATTTGGAGGAATATGCGGAGGAGGCTGATGATGAATTTGTGAGGTTGAATAACTTATTGGATCCTGACTATCAAAGACAGGCAGCCTAGGATGACCTTGGTCTTGTAATGGGACAGGACGAGGAAGAGGAAGATCTTGAAGAACTAGAATCCGTCGATGAGGACGTTATTGATGAAGAAGAGGAAAATCAAATGGATATAGAGGATGAAAGTGAAGAAGAAGATGATATGGAAGAAGAAGATCCTGAGATAGTAGAGGAAGAACCTGAGGAGGATGAATAAGGAGTTTTGGGAAGTACGATGTCTAATATATCCTTTCTTTGCTTTCTAAAGCCTAGTAGGTATGGGAGGTCTTGCCGGAGTGCAGACTAATGTAATCAAAATAATGTAACATAAGTATGTTACGCCTTTGTAATATATCCTTATGAAATCCCATAAGGTTTTGTGAATAAAGTGAAGTTGTGTTTCAACAGATGCCTGCTCACACCCGTTCCCGTGATGCTGCTGGTCCATCTCAGGATGGAGGTGATATCCCTAATCCTCCACCAGTTCCCCCCACTCTGGCTGATGCAGTTGCAGCATTAGTCACTGCCACAACCATGATGGCTCAAAACCAGAATCAGAATGCCCGACAAGGAAATCATGGGCGGAACCATAAGGATGAAACCACATATGTGGATTTCACAGACACTCGACCTCCGGTTTTCAGCAGAGTAGATGAACCTATGGAGGCTGATGATTGGCTCCGCACTATGGAGCAGAAGTTTGGACTGATTGAATGCACAGAACATCAAAAGCCCATGTTTGCCGCCCAGCAGTTGAGAGGTACTGCAGGAGCTTGGTGGGTAAATTTCGTTGCTGCTCAGCCCGAAGGCCATCGCATTACTTGGACTGAGTTTCGAGAAGCCTTTCGAGCACATTTTATTCCCGAGGGAATAATGACCATAAAGCTCGAAGAATTTCTTTCTCTGAGGCAAGGTGATATGTCGGTCATGCAATATTTTGGCAAATTTAATCACTTGTCTCAATACGCGTCGGACTATGTTAGTACTGACCGTAAAAAGAAAGAATGTTTTCTAAGAGGCCTGAATAGTAAAATTCAGAGAATGATGACGGGAAATCCACATGCCACTTTTCATGAGGCGGTGAATATCGCTATCTCTTATGAAGATAAGAATCGTCAACATCTAGAAACCAAAAAGAATAAGGGTGTACCCTCTGGATTCTCTGGTGGCAATCCAAAGCGCCAGAAAATAATCTATCACCCTCAGAATCATTTTCGTCCACCTTATCGTCCACCACAATATCAAGCACCGCAACAGGCATTCGCTCGTCCTGTTGCTAATCTTTCATATCCACGACCGCCGAATGCCCCGGGTATTCGTAATCCCAATTCCCAGCCGCCTATATTTCCCTGTTATAACTGTGGCAAACCTGGTCATTTTGCGCGAAACTGCCCGCATCCGAGGCAGTATAACTCTTATGTCCCTAGAGCTTTTGCACCACAACCACAACCACAGAGTCAGCCTAAAGCAGGAAATCCGAAGGTATCAAATAGTAAGAATGAAAAGAAGTCTGGCAGAGTCTTCTACACTCAAGTTGGGGAGATACCAGAAGGAGAGCCTGTCATGATGGGTACATTTCCTGTTGCTGATCATCCTGCAATTATGCTATTTGATTCTGGTGCATCGCATACATTCATCAATAGTACATTTGTTAAGACACATGAAATTCCAATAAGGGATACAAAAGAACAGTTCTTTATACAATCGCCTAGAGGGCGTATGTGTACTAAAGAAATGGTACATGATGTGCCAGTGAGTTTGGGTGGGTATATTTTTCCCACTGATATGATAATATTAAAGGATCAAGATATAGATGTGATCCTGGGTATGAATTGGATGAAACGGCATGGCGCTGTGATAGACATCCTGAATAGAACTGTGAGATTAAACATCCCCAATTGCAAAACTTCACTTCTTATCCAACTTCCGACACTTAAGAGGCATGTTCCAAAGGTATGTGCCACCTCTGTAAAAGAGATTGAGGAGATCCTAGTGGTCTGTGAGTTTCCTGATGTATTCCCCGATGAGTTACCGGGTTTACCTCCCGATAGAAATGTGGAATTTAGAATTGATTTAAAACCTGGTACTGCTCCTATCTCCAGAAGAGCTTATCGGATGGCACCACCTGAGTTAGCAGAACTCAAGATTCAATTGCAAGAGCTACGAGATAAAGATTTTATTCAACCTAGCTCATCACCCTGGGGATGTCCTGCTCTCTTTGTGAAAAAGAAGGATCAAAGCTTGAGGTTATTTGTGGACTATCAACCCCTGAATGAGGTAACCATCAAGAATAAGTATCCTCTACCCCGCATTGATCTGCTTTTTGATCAATTGGCAGAAGCAAAGGTGTTCTCTAAGATTGATCTTCGATCTGGGTATCATCAAATCAAGATCCGCCCAGAAGATGTTCCAAAGACCGCTTTTACCACTCGGTACGGTCTGTATGAATATTTGGTTATGTCTTTTGGACTTACCAATGCACCGGCCTATTTTATGTATTTGATGAACTCAGTGTTCATGCCAGAACTGGATAAGTTTGTGGTGTTCTTTATTGATGACATATTGATATATTCTAAGAATGAAGAAGAACATGCTAAACACCTCAGAGTTGTCTTGCAACGTTTGCGAGAACATCAACTGTATGCCAAGTTTAGTAAGTGTGAGTTTTGGCTGAGAGAAGTGAAATTTCTTGGACATGTATTGTCAAACAAAGGTGTTGCTGTTGACCCTAGTAAAGTAAAGGATATACTGGATTGGAAACCACCAAAGACTGTGCACCAAGTTCGAAGCTTTCTGGGAATGGCGGGTTATTACCGTCGTTTCATACCAGATTTCTCGAAGATATCCAAGCCCATAACTGAATTGTTAAAGAATGATGTCAAATTTATTTGGTCATCTGCATGTGAAGAGGCATTTCAAAAATTGAAGAAACTCATGACTACCGCACCTGTGCTAGCACAACCAAATATTGAGAAGCCGTTTGATGTCTATTGTGATGCTTCTGGTATTGGTATTGGATGTGTGTTAATGCAAGAAGGGAGAGTCATTGCATATGCTTCTAGACAGCTGAAGAAACATGAGGAGCATTATCCCACACATGATTTGGAATTGGCAGCTGTTGTCCATGCCTTAAAAATATGGCGACATTATTTGTGGGGTAATAGATGTAATATTTACAGTGATCACAAGAGTTTGAAATACATATTCACTCAAGATGATTTGAATATGAGGCAAAGAAGATGGTTAGAGCTGATTAATGATTATGATTTGAAAATCTATTACCATCCTGAAAAAGCCAATGTAGTAGCTGATGCACTTAGTCGGAAAGTTCATTGTCATTGTTTAACAGTGAAGCCTTTGGATATTTCTATATGTCATGACATAGAAAAATTGGGTATAGAGATGGTGCAACAAGGTAGCTTGTCTAACATTGCTATTGAGACAAATATCAGAGATCAAATTATAGCTGCTCAGAGAAGTAATAAGGGAATTCATTATATCAAAAAGAAAGTTAAAAGTGAAAAGAATTCTTGTTTCACAATTGATGAAGTAGATGTCTTATGGTATAAGAATCGTCTGGTCATACCAAAAGATTCTGAGTTAAAACAAAAGATCTTTGACGAGGCACATCTGTCAAAGTTTTCCATTCATCCAGGCAGTAATAAGATGTATCATGATCTGAAACACAGATTTTGGTGGATTAAGATGAAGATAGAAATAGCTAAGTATGTGGCTCAATGTGATACTTGTCAGAGACTCAAAGCTGTTCATTTGAAGTCAGCAGGAGAACTTCAGCCATTACCTATTCCAGCTTGGAAATGGGAAGATATCAGTATGGACTTTATCGTGGGTCTACCCAGGACAACAAAAGGTTTTGATTCAATTTGGGTTATAGTGGATCAACTCACAAAGTCCGCACATTTTCTTCCAGTTTAAACTACAACTACAGCTTCCCAGTATGCCAAACTGTATTTTGAGCGCATCATAAGTCTTCACGGGATACCAAAGACAATTGTTTCAGATAGAGGCACGCAGTTTGTCTCCCAGTTTTGGAAACAACTACACAAGTCTTTAGGTACTGATCTTTTATACAGTACAGCTTACCATCCCCAGACAGGAGGTCAGACTGAAAGAGTAAATCAAATACTTGAAGATATGTTGAGAGCATGT
>CM041629.1:9232255-9344491 GCA_023333625.1 Bothriochloa decipiens | reverse complement strand
TTCAAAGAAAAAGAATGAAAAAGATGAGATTGGTTTTCTTGTTGAAAACTGGATGTTAGTAATAAATCGAGTCCGGACGGCGAACTTGCACTGGGAATGGAGTCCCTCCGTAGTGTTCTCGTCTGTTGATGCCCTAGGTCCCGTCCGTTGGTGAACTGGATGATATCGAGAATCTAGAAATCCACATGCATGAAGTGGTATACGGATGGTTGTAGCCGTGTATGCCATGGAGTGACCTAGCGTGGGGCCAGAGAATCCCATCTGTGTCATAGTGTGTTTTACTGTGGGGTTTAAGTTCCCATGTATCTCGGTACGCTGGGCCGAAGAGCTCATGTGTATCATGTGGTGATATACGGCTGAGGTTGTTATCCCGGTATATCGGTGTATCTGGGGTGCTTCGGAGTTAAAGTCTCCGGTATGCTCAGTCGCCTAGGTCCTAGCTGGGTATGAGAATAGATTCGAATCGCCGTTGCTTCTCAGAGAACAAGACTCGATCGTTGTTCATCATCGTAGTAACAACTTGAATAACAATTAAGGTTCAATCATGAAGTTGGTTGATAATGGGAGACAGTTCCAGCAACTTCTCTTTCTGTAAAGCTTTTCTGCAAAACTTCTTATCTCCTACAAACTTTACCTTGTCCCTCTAGCCTGCATTTCTTGAGTCTCTACCCTTTTCTTTCGTCGGGTCAGTCTTGTTGAGTACTGTTGTACTCAGGGTTTGTTGAACCCCTGTTGCAGGTGAGCCTCATGGGCAGGAGTGTTTTGCATCCTGCTGCATGACAGTCGTCGAGGAAAGCGACGACGAATATGCTGTTTAGCTCGTGGGCAGAGCTTTTGCTTAATATTGTAATCTATTGCTACTCCACTACTATTATGGTTTGTATAATTCAAACTTGAGGTTGTAAATATTTAAAACTCAGAAGTTTGTAAACTTATGTTATTGTAAGTCTTCCGCTGTTTTACTCCGTGGTATTTTATTTATATGAAACTGTTGTAATACTACAATGTCTCTCTACAATGATTGATCCTGCTCGGAGAATCGTGGATGATTCGGGATTTACCCGACAGACTTTTTAAGTCGTATGGAACACAGTCATGGTTATCTGGAGTCTGTTTAGACAATAATCATGCGTGTGGGCCATATGATTTAGGAGGTTCTGCCACACTTTCTTATCAAAATTATAATAAAAAAATCAAGAATTATATACTGCCACTTTTCGGTTCATGATATAATTTGTTGTGCCGTTAACTAATCCATATTTGATTTTTAAATAAAACTAAATTAGCGATGTAAATCTTTCTCCTCAAAATTTAATATAGAAATAAACATAATAATTGTTGAAAAGTAGAGATTATGAATCGAACCTTATCTTGGGTATGAATTGGACAACGGAAAGTCCGTGAAGACTTGGGGGGACAATGACCAAGAGGACATCCTGTACATATTCAAACCATATGCATGCAACCTATATAAGGATGATTAACACACCTGTAGTTAAAAACACAACCTAATTATATTCATAACATATATGGATGGATCATATTTTTATGAAAATAATAAAATTGGTTTGACATTTTTCTGATTTTTCTGTGATTTTTTGGTGAATTTTATAACATTTTAATATTTTGCATCCGGAACCCTGGCCTATTTCAAAAATTATTAAAGCCCTTCCATCTTTTTTCTCTTTCTTGTATTGTTTTCATTTGAAACCTTATATTGTTTTTTTATTCTATTCCTAATTTAATCTTTGTATCACTACCGTACTGGAGTTGGAGTCGGAGAGGTGACGGGGTGGAGCGGCTGGAGGGGCGGACAGAATTTTTCTGAATTAGAAAACGGACAAATTATTAGGTGAAAATTTTGGCGTTTTATTATTATTATGGTTTTCTAACCGTAAACATATAGGACACGGAGAGGTGAAAGAAAAAAGAGATGGAGAAATTTTGTCTCTTTATAGATATGTATAAATTTCACGATACGCAACTCAAAGGTTCTACGTCTATAAGGATTTTCAAAACAAATGGTCAATTCTAGGAATGTTTGAAACCTACATGTAAAAAAGGGCGATGAAGTACCCATGTTTTAAACTGAGTTTAACTCCTGGAGCGTTCTCATAGATTAGCTGCGGAGAGGCGACAAACCTACAGTGGACCAACACGCCAACAATAATTCGGATCAGCGTGGACATTGCTTGCACTTGCCGGACATGGACGAGTGAGTTTTATCCAAGATCCGTTAAAGCCTGGTCATCCAGCGTGAAAGTATAGTTCAGAGTTTCCATATCGCCATCCGGCCGGAGACCAGTGGAGTTTGTTTGGCTCGTTGCCCACGAGTTTTGATGCTAACCCGAACTGAAGTCAGTGGAAAAGGCAAAGAAAAATGCGAGGACAGAGGAGTCAGTCTCTGCGGCATGCATTTTACTTCGGCGGAATTGATCTGCGTGGTTGTCTGGTTGACCGCTGTTTCTAATCACGTTAGATCTTAGCTTTCCCCCACGAGCAAGCAAGCCTTTGTTTTCACGGATTTGCCAGTACGATTTCAGTATTTGTATTGTAAGCACTCTGTGTCTCTGTCTGCCTATGTCATGTTCGGTGTAAGAAACAGTACTACGATTAAAAATGATCAAAGAAAAAAGCGACTTGTGAAAGCTACATGTTTTTTTCTTTCTTTTTTGTTGTTGTGTTATAAACTGGATAAATCCGTGTCTTTAACCCTTCCTCTCCACGCCACATTGTCATTGTCATTGTCACTAGCACATTTTTGCATATTGTGGAGTTTTTTTAGGGCTGCTGGCCTGCATTTCGACTTTCGGTACAAGGCCAAATATATACTCCATGTGTCCTTTTTTAATTATCATTGTTGATGTGCGTGTCATAAATTTGACTCGATTTGTAGAAACTATATGTAATATTTATATCTCTAAATAAATTTGTTAAAAAATTAGATTCAAAGATCTATCTAACGATACTAATTATATAGTTTAAATATTAATATTTTTTAATATATAATTATCAACAGTTGTTTCTTGAAAAACGCAAATAATTAAAAAGGAATGGATGGAGTAACGCAAAAAACGACAATTATATTAAGGGTCTGCTTACTTTTAATTTAGATCCTAGCTAGAAAAGTTGTACTATAGCATCGCAATAACAATCTCATGCGTCGAAATCTGAGTGTGTATGACTAGATGACGTTGCTTGGGGCTTAGGCTAGGCAGTTTTTCAGCACACCAAAACCAACACAGGCTTCTAATCAAACTAAAAACAGGTACCACGTACGTCTATCTCATGCGTTTGAAGTTGACAAAAACATTTTTTTTGTTCCCCTTGTGTGGTGGTGAGGGGGAGCCACTGAAAATCTAGTTCAAATCCAGTCGCCATGGCGTATTCACGTAATCACGTTTCATTATCATTAGCTTCAGATTGCAAAAAGGAAGAGAACAAAACGAATCCAACATGCCCCTGAGTTTTTATATTCCAATGCGGCCGAGCATAGCTCGTACCACTCCTACTCCATAGCATTTGAAAAACGCATGCAGGCACCGGCACGCCACGAAGCTGATAGAGACGACGACGAGGAGGACGGGTGGTGGCAGATACTACCAAAAAGCCGGCATGGCGTTTTTCTTTCCCGGGCCTTCACCATCATCCACACCATTGACTACGCTGTTGGCTTTATCTGCGCCCGCCGCTTCAATCTCCTGCGCAGCCAGCGCATCGGTGTGATCGGTCTACTCCACTGCAATTGTTTATCTGGATCATTAGGCATTTAGCTCACTTAACCGCTCTCGGAGTGTTTGGCAGCAGGCCGGTTAGTTAGCTTATCATAATTCATAACCCCCCACTTATCTTAACCTGTTGCTGTCTCTCCGTCAGAGTTGCTGCGCTGCCGCTGGTCGTCGGCATCGCCTGACGACGCTGATCGATGGGACCGGGCCATATGTAGCCTGGCCCACTCGGTGGGAGTACTAGTAGATGTTGGAAGCTTGGGAAAGTGGAGTTCTGGACGTGCTTGCTTGGGAACCATCTCTTCTTGTCCTCATCTGCTTATTTTTAAGCGTTTGATTTGGCTTGCGTGTTTGTTTATCGTGATGGACATGGAAGATTCGGAGTTTGTCTAGCGCTCCGCTCCATAATCATTATTATTATTGCTACCGCTGCTAGACTAGTGCATGAATGTTGGAAAGTACACGACGCACATGTGTTACGTAGGAGCAAATCACGTAATATTTTTTGAGAGTCTAATAAGTAAACAAGGAGGTAGCTTAGTCGTAGACTTTTTTTCGGTCCATCGCTCTCGCTCTGAATAATTTAGAACGTGTGGTGCCTTGGATGCTAGATCGTCTTGGTAATTTCTCATGGCCCTTTTCTTGTAAAACTCTAACATACTAATGTGCCCATGGCACTCTTTTCGTGCACCGGCTCACCGGCATCAATAAAATCTATTTAGGTGGAGCTCTTACCCTCCGGTGACGTCTTAAAAAAAAAATTCTCATGGCAAACGGCGGACGCACGGGTGAGTTTTCGTTGGCACGAATGAATGATTAAACAAGCCCCTTGAGTCAATTACGGCATGCAGTCAAGTGCACGTACGTTCAAACGGATACAGATGTTTTCTGAGACGCATACTCCTCATTCGCGCGTGTCCAAATCCCAGTTTAGGCATTGTCGAGCGCTATATCGCTGTCGCATTGGATACTTTTCCTAAGGTTACTACCGGCTTGTAGACCCGGTGACGTGTTCTCAGATTCATCATGGAAGGTTTAGTTAAGCACAGTTTTTTTTTTAATGCAAGTTAAGCACACATGGCCGCGTGCATCCGGAGTTTTTTTGACGTGCTGGGTATTTTGTAATAAAATCAGGTCAGGTGTCAAGACGTTTTTGCCTCTCTTTTTGGTAACCCGCTGCTCTTCTTTTTCTATCTGCCACGCTTGCAATTGGGCGTCGGATCGGGTGGATCGTACCTGAAAGCCTTTCCAGAGTTGTTTCCCATGTTTTCTGTTCTTGGATTTGCAGAAGTCTCATTGACATGTGGGTGTACATCCAGCAGGTAGCGGGGCGTGTGGGACTCTACGGCGGCACCATGGAATACGGAGTAGTCGTATGCTAGTCCTAACTTGGGGACCATCGCCACCAACTCAATCAACTCCAGCTCACTGTTTTGAATTAGTGACACAAGAGATAGCCCCTTACCTACTACTGCTGATCCCAAAACATGATAATACCATGACCGGTCATTTTCGGTGCGGTATCGACGGTCACCGTTGCGGATAAACTAGCTTGTACTACAGCAAAACTTCAAAAGTAAACTTACATGTTGTTGGCTTGAAATTGGTCATGGTATATTATTTTTCTCCAAAAAAAAATAATAATCGGCCTATTAGCCGCAGAAATATAAGCCCGCCCTGAATATGAACGGTGCCCTCTATTACGGCAGAGCTGAGCAGACCATCCCAGTGAGGGACCGCGCCTACACATAGGAGTCAATGACATCGTATGTCTGGTATGGTTAACCCTGCACACCGGAAACTGTGGGCGTTTGACCGTGCCACCGTTGAACTGTTGAAGCAATCAGCACAAACTGGGACGTCGAGGCGCGCGTGAGTGTCCGTGTGAGGAACGGGCGTGCATGCTCTGACTTGGCATCCCTGAACTTGTGGTGCGCGCACGCGCTGTGCCGCTGTGAGGGAGCACTTGAATTTCCTGCCCCGGGTTGTCACCAATCATCAGGCCCTCGTTGTGTGTTGGGGCTGCTCGTGCTCACATGGCACAAGGCAGGAAACCCTGTCCCGCTGCCGCCCGCGCCGGGGGACACTGTTGCCTGCGCCACGCCCCTCCCCGGCCCTTCGCGTCGTCGTCCACGCGCGAGCGCACGGGTGTCCGTCCCATCCCATCCGATCCCACGCGGGCGCGAGGGCGTAGCCGCGAACCGTGCCGCGCGGCCCTCGCGCATTGAACTCGTTGGCGAGGGTGATTGGAGCCGTCGCTGCGCTGCCGCCTCTGCCGCCGCGTGCAGGACTGCTCGCTGCTCCAGTGGTCCTGCTGCGCCTCTGCGTCCACCTCGCGCCTGACCGTGACGGACGAAGACGGACGATTGGTACGGGTGTGCGCGCATGCAACACAATCGATGTGGTTTCACGAACGGACAAGGAAGCGTGCAGCTTTTATCGGGACAGAGGAGTTATGAGGCGGGCGCAGCCGGAGGACAGGCCACCGGGAGGGCCACCGGGTGGAATGCAACGTTGGTGGGTGTGTCGGATTCCGTCGCCGTCGCGCGGACGCCGGAAGCCGGAATTAACTGCTGGTAGGCTGAATCAGCGGTCATCCTTGGACTTGGGACTATACTGTACAAGTAGTACGGCGCTGCTGCAGCTCAGGAGTACCCTAGCATGATTTGTAGAGTACGGGTTGCGATCGTACGCGGATATTACACTGCGACGCGGCGTGCAACGCCAAGATGCTGCTATCCACACATATTACGGTATAGTATCCGCAGAAGTGCTGATCCAAAAACGGAATGCCATTTCCCACCGTTCCTCCAGTCTTTCTTCACTATGTGTTCATTCAGGTAGTAGTATAGCTGAAAAACTGCATGGCCAGCCGGCGATATGTCGTTTCAAAGTGTAATCACTATTGCATTTTTTTTTGCTATTTCTACTTTCTTATTAAAAAAAACATTTTTTTTACTGTTTTTAATCACACTAGATGCAGACGTCATGTTGCATATCAAAGAAGAATGATTAATACTGTTAAATTCTAGAATTATTCCAGAAAGTGCAAAGACACAGGTAAGTTGATGTGGGTGAACACGTCTATCCCAATTCCAAAGAAATCTGACCACTTCCTGCCTGAAACGAAACTGAGAAATCTTCCCGAGTCTTTTTCTTCATGCCAGCTAAATGGGCTGGATGCAGGCATCCAGCCCACTTTGAAAGGGAACTATTAAGCCCGAAGCCCAAAAAATAAATGCATTTTCGGCCTTACGGCGTAGCCGAAGTTTTGGACCAGCATAAAACCGAAGCCCATATTACTATTCCAAGCCTATTGCCGATTTGCCGTCTTCTTGTGCAACGCAAAATATCTCACGAATCCTCCTCCTGTCATCTCGCCTCGCCGCAGATCGAACGCCAAAACCCTAGCTCCCGTCCCCATCTCCGTCTCCGGCCCTGGTCACACCCTCCTACCCCTGCCACGTGCCAGCGGCGCCACCATGGACAGCTCCCTCGCGAGCGCGGCGGCGATCGCCGACCAGCGCCAGAAGATCGAGCAGTACCGCCACATCCTCGCCTCCGTCCTCTCGTCTTCCCCACCGGACATCTCCCAGGCCAAGCGGTTCCTGGACCACAGTAATGCGCTTTAATCTAGGACCCTAGCACTAAGATTTTGGGCGATTTTGCTCTTGTTCTGTGTTTAATTGTTGGGTATCGATGCGATTGCAGTGGTGTCGGACGAGGTACCGCTCGTGGTGTCGCGGCAGTTGCTGCAGACGTTCGCGCAGGACCTGGGGAAGCTGGAGTCGGACGCGCAGAAGGAGGTCGCCCACTACGCGCTCACGCAGATCCAGCCGCGCGTGGTCTCCTTCGAGGAGCAGGTTAGCCACCTTGCTACTTTGAACTCCCACATACCACTATATTAGCTTCTAAATGTTGTACTGCAATTGGTTGCCTAGTTGGTTTAGAATGCCAGGTTTTGTTTTGTTCTGCCCATTCGATAGCCCTTTGTATGGCTAAGGTGCCTAGTGCCTTAATGGGACTAGTTATTTGTGAATCATGTGCCTGTAATGTTTTGATTTTTTTTAATTAATGTTAGCAAAGGATGATGCAACAATCTAAGCTTACTTCCTTAATGCTAGCAGCTGTTGTTTCTAGTTTTGATTCTATCTAACATGGAGATAAGGCAAAATTTTAGGTCCTGGGTGGTGCTCTAATATCTTTGAGTCTGCCTGATGATCTGCATTGTTTGGTCGATGGTACTTATTTTTGATGGAGAGGTCATCTTGTTGTTAAAGTCTCATGGTTCTCCTGACTAAGTGTATCCTCTTTGAATCTGTGCATATTGATTGATCTACTAAGCTGTTAATTTCTTGGAATATAGATAGTAGTAAATTTTGGTATTGTATTTGGATTGGATAGCTGGAGCGTTCTTTTATTTTGTGTCACCCTGTTTCCATTTTTAATGGGGCATGTGTTCTCATATTCTGTTTCTTTGTAATCATTTATTTAATGGATGTGGTACCTGCATACTGGAGATTCATGTTCCCACATGATACATTCTCATGTGCATTCAGTATGTAAATATGTGCATCGATATCGCCTGTATGATATTACTGTTAAATTGTCTTATTACGTTGTTGTTAAATCGTGCTATGTCCTATATGTGTCAATCTGCTAAAGCACCTGTTATAAGGAGTAGTTGGAGTGCTGCACCTGTTCCTTTGGCTCATTTGTTGCAATTAATTTTCCTGCTTAACCATAAATCTATTTGATATAGTTTTGATAAAAGCAAAGAATGGAAAGATGGTATATACACCAATCACACCTTATTCTGTTATTCTTCTCTATATTGCACTGAAGACATTTTCTTTTTGTTGTGTGCTGTTTGCTTGACATGTCCAGACATATTGTGATCGCAATGATGGAAGTAAAAGTAATGTGTGCTCATGTCAAGAAACTATGTTTTGAACTTATAAATATCAGATCTGTTCAATTTAAAATCAGCAGGGGCAAAGGTTAAGTTATGCCAGATTCTATTGACATGCACAGAATAAAATTTCTCCAAAATGCTATTACCATTTTGGCTGTCTACTTACTCACAATGCATATTTATGAGTTTGACAACAACAACAACAACAACAACAACAACAACATAGCCTTTTGTCCCAAACAAGTTGGGGTAGGCTAGAGATGAAACCCAAAAGAGGCATGAAAACAAAGAACACATAAATGGTACAAGAAAAAGATTACGGTTCAGGCACGTTAATTGCTAGTCTCCAAGCGCTCCTATCCATAGCTAAATCCTTAGGGATATTCCACTCCTTAAGGTCTCTCTTAACCGACTCGTCCCAAGTCAGTTTAGGTCGACCTCTACCTCTCTTTACATTATCCACCCGCTTTAGAACCCCACTACGCACCGGTGCCTCAGGAGGCCTCCGTTGGACATGGCCAAACCATCTCAACCGGTGTTGAATCAATTTTTCCTCAATTGGTGCCACCCCAACCCTATCCCGAATATCGTCGTTCTGGACTCTATCCCTCCTTGTGTGCCCACAACACCATCGTAACATACGCATCTCTGCTACACTCAATTGCTGGATATGTCGTCTTTTTGTAGGCCAACATTCAGCACCGTATAACATCGCCGGACGAGTCGCTGTCCTATAAAACTTACCTTTTAACTTTTGAGGCACCCTTTTATCACAGAGGACGCCTGAAGCTTGACGCCATTTCAACCAACCAGCTGAAATTCTATGCCTAACATCTTCATCAATGTCACCATCCTTTTGTAACATCGATCCTAAATACCGAAAAGTATCCTTCTTGGCCACCATTTGCCCATCGATGCTAACGTCTACCTCATTCCTAGTCACGCTGAAATCGCACCTCATGTACTCGGTCTTGGTCCTACTAAGTCTAAACCCTTTCGACTCTAACGTGTGCCTCCATAGTTCTAACTTCCTATTAACCCCTGCCCTAGTCTCATCCACTAGCACCACATCATCAGCAAAGAGCATACACCAAGGGATATCACCTTGTATGTCCCTTGTGACCTCATCCATCACCAAAGCAAATAAATAAGGGCTCAATGCCGACCCTTGATGTAGTCCTATTTTAATTGGAAAGTCACTGGTGTCGCCATCACATGTTCGGACACACGTCACCACATCCCTGTACATATCCTTGATGAGGGTGATGTACTTAGTTGGGACTTTGTGCTTTTCCAAGGCCCACCACATGACATTTCTCGATACTTTGTCATATGCCTTCTCGAGGTCAATAAAGACCATGTGCAAGTCCTTCTTCTGCTCCCTATACCTCTCCATCAACTGTCGTAATAAGAAAATTGCCTCCATGGTCGACCTACCAGGCATAAACCCAAATTAGTTTTGGGTCACACTTGTCACTCTTCTTAGGCGATGCTCGATAACCTTCTCCCAGAGCTTCATCGTATGGCTCATCAACTTAATCCCACGGTAATTAGTACAACTTTGAACATCTCCCTTGTTCTTGAAGATCGGTACTAATATACTTCTCTCTATTCTTCAGGCATCTTGTTTGACCGGAAAATGAGGTTAAAAAGCTTAGTTAACCATACTATCGCTCTGGCACCTAGGCATCTCCACATCTCAATGGGGATATCGTCAAGGCCCATCGCTTTACCTCCCTTCATCCTCTTCAAAGCCTCCCCGATCTCTGCCTCCTGAAATCTCCTCACGAAACGTCTGTTGGTATCGTCAAATGAGTCATCCAACTCCAAGGTAGGACCCTCATTCTCCCCATTAAATAACTTGTCAAAGTATTCTCTCCACCTGTCCTTGATCTCCTCATCCCTCACCAAAAGTTGATCCGTCCCATCCTTGATGCATTTGATTTGGTTGATGTCTCTCGTCTTCCTCTCGCGGATCCTAGCCATCCTATAAATGTTCTTCTCCCCTTCCTTCGTGCCTAGTCGCTGATAAAGGTCATCATACGCCTGATCTTTTGCTACACTCACCGCTCGTTTTGCAGCCCTCTTTGCTATTTTATAGCCCTCAGTGTTGGCTGCACTCTTGTCATGATGGAGGCGCTTGAACCACTCCTTCTTGTCTGAAATAATTTGTGTGGTTCACGCTATATCTGACCTTAGTTGGCAATTTGTTAAGAACTGCTGTAACAATCGCTACATCTAAATTGTCTGATTGTTTCTCCACAGGTGGTAGTGATTAGAGAGAAGCTTGCAGAGCTATATGAGTCTGAACAACAATGGTCAAAAGCAGCTCAAATGCTTAGTGGGATTGACTTGGACTCAGGAATCAGGTAGATACTGACTTGTCTTGGCTCTTTTCTCGTAATATGAATGGAGTTTTACATATTGATACTGAAGTTCTGGCCTATTCCTTTTACTCAGGATGCTTGATGACACCAACAAATTATCCAAGTGTGTCCAGATTGCACGACTCTATTTAGAGGTTAGTGCTCGTTTTCTGGTCTGTCATCAATGCACAGTGTTTGCTGAACTCATTTCGTTCTTCACCTTTTAGGATGATGATGCAGTGAATGCTGAGGCTTTTATCAACAAGGCTTCATTTTTGGTCACCAATAGCCACCAGGAAGTTCTGAACTTACAGTACAAGGTTTGTTATTTTGGGAACAGTAGAATATTTTTTTTACATGTTAGGCAAAAGCTTTATCTGTGTTATATACATATTTTTCCTTTTCAAAGGTCTGCTATGCAAGGATTTTGGATCTGAAAAGAAGATTCCTGGAAGCCGCACTTCGATATTATGATATCTCTCAAATTGAACAACGCAAGATTGGAGACGAGTAAGGATTTGCAATATGTTCTTTTCATTGCAGCCTTAAGAACTTGTTCTGCATGGTTATCCATTGTCTCGCCTGTGCCTTAGTTTCTATTACTATGCCCATCATACATAAGCAACATTTTGCTGTTTTTGGACATTGGTTGTGTGATTGATTTCACAGCCTTAGAACTTTATTGTGCATGGTTATCCTTTTGTCTTGCTGGTGCTTGATTTACTATGCCCTTTATTGTTATTTCTATTATTTCATTTGTTTTATGTATTTATCATTTCAAATGTAAGTAACATGTTTATGCTATGTACATAGTTTGTGTGATTAATTTGCAAGTTATAACATGAGACATGTGGTTTTCCTGTTTCTTCTAAACTGCAATGGTTATTCGGATGGAACCTAAATTGCATATGATACCAGAGAGATTGATGAAAATGCACTGGAGCAAGCTCTTAGTGCTGCTGTGACGTGCACAATATTGGCTGGTGCTGGCCCACAACGCTCCCGTGTTCTTGCTACTCTGTACAAGGTATCATTTTTGTTGATTCATCTCAATGTGCTTGGATTATGTGCTGGTAGTACCTACCCTCATCTGTGCTAACTCTCTAGATGTATTGCATGTTAATTATATAAGCTTATTATTGTTTAGTTGAGCTGTATACTGTAATATTCATCTCACTTATTTATTTTGGGTGCTTATGTCTGTTCTGGTAAATATGGGTTGACAAAAAATCTAGCTTCTGTCTTGAGCTGGGCGGTTTCATATTTCCAGTGCCAAAGCAGTATGTATATATGCATATTCAGGTCTTGTAATCTAGTTGTTTAGGGTCAACTTTGAGGCTTTGAGTCCACACCTTATCATGTTTGTCTCTCGTTCTTTATTTACACGCGATGCATTTATTTTGCTTCTTATTGCATTATATGACCCTTTCAGGATGAAAGATGCTCAAAGTTGAAGATATACCCAATACTGCAGAAGGTTTGTGTTATTAGTAATTAATCTCCAGGCATTATCCTGGAATGTAATTTTTCTTTACTGATAATGGTAAGTCTGTTCTTTTATGTTGCCCAAATCTTTCAGGTTTATCTTGAAAGGATTTTGAGGAAACCAGAAATTGATGCATTTGCAGAGGAGCTGAGGCCACATCAAGTTAGTTAACCTCTAAACAATTTCAAAACAATTTGTTATCTATGATATCTTAACAGTTCGTTTTGTATCAATCTACAGAAAGCTTTATTACCAGATAAGTCAACTGTGCTTGACCGAGCAATGATTGAGCATAATCTTCTTAGTGCCAGTAAACTTTACACAAATATCAGGTGAACGAACTTGCCATGTTTACTAAATCTATTAGGATCTAATCATGCTAATCGATCGTCTATTTCTTCAGCTTTGATGAGCTTGGGACATTACTGGGGATTGATCCAAGGAAGGTAAGCCCCTTTGCAGAATTATTTATCACTTTATCTTCACATCTTCTTGACCCATCAGAGTTCACTCAATCTGGAGTGTTCTAGCGTTGTTTTGATATGCGAGCAAAACTTCCATGAAGACCTAGTAATTATGCACCGTATATTTCCCATGTGGTAGAAAGTTTTGTTTGTCCTAGCTTATACGCAAATCTTGTCTTTTTGTATCTGATCTATAATTACACGTTTATTTGCTTATGTTGGTTATATGTGCTCATATTTATTTAAACATTATATGTGCAGCACCTAAAAGCTGTGTTGTGATGATAACTTTATATTATGAGTACCAGGCTGCAGATAGAATTCAGGTGTCCAGTATATGTTTTGTGATTTTACAAATTTGATCTTAGTTCCCAACATCTGGATATTGACAGGCTGAGAAGATAGCATCCCGGATGATTTATGAGGATAGAATGCGGGGTTCAATTGATCAGGTGCGTGCTTAAACAAGTTTATTCTTCTGGAAATAACCTGTTCTTGAAGCCTCAAAAATTCTGCAATTGATTTGATATTCTTTGTTATAGTGTTCACTCAAATATTTTCTCTTGTTCACAGGTTGAGGCTGTGATACATTTTGATGATGACACGGAAGAGCTACAGCAATGGGATCAGCAGGTTAGTAACACAGAAGCGTTTCATGAAATGGAAATTGGAATGGGAATGCACGCAGACACATCTGCACTCTCTTGTTGCATAGAAGTCTAACGCTTCTCTCCAAAACTTCCTGTGATTTGACACCTATGCCAACTATTATTTTTTGACGAAAAATAACCGGCCTGATCGGTTGCACTTGCTTGATACTTGCAGATTGCTGGACTATGTCAAGCCCTCAACGACATCCTTGACAGCATGTCAAGCAAGGGAATAGCTATTCCGGTGTGAGAATCTCTTGTCCTGTCGGTCGATGGTGCTTGGTAGAACTTCTCTCATGCCTCCAGAATCAAGAATCCACATTTTGTATAGTGTGCTGCTGCAAATGCGTATTATCTTGTGATTTTGGAACCATATGTTGGAATACAATCGTCTAATGCAAAATTGGGGGAGGATGCTTGTTTCAAGTAACGCTCGCCAGGTTAAATTTCTTATAGTGCGTCTCTGGACAAACAATTATTTTAACTTTGACCATCTTCTGAATAGAGAGCTAGCCCCCTACTGCTGGATTGATTTCTTATCTTTCCGGACGCGTTGTACCATTACGGCACCTTATGATTCAGTGAATTCGCATGATTAGTGCAGACGTCCTATGATCCAGTGATGCGGCATGGGATGGCGGGTGCACGAGCACTCAGCAGCATGAACACTGAACTTATCTGCTTATTTATTTACGGTACATTTCATTTTCATACAAGCGGGATCTAAACTCAGCATACAACACCCTGTTTAGCGAACGACACAACAAACACACCATGACCTACATAACCGACTGGTCGACTGGCAGATGGTCCTCTGTACGAGTGGTGGTGACCTGGGAAGTGGCCATCTGTAGGAGGCCACTGTTTATTAGGCAAAGCCCTGCTCGGCGGCTGCTCGCTCAGCCACTCCTGAACATACCAGCGCGGTATCGTTTCTTCAGTTTCTTGGACAAGCGATATGGCGGCTCGTCACCTCCCTCGTCCTCTTCCGTCTCTGGCTCGTCTCCACGTCCGCCTCCACCTTCTTCCTCTTCCCTCCGCCGTTCCTCCTCTTCCCTTTCTTCCTCCTCCCTCTGCCTCTTCTCCTCCTCTCTCCTCGCCCGGTCTTCCTCTTGCTCTCTCCTTGCCTTCTCTTCTTCTTTCCTCCGCTGCTTTTCCTGGTCCTTCCTGGCCCGCTCCTCTTCCTCCCGCTCCCTCTTCTCTTCTTCCTCCCGTTCCTTCCTCTCCTTCTCCTCCCGCTCTCTCTTCTCCTCTTCCTCCCATTCCTTCCTCTCCTTCTCTCGCTCTCTCTTCTCCCGTTCCCTCTTCTCTTCTTCCTCCCGTTCCTTCCTCTCCTTTTCCTCCCGTTCCCTCTTCTCTTCTTCCTCCCGTTCCTTCTTCTCCTTCTCTTCCCGTTCCTTCCTCTCCTTTTCCTCCTCCTCCCGTCGCTTCTCCTCCTCCTTCGCCGCCTTCTCCTCCAGCTCTTCAGCACACGAAATGCACGACAGTATCGTCGAGTCTCGCTGCGCGGACAGCAGCTTGTCGACGGCGGTCGAGTTGGGCTGCCCCAGCGCCAGTGCCAACACCCTCGTGCCGATGGCGTGCAGCACGGAGCCCTTCCCGGCCAGGAACTGCGGGTGGTTCTGCCCCATGTGGGTGCTGAACCCGACGAACACAAACGAGTCGTTGTTGAACGACATCTGCGCCATCGGGTGGAACCGCGGCACCACGAACACGTCGCCTTCCTTCACGCGGAACACCGAGTTCCTGCACTGCCACCGCGCGCCGCCTCCTTCGCCTTCGCCTTCGTCCTCGTCGCCGCGGCCTCCTGGCCCGCCGCGCCGCTTGTGCCCGTGGCGCCCTTTCCTGCTCCCGCTCGACGGGGTGCTGCTCGGGCAGACCGTCTGCACGACCCCTGAGCCGTCCGTCACGATGGCGATCTCCGTCGCCTTGGGGTTCCAGTGAGGACCCATCATCGAACCCTGAATATTAAACAAACAGACAAACCGTGCATCGTCGTCGATACCATTAGCATAATGCAACTATACAATAACCATTTGGCGTACGCGCTGATAGATTAACGCGGCGAGCTGACATTAATAGCGTGTGATGGGCTTACCGTGGTCAGGTTCACCATGAACATGCCAATGTTGGACCCGTGCAGGGCGTCGAGGTCCTTGTTGGTCATCGTCCGGCTCCACCCGTAGCAGTTCTTGACATCTGGCTTGCCGGAGTAGAAGTTGAACGCCTTGCTCTTGGATTTCTTGTCCTTCTTCTTCTTCTTGTTCAGGAAGTCCTCCGGATCGCGCACTCCCAGTAGAGCGTCAACAATGTCCTCAGTCCGGCTGGGTTTGTCGTCCCCCTTCTCGTCTGGGTTGTAGGGTATAATCTGTGGCGGGTTCTTGGCAGATTTGATCGCTTCTACCACCTCTGGTTTGACCTTGTGAAAGATGCTATAGATTAACAAGCTGATCACTGTGGACTATGCGATAGTACCAGTTCGTTTTCACTCACCCCAAATCCGAGGCGAAGAACATCTGTCTCGAACCCTTTGACAAGGTTACTGACGCTGGAATAAGCTTCCACCTTGGGCTTCTGCTTTCATTTGACACACAACAATTACGAAGTGTACCCCGAGGGGTCAACCATGCATGCAATGCAGAGGAAGGATCGGAGGTTCACTACCGAGGGGTCATCGGCGTTGATGGCTTCGCTGGTGAAGATGGCATAGATCCGAAGACGCTGTCTCGTGGCGTTGGGGTAGCTCTGGATGTACAGGATGCTGCCCTGCTCGAAGTTGTAGACGTCTCCTCGTTCCACCTCCACGGAGCTCTGTTCGCTGCTCTCCTCTTCTATGAAAGTCACCTTACCCCGCCCTGTCTCACAAAGCACAGAATCTATCAAGTTTCCAAAAAAAAAAAAAATGCTGGCTGCTTGGCATACAGAGAGTACACCTAAGTTTGGTAATCAGAAGGTTGTTCCACCAACTGGTGCGCTTGTTGAGTGCCAAATACACAAGGCTGATTCGGCTTGTTAAATGTTAAGTGCGTAATCATGTCACGTTACCTACCGCTGTGAACGTAGAACACCATGTCGGCATGCAGTTGCACGGGCAGGAACAGCGCCCCGGGGTCCATGGTGATGAAGTACAGCCGGTATGCCGTGCCCGCCGCGTCAGCGACGTCCACGGCCGTGACCGAGCCGGCCTCACTCTGCGCCACCGCACGCCGTCTCTCCTTCTCCACCACCTGGCCGCCCACGGCGCCGCTCATCCTCCATCTCTCGTGCTTCCCGGCGGCCGCCGAGACGGCCAGGAGCAGTAGGAGGAGCCACCGAGCAGTCGTCGCCACCGCCATGGCCCAAAGCTATTAGGCAGCAGCTAGCTAGAATCTCTGTTCTGTTTTTCCCGTTGCCGCACTGGCTGTGCGATCTGCGCAGTGGTGGAGCGCGCTTTGGGCCGCTTGATAAGCAGCTGGGCTTGCGTGCGACGTGGGGAGACGCTGGCGCTGTGACCGTGCATGGACGAGACGTGGCGCCGTGGCGACGGAGGGTGGTGGTCGCCAGTGTCGTGGCGCGTGAGGTGTGCACCCGCTCTCAGCCACTTGGCCCGGCCTACGCGGTGAGGTGGACTACGCGCTGCGGTGAAATTTTCGACGGTCTTGTGCTGCGTTCTGTGGATATACGTGGCCTATCTAGGATTGAGAAGCAATACTTTCTCGAGCGCGGGAGGATCAGAAATCAGAACTGATAATTCACATTCCGAGCGACGTGTACTGCAAGTGAGATTCACGCAGGTTTTGGCCCAGTCTCATCGATTGTTTCTCTATTTTCCAGCGGATTCCAGCAGAGTTCCTAGAAAATTCGAAGTCTAAGAAATGAACAAACGGGGGGAACATTTGATTCGGGCCTGTAAGTGCATTCGTCCCGAAGTGGGTTTTGGATAATTAATGACAATCAAGTTGGGGACTAACAAGTCTGTTCAAGTGAATTCACAGGTGTTAGTCCATTGAAAGATTTGAATGATAAATATTTGGTGATGCAAGCGCCCTAAATTTTATATGGATGGATGACGTTTTTACTCAAGAGGACCCTATCATTTTATATTTACTTGAGTCATAGGAAACGTCGTACTATCAAGAGGGATACAAATAAGGTTGGTAATTCAAGGTCTAAAAGTGCTCAAGTCTATATTTAGGGCGTTTGGAGAGTCACCATTTCTCTCACATCACTTAGAAATGACCTTTGCTTTACCCAATCTGGCCTACCGGTAGTACTGGACTTATACGTTTTTTAAACCGGTAGTATCCGTGCTATTTTTCTCTAAAAATCGAGATTGCAAAGTTGTAGTGGTTTTTCTACTACCGGTAGTACCGGTCTCACCATCGGTAGTACCGGTGGTCACCGGTAGTAGCGCTTTTTATTAAAATTATATACCGGAAGTATCGGGCCTACTTTTCAAAAGTCGAGATCTTCGAGTTGGCAGTTTTATGTACTAGCGGTAGTACCGCTCCTGGCAGCGGTAGTACCGGTAGTAAAAATAAAATGTTTTTAGCCAAAATCGAAAGGGCTAGTTACTGTTCTCTTTTGAACTAGCAGTAGTACCGGTCCTAGGACCGGTAGTACCGGTAGTACTCTTTCTGCCCGATCTGACACCTGCAACGGTCCTTTTTGAGAGGAACCGGTAGTACCGGTGGTACTGGCAGTACTACCGGTAGTTGTTCTGAACATGAGACTATAAATACCTCTCCACTCTCTCCTTTCTCTCTCTCTTGCCTATTCTCTTCACTTACCCGACTTGCAACTGAAAAAAACCCTCTCCCACGCACAAGCTCATCTGCTCTCTCTTCTCCCTTGCTCCCAAACTTCATCCACTCAAGGATTTAAGCTAGGGACGTGAGATTAGAGTGTGGGAACTTCAATCTACGACTTGAGCACTTGGATTCCTCGTCTTGCCGGCTTGATTTGTGTTTGTTACTCTTGGGTTCTTGGAACCCTAGCCGGCTAGGCATTCTTCGTGGTTACCCGTGTTGATTCATTTGTGAGGGCACCCCGAAGTGTTTGTATTACCCTTGATTCTTAGTAAATATCTCAAGTTAGCCTTCGTGGTTGCTTGAGGGAGGAATCCTTCGTGGTGAACTCAACAACGGGGACGTAGGAACTCCTTCGTGGGGATTGCCGAACCTCGGATTAAATCTTGTGTCTTGCTGTGGTGGTAGCATCGACTATCCTTGTTCTTGTGTTCTTCGTGTTCTTCATCCCTACCCCCAAAGTTCTTAGGTTGGAGGACTCGATCTACAAGTTGGTGCGGTGAAAAGCTTCAAGAACTTCAACGCTTTCATTACTAACATCAACAAAGGGGTGGTAACCTTTGGATCTAAATTTATAGCTCATATACTCTGATTTCGTATTCGATTTAGTGGCTTCGTAGGGTACCGGAAATGCTGAAAATCTAGCATCGGTAGTACTGGTGTTGTACTACCGGTAGTACCGGTGCTACTTCCGGTCCTACTTTCGGTAGAAATTTAACTTCCGCATTTAAACTAAAAGTTTCAGGTTATCAAAATCGCCTATTCACCCTCCCCTCTAGGCCGATTAGATCCTTTCGGGGCCGACCGAGGGGCAGTCGTCGAGCATTTGTTTTTTTGTTCGGTGCAGGACGGACGGGCTAGGAAAGGAATGTCGGCCGTCCCCCGCTGTGCCGTGCGTGATCTTTTTTTTTTTTTTTTTTGAGAATTGCCGTGCGTGATCTCTTTCCTGCCCACTCAGCAGAGATGGGCTATCTCCCGTTCTTATTGGGCTTTATGCAGTGGCCTTCTGCTCGTCTTCCAAAAAAATGTTGAGTTTTTTCTAAAAAAACTTAAATTATCGAGCTTTAAAAACCTCTAAACTATGTTGATTAGGGTCGGAGGACATAGGAGGGCTGTTCAAACAATAAGCAATTATGCATGACAAAATACATATACGGCAACAATATACCCCCTCCAATCCAACATGATTTTTGTTCCCACTTTATAACGGCTCAATCCATCTTAACTTACACCAAATTATATATAAAAAAAGGTATTAACAGCTATGATGCGTAATAATTATGATTAGATAGATAACCACTTTATAGGTCCTGTCTATTTTCATAATACAGAGTATACCTCTTTTGGAGGCACACATTAATGTTGATGTATATTTTTTATAAAACGGGACAAACTTAAGAAATAACTTAGTCTAAACCTATGATGTTATTCTAAACCAAATAAAACTGAAAAACTAAAAAAGAACAGTAAATGTTATGGAGAAAAGAAAATATCATTAATTAGCCCTAGATCTCTAACCTTCCCTCCACAAGTACACCTTGTTAGTCATCGATGCTAATTTATCGAATATCATTCAATTGTTATTACTAGTAGTTAATTATGGGTTCAGTAAAATATAAAATATAACGGAACATATATTAGTAAAATCTAATCTTTCAGTAAATTTGTCCTAATATGGTAGGTAAACAAATATAGTTGAATTAGGATATTTTTTTGTCTTGTATGATTTTTCTAGAAGACATCAACAAATAAATATGACCAAAATATTTTAGCACATCTTATTATGTTAATATAGGCTATTAAGCTATGTATATTAACTATAAAACATTATAGTGATGTTAGGGGGGTGTGTGTGTTGGGGGGGGGGGGGGCGCATTGGCCCCTGACATGTTGGTGGCTGCATGATGTTTCTTGCACAACGACACATCTGGACTGGAAGGAACGCACGCCGACATGGCAGGAAAGTCTAGGAACCGGAAGCGACTGCAAGGTATATCTCGACTTTGCTTGAGGACTTTGCCTCCCTCAAACAGCCAGCTACGGCCACTGTGAGTCGAGTACCAGTAAAGTGGATGAAGCCGATGGCGGCATGGTTGAAGATCAATACTGATGCAGGGTTTGATGAAGACACCTGTACGTGGAGTACTGTGGTGGTCATCCGCAACCATTCTGGGCTGGTGGTCACAGCAGCTGCGAGATGGTATGATGGTGTGCCAGACGCTCTGTCCGCAGAAGCACTCGCGACAAAGGAGGGGGTGGAGCTTGCGTGGAGTTAGGCCTGACAAAAATTGCTAAAGGACCCCTCGGCGGTGTGATCTTCCATAGGTGGAATTTGCTTTGATATTACAGAGCTTGCTAAGTGTTTTAATGATTTCAGTGTTGAGTGGGTTAGAAGATAAGCGAACTCGGTGGCTCATGCCTGTGCTTGTACGGTGTCGGCCATAGAGGGTTTCTTTTGTTGGCTTGATGAGGTTCCGCGGTAGTTGACCGAACTCACATCCGTCGAATGTAATCCCTCTATTATATAATGAAGCTCTGTGATTGCTCAAAAAAAGAACGACACAAAAAGAGTGTTGTTTCAATTCCATAATCTTTTTTTCCTTTTTTCCATATAATAAAATCCGGCAAAAGATTTTGCTGCACTTCCAAAAAAGATCCAACGCAGATGCCAAAGGCAGAAGAGCTACCGTACGATTGTCACTTCAATTTGTAGAATCAACAACAATTACGATTGTCACTTCAATTTGTAGAATCAACAGCAATTTCACAGTTTCAGTTATTCATTATTCAAGAGCCAAATTTGTCAACGAGTGTCTTGACCCTGTTGCTGAAGATCTGCCACGGCCACGGGGCAGTAATCACAGAATTTGCCGGATTCGGCATGGTGGGAAGGTCCTTCACGTATTATACTGCTTCTCTTGAATTCTGACCATCATTTCTACAAAGGATATGTCAGGTTGTGCATGCGTTCAGTTCGCGCAGCTTTGGCGCACGTTCCCTTGCGAACTGACAAATCCGACCACATTCCCAACTCGGCAATTCGTGTTATACAATACACTAGCGTGCGTACGTACTAGCAGATCAGGTCACTGCTGGCTACTACTCAACTCAGTGGATTTCTTGAGCACATCATGTCCATCTTCCCTGTCCTCGCCGTGGTCGCCACCACCGAAGAGCTTCTCGGTGTCCTCCAGGCTCCTGCCCCTCGTCTCCGGCAGGAAGAAGAACATGAACAGCCACCCGGCAGCAGCGATGCCGGCATACAGGTAGAAGCTCCCGGCCAAGGTGATGGCCTTGTAAAGCGAGATAAAGGACATGGTGATGGCGCCGCTCATGATCCGGTTCATGGCCGTGCCGAGCGCGCAGCCCTGCGCGCGGAGCCGCAGCGGGAAGATCTCCGAGCTGTACACCCACGCGATGGGGCCCATGCCGATGGAGAAGGACGCCACGAACGTGAGCACCGCCGCGATGCTCACCCCCGCCAGCGGCGTCGCCTGGCCCTCGGGGAGCCGGTCGATGGCGTGCAGCGCCGACGCCAGCGTCACCAGCGACACCACCATCCCTCCGGCGCTCGTGAGCAGCAGCGGCCTCCGCCCAACGCGGTCGAGGAAGAACGTGGCCACCAGGATGAAGAGCGTCTTGGACGCGCCCACAGCCACGGTGGCGCCCAGGGAGTTGTTGCCCGACGTGAGCCCGGCCTTCTCGAACACCCGCGGGCTATACAGCACCACGGAGTCGATGCCGGAGGCCTGCTGGAAGAACTGGAGGCCGAGGCACGCGATCAGTATGCGGCGTACCGGCGGCGTCGGGCGGATGAGGAGGTCCCTCCACACCCCTTCGCCATGGCTGCCCTTCTTGTTCCTGCGGTCGACGATCACCACGTCGTCGGCGTCGTTGTCGCCGATGCCGTCCGGGATGCCGATGGCCTTCTTGATGTCGGCGAGCCGCTCCTCGGCCTCGGCGGGGGAGTCGGACGTCTTGGCCAGCACGCGGCGCGCATCGCTGATGCGGCCCTGCATGGCGAGCCACCGCGGCGACTCCGGCATGGCGAGGACACCCAGGGCGAGGAACAGCGGCGGGACGGCGCCGACGAGGAACATGACGCGCCAGCTGAGATGCACGGGGAGGCTGTGGAAGGCGTAGTTGGAGACGTAGCCGAGGAGCACCCCCGTGTTGATGAACACCTCCGGGAAGGACGTGAGCAGGCCGCGCGCCGACGTTGGCGCCACCTCGGCCGTGTACACGGGCGCGATCATGAGCGCGTACCCGACGCCGACGCCCGCCACGAATCGGCCCAGCATCAGGATCCCGTAGCTCGGGGCGAGCCCCATGATGAGCGCGCCCGCGAAGAAGATGGCCGCAGCCAGCACCATGGTGTACCGCCGGCCGATCCAGTCGGACGTCCGCCCCGCCGCGAGCGAGCCGACGAGCGAGTAGATGTTGATGATGCCGGCGAGGACCTCGATCTGATTGTCACTGATCTTGAGGTCCTGCTTCATGAATAGCTGCGCTCCGCTCATCACCGACACATCTGCATACATAGAGATAAAGGTGGATCAGAATCTGAGTAATAGATTGGCTACGAGCATGAGGTGCACGCACGTGGTGCACATAGGGCAACGAGTGCATGGAAATGGAATTGTATGCGTCACGCGTGCACGTACCATAGCCGAGGAGGATGGAGTTCATGGAAGCGAGGACGGCGCAGGCGAGGGCGTACTTGTTCAGAGGCGCGCGCTTTGCCGGCGCCTCGGCGGCGGGGATGCCGCCGTCGCCGGAGGCGTCATGCGGCTTGGACATGGCAAAGGCGGAAGAGACGTACTGGTGGAGTGGAGAGCGGGATGTGGCTCTCGGGACCAGTTGCTGTGTCCGGTGCCACTGTCTCTTCTCACACACTTATGGCCGGCTGGTCTTCTTTAGAAACAATGCTACGCTCCCTGCCTACTATATATTGCCGTCCTTGAGTGGAAAAAATTGCTGTGACGATGAAGATTTCGGCAGTGTGGTACTGACTTGTGGTCTAGGATTATTCTTCTTGCCGTCGATTTTGCAAGGGCTAGCAGATTACTGAGAAGAGTACGGAACTGTGGTCAAGGGCCTTAATGCTGTAAAACGACGGCTAGATTTGTTTGATCACCATCTGTGGCTGAAAAGAATAAACAACTGGGATTGAAATTTGAAAAGTATGTGGTTATGATCGATCTATCTTTTTTTTTCTCGAACACGCAGAAGAGCTGCGTATCATTCTATTAATAGAAGAAGAAAGAGTTATACATAGGTGGAACCCCCACACACACTCACTCACTCACTCACTACATGGACAAAAGATCACCGGTTAAAGAAAAGAAAACGACGACGACCAAACAAGCAGCAGTGGCACCATTAAACACAATCATTTCTATGCCGCCAAATGCACCATGCCCCTAAAATGACAAGAGAGTTCTTCTCCTTCCTTAAATCTCCACTAGCAGCCAAATCAACTTTTCTCCACCATTCATCAAAGGATTGGTCAGATGGTTGTGGGGCTAGTGATGCGACTCCAAAAACCTATCAACTGGAATCTTACAACTAGGAAAACACTTTCGAAAATAAATCCCCATGATGATTTTTCATATTCCTAAAAGAAATAGAGAAATGCTAAAGGACATTACCATTGTGGACATTAGAATTGATTTTTTAAACTAAACACTAGAATTGTTTTAATAAATATTCCAAACTACAAGCTTGTGTTAAAGAGAAAAAACATGCTTAAACGGTTTAGGCGTAGGACAATAAATCTAAACAATGAGGATCTACGGTTGTTCAGCCTAAGCTTTGGAGTCATAACCCCTTAATTGTTCTGAACGTGCTATGAACCGTATCGAGGTCCATGTGAAAAAGCAAACGAAAAGCAAAGCCGCAAAAGGCATGTTGCCTAGTTTGTCCATCCACTAGATTTCCATATTATTGTTGTCGTTGTTTCGTGCTCTGTAAAATGCTTAATCCCTGGTAATGACACCTGCCACGTGCTCTGAAATCATCATGCCATGAATCCTGGAACTGCAAATGGTCCGTCCGTTGTCGCGGTGTCACCACTTCCAAATTGCCACCCGGAGCGAGAATCAAAACGTACAGCTGTCACAGAATTTCTTCACAAACACTGAACCGAGGCATGTAATACTCTGAACAAAGCACAGCAAGACGAGTCCAAAGACTCCGTGCCAGTTTTTCTTCACCAAACAAAACCAATAATCTGTTACTACAAGGCAGCAGTAGCCAGTAGCCCGGACTGTCGAGACAGGTTTGACTGAAGGACTGAGCTCGTGGAGGAGACTAGGAGCAGTGGCTCTCTAGCCGGCCGCTTTAAGCCTTCAACTTCAACGGATCGGCATCGCCGGCGTCAACGAAAGCTACTCGCCGGGGAAACGACATGGAAAAACTGGATTGCGTTTTATTTTAACTTGCATGCTTGTCCGTTTGCAAATAATTTAAAACGTTGCCTGATTGCCTGGCCCTGTCTTAGCATGCTGTCTTGCAGATTTTCCATTACTCGCCATTGCTTTCGTGGCGATTCAGTCAGATCGCAAACGCGGACCAGCTAGTCATTGCGACTGCCGACTGGCCTTTGCAGAGCTTCAGAGTCTTGCAAACACCCCGGTTTTCCACTCGTCTTGCGTCAGAGATTGGACCCGTACCTACCTACCCGTATTGCAATCAAAGACGACGTCGTTAACTCGTTATACGTATCCTGAGCTCCTCAATCCATGTACATCAGATATCCATAGAATTCATGGATCATTCTAGACATAGATTTATGGGTTGTTTTACTTATAATTGGGATAAACAAGTAGATGATCATGGTACACCATCTTGGTGCACGAATCAGAGAGAGAACAGAGAGAGGAGAGCGAGTAGGAGTCCATACTGTCGTTGGAGAGCTTCCTTTGTTCTTTGGTGGAGTTCTGCGCTAGGGCAGCGACGGTGGTGAAGTGGTAGAGTAGTGGCGACGCCGGTGGAGCTTTCCGTCGCTGGCAGCGCCTCCCTGATCGGTAGGGTTTCACAGTGGGGTGTGGCGGCTAAGGTGAACCTCGTGTGTAGAGCCAGTGGCCCCCATCTCTTCTTATAGGCACTGTGCGACGGGGCCCACCAGCCGTCTAAAGACTGGACGCGCCCGATCAGGGCGTGAGGTCAAGGCCCAAGTAGCCGTTGGGCCATCTTGGTGAGAGATCAACCTAACATTCTCTCCCTTGATCTCATATCATTCTCATCATTCTTCAATTTCTTGCTTTAACCTTCAATTTTTATCTTTCTAACTTCTATCTCATTCCATTACAGATTAGCATATTGAGCGTGTCTCATCGTCACAGCAATTAGTGCCATTAGACTAACAGCCACAACACATTTCTATGTTTTGGAATAAAAACTCTCTTCTGGGCCTTTTATTGTCCAGAAATCATAGACTATACTATAAACTCATGTCGACTGTGTGTCCTCTGAACACACTGGGTGATAAGCCTTTAGTAAGCGGATCCGCAAGTTCTTTCTTATTACTTATATGTTCAATATCTTTAAAATGATTCTGGACTTTCTCCTTTACAACGAATACATTCATGTCAATGTGTTTGGCAGCACACTTGACCTGTTGTCATAGGAGTAAGATACTTATTTAAATGGTTTTTGCTGTTGTCAACCATTATCTATTCCGGGTATAGGTTCTCTTAACCATTTCGCCTGTCCTCTAAGCCTCATAACATACCATTGCATAACTTTGTTTCATTTATCATATCATAATTATTTCTTTGGAGTTTTTCCACAATAAAGCTCGAACAATGAGTGTTAGTGATTGTGGATTTCACTACACATCTCGCTGAACTTTCATCTTTGTATCCACAACTATTTGAGAGTACTTGATCTTCATTATTCTACACGAGGCTATTAATCTTTTTCAAGACATTCTTTATTCCAATCCAGTGATTTATATCTGGACTCGACTTCTGCCAAAACATCCTGGATACATGAACTATTTCAGGGTAAGTTCTTATTCAATTCATCAAGCTTCCAACAGCTAAAGCATATAGGATGTCCATTTGATCGATCTCATTTTGGTTCTTCAAAATATTTCAAGTTCTCAAATCTATTACCCTTGACTATAAGAACAGGCATAGGTTTTCTTTGTATGCATACTTTATTTCTTCAGAATCTTTTCTAAGTATGCCTTTATTATAGTTCTAATACCCCTCTTCTTCTCTCTCGATAAGTTTCAACTCGACAGATTCTTTATGGAGATTCTCTCTATCAGTAGATTAAAATCACTGCTAGTAAGCAAGATGTCATCAACATATAGAATTGGGAAGTGAATCTCCCATTCATAAACTTTGCATAAATGCAATTGTCCTCTATATTTTCTTCAAAACCCAAACTTTCTTTGATTCATCAATTTTAAATTCTATTTTCTAGAGACTTGCTCTAATCCTCAAATGGTTTCTTTAGGCAACATCCCTTATGTTCTTTTCTTCCATGACAAAAGCCCTAAGGTTATGCCATGTAAACTATTCACGTAAATCTCTATTAAAGAATGTCATCTCTTACATCTATCCGATGTGACTCCAAATCATAATGTGCCACTAACATTTATCATAATCAATTTATTATCTTTGTGTGATTCTTTCATCACAAGTTGCACTATATATCTTTCATCGTTCCCTCCAGAGCCACGTTACGTCTTGTAGACCCATTACAACCTACTATTTTGGCTCTATTAGGAATTTCTTCTAAATCCCGAACATCATTGGTATTTATCGATTTTATTTCATCTACCTTTATTTCTTGCCATTTGGACGAGTGAACGTCTCTCATGGCTTCTACAAAAGAGATGTGATTACCTTTCATTTGAATTTCTTTATCAACATTGACTTCATAGTCACCAAAATGATTATTTTCCTCATTCTTTGAGACCTACTAGGTTCTCATGACAGTTCTTTCATATGGGGCTGTTATTGCTCTTCATTGGCAGGAGGCAAATATCGCAAGATCCTTATTTACTTATTCATCTTCATAAAAAGCAAACAACATGTGTTGTATATTTCATACAACATCAACAGGGATTGAGCAATTTATCGCTTTCAAAATATAGTAGTGGGCATTCAATCCCTCTTCTATTCAATTCTTTAGGTATCTACATACCATGCTCCCCCAGATTACTTCTTCCTTTGTAAGAATGGTGTATCTTTAAATTTCTTATTTGGGTTTAATCTGTCATAAGTTCTTATAACGCTTTGAGCACCATTTTAGTATCTCTCACTGTGCTATCTTTCCATTGGAATCATAAAAGGTTTAGGAATCTAGCTATTTCTTTACTTAGGGGTATTATTATTATGACTGTTGTACTCCCTCAACAATCATATTCATCTTTTATAGATCACTCTTCTTCATATCATATTCATCTTCATATCATATTTATCTCTTGTTCATAATGTACATCATGCATCACATTGTCAAAAAATATAGGGGAGTATCTTTCTTAATTTTCTGTTTCTTTCTTGATTTTCTGTTTCTTAATTGATCTCACAAATCTCCCCCTCAAAATATGGCAAGAACTTTTCTGTCATAATTTTTAAACTATTCAAAATTCTTATAAATGAGAAAACTTTCATTACTTACTTCATCCACATGACTATATCATGCAAATAAAGTTACTTCATGAATCTTTTGGGAGTACACTTTCCTTATCCCACTTCAGTCATTCAGTACTTCTGCAAGTCACACTTGCATATTATTCTTGTCATTTGGTTCATATGCAACTTTCTTCTCCCGCATGTAGGATAAGTTCCGTCGATAAGTTCTGTCAAAATCTCCACTCCATGCGGGATAATTCCCCATAAAAGGGATATCAAAGCTAGAATTGACTCTCAGGGCATATTTAATTATTAAATTCAAAAATAAATTCAAATACTCTTTAACCATGCTTAATCCAACGTTGATCAAATTAAACATGTGTATAACTCATTATATTTCATATCGTAATGATTAAAATTAAAAGTTACATGATATATTACATCTCTTATCATGGTTCATAGAAGGAGTACATAAAATACATTTGTTAAACTACACTCTTATTGTTAAACTTGCACTTCTCATCTTCTAAGTCATAAGTACCTAGCTCATTTTCTTTCTGCCTTCAAGAATGAAAGCATGGAGGTCTTTGTCTGAAAAATATTCAATAATAATCATCGATAACGGTCATTAAACTTTAGAGTCTTTACTTTGTATTCTACATCACCGTTGGGCAGAAATAGAATACATTCTTCTATATTAATTCCACATCACCGTTGGGCAGAAATAGAATCAACATATAAAATTTAATTATCTTAGTAAAACATGTCTCCTCAAAAATTAAATTCTCCCGTTGGTTCGAATTTAATTAGAGGATAATCATCATTGTTGCAGCGGAAACACGAAAATAAATTCTTTTCATTTTATGAGCATTTCTTTATCTTTAAATTCATTATGATATAAAATTTATCAGAGATTCAAACATTAAATTCAAACTTGCAATATTTTCTCTTTCATATTCTAAATCACCATTGGGCAGAAATAGAATAAAATATCATTCTTCTACATTAATTCTAAAACACCGTTGGGCAGAAATAGAATCAATGCATAAATCGTAAAACATATCATGATATTGCTATTAAACAACTTTGCTCAGAAAATAATAATAATACCATAATTCACTGAATTCTATTAACTTTTCTTTAAATTAAATTCTCTCATTGGTTCGAATTCAGTTAGAAGAATCATCATGATTGCAGCGGAAACATGAAAATGTCTTTCTAGTTCATTAGCATTTCTTGATCATTGCCATTTCTTTGAGATTCTTCAAAGATCTGAACTTTAAAATTCAAAACTCATAAATGAACTTACGATATTGTTATCATCAACGTTGGTCAGAAAATAACAATATCATAATTTCTCCAAACATAAAACTAATTATTTCTCCAATTAAAATATTCCCGTTCATTCCAATTTAGCTAGAGAATGAACTTTTCATCATTCACTCAATATCTTCAACTACTCTCTAAATTAAATTCTTCCGTTGGTTCGAATTTAATTATGAGCAATAATTCCTTCAATATTCACAGTGAAAACATGAATAAAAACTTAATAATTCAATTTTTTAGAAATCGTAATTCTATGATGCTCCCTGAACAAAATTATCGTTGGATAAAATTTACACAGAAAAATTCGCATCAAAATTTGATTCAATTCATTCAAAATTCATATCAAATAAATTTCTAGAAAAAACAAATTATACTGTTCATTTAGGCCAGAAAATCGACCTTTCGGCCTGGTTTCTAGAAATCAGCCTGTGGCCCAGTTCGGCAGCACATGCGCAGTGGCCCATGGTGATGGCCCGTTCGGCCTGTTTTTTTTATTGATTGATTCTGGAAATTCAAAACATAATTCAAAAATATTACTGTTCATTCATGGGCCAAGTCCAACCATTCAGCCCATCAGCCGATTCGGCCCATGACAGCCGCGGAGGCCAACCAGCCTGGGCCGAATTCGGCTCGGTGGTGTCGGTGCATCCTGGCCGTCCATCCAGAACGGACGGCTGTCCGCCGATCTCGGCCGAACAAAACAGCGCTGCGACCGGCTCCCCCGAACCCTAACTTTCATTTCTACTCCCTTCCCCGTTTCTTCAGCAACCTCATATATCAGCAGCCGCCGCCGGCGTTGGCCACGACGGCCGGAGGAGGAAAAGGAGTCGACGGCGCCGACGCACGCCCCCTCGCCGGTGAAAACCCTAGGGTTTCATTTCCTCAGTTTGACTCTCTCTCTCTTCACCTTCTCTCCCACGCGCAGACACAGCCACCACGGCGGCGATGGCCACCATGGCGACGGAGAAGAGGTGAAGGTCCTCTCGCTGACGTGCGTGCTCGCCTAAAGCTGAGCATGCCGTCGTCGAGCGGTGCCGACGACGGCCGTTTCTGTCATCCCGAGTGTGGCAGAACCTCCTAAATCATATGGCCCACACGCATTATTATTGTCTAAACAGACTCCAAATAAAAATGAATGTGTTCCATACGACTTAAAAGGTCTGTCGGATAAATCCCGAATCATCCACGATTTTCCAAGAAGGATCAATCATTACAAAGAGACATTGCAGTATTATAACAGTTTTATACAAATAAGGTATATCGGAACGAAATAGCGGAAGGATTACAATAACATAATTTTACAAACATTTAGTTTCAAAACTTACAAACCATAAAAGTAGGGGAGTAGCGATAGATAACTTTATTACAATACCAGGCAATAAGCTCTGCCCAAGAGCCAACATCCTACTCGTTGTCACTCTCCGCAACGACTGTCATGCAGCAGGATGCGAAGCACTCCTGCTCATGGGACTCACCTGCAACAAGGGTTCAACAAACCCTGAGTACAAAAGTACTCAACAAGACTGACCCGACGAAAGAAAAGGGGTGAAGACTCAGAAAATACAGGCTAGAGGGACAAGGTAAGGCTTGCAAGAGATAAGGATTTTTTTGAAAAAGCATTGACAGAAAGTAAAGTTGTCTTGCTCTAGATCCAGATTACCAACCAACTTCATTTTGATATCTTATCATCATTCAAGTTGTTACTACGATGATGAACACCGATCGAGTCTTCTTCTCCGAGAAGCAACGGCGATTCGAATCCATTTTTATACCTAGCTGGGACCTAGGTCACTGATATACAGGAGACTCTAACTCCTAAGCATATCAGATGAACCGATATACCGGGATAACAACTGCAGCTATATATCACCACATAATACACATGAGCACTTCGACCTAGCGTACCGATATACGTGGAAACTTAAACCCATAGTATAACACACTATAAAATATGTGGGGACTCTAGCCCACTATATATCACTCCATGACATACGTAGGGACTCTGGCCCACTGTATACCACTTCATGCATGTGGATTTTCTAATTTCTTGATATCACCAGTTCACCCTCGACACGGGACCTAGGGCATCAACAGATGGAAACACTACAGATGGACTCCTTTCCCAATGCAAGTTAGCCGTCCGGACTCGATTTATTAACTATTATCACGTTTCCACAGATAAAGCCATCCTCATATTTTTCATTCTTTTACTTTTTGATAACCTAACTTATTAAGCAGGGCTAAGCATTACTATGTAGATTTCAAATAATAGGTAACAAGGAATATGGAAATAAGACAGGTAATGCAATTTGTGGGTTTCACTCAACTCCTATTACTTAATGCAACATTTCATAACTGAAGCGATAAAACTTTTATAAAACAAAGGTAGGGTTGGAATGCATTCGGGGCTTGCCTTGGTATTCGGGGTAGACGGTCTCGAGCTCTGGATCAACTCCCGATTCCTGAATCTACTCTTCCTTGGGATCTGGTGCGACAATGTTAAACTCTCTGTTAACGAAAACTACACGAGAAAATGATATGCTTCAACATGTTGGAATAGTAAACATGATGCTCGATGGATGCATGACCAGATTAAAGGCTTGAGTACAACTTTCCTTCACGATAAAGTTGCATGCCAACAAAACTTATTCACTAAGTTCGTTAGGGTTAACTACATCTTTAAAGAAATTTATTTAAGCACATGAAATAACGTCGATTAAACCCTAATAACATGATCCAGGTAAGAGCAAATAATTAATTACAGTACCAAGGGTCATTAAGTTTAATAACCCAAGGTCATCAATCAATTCCAAAGTCAAACAAACCCTATAATGATTAAACTTTATTTAAAGGGATTAATTAATTAATTAAAGGCATAAAATAAAGGCATAAAATTAAAGTTTTCTAATTAAGCTTAAAATTTTATTTTAAAAAGCCCTTGGCCTAATTAGATGGTAAAATAAATTTCAGAAATAAAAGCCAATTATTTTATTTATTAAAAATCATTGAAGGTGCATTTTTCAATTAAAAGAGCTAATTTTAACTTATGCAAAAATACTCAAATTTGAAATTTTATATTTTTTATAGGTAGATAACATCATAAAGAGCTTACCTATAAATTTTTAGAATTTTTGGAGCAACACATAAATTACTATGATTTTTCAAAGAAAATAGCATTTAAATCATTTTATGGAAATAGAAAAAGAAAATGGAACAGTGTCTCCGCACTGACCGACGGCTTGCCGGCGATTTCTCACCGTCGGCGAGGTCTCGGGCCACGGGGTTGGCACCTACATGATCACCTCGACACGGCGAGCAAGCTGAGCTAGCTAATGTGGCGGCGGAGCGACGGCGATACCTACGCCGGCGATCATGGCAGCTCGGCTCACCGGAGCTATTTCCAGGGACGGCGAGTGCACGGGCACACACAGGGTACACGGGCGAATGCAGTGTTCAGCAAAATGAAGCTATTCCCAGCCCCCAGCTCCGACGGCTACACGCGCGACGGCACTAGCAAGGTCATGCCGACGGCGAGCTACGGCGGCCGGCCACTACGGTGCAAAACAGGTGAAAATGAAGGCATGGAGGGGCGCAGGAGCTCACCACGGGCACGGTGCGCATGTTGGTTGACTGGAAAACGGTCAGAGGCGAGCTACGGTTGGCGGCGCTGATGGCGGCGGCGGACTCCGGTGGCAAGGTCGGCGTCCCGGTGATCCCTGTGCACCAACGGACTGTCAAAGGTGTGCATAAGGAGCAGGAGAAGACGAAGAACATGATGGGGAGGTTAAAGAGAATAAATAACTTACCCTCATAGCGGTAGCCGGCGAAAAAGCTCACGGCGGCTCGACGACCGGCCGCGAGGAAGATGACGGCGTGCGGGTGCTACGGGCGACGAGGGCGGGCACTAGCTGGCTCGAAAGAAGCACAAGGTTGAGATGGAGCTTCTGGCAAGAACAATCGAGCAGTGGTGAATCAACGGCGGTGAATTTGACGGCGGAGGACGGTCGTCGGCGGCGGCAGAAGGAAAAGAAAGAAGACGCCGACGGCGGCCACGCCTATATATAGGGCGGGGTGGAGGTGCGAGCTGGTGACACGCGGCGGTGAAGCTTCGTCCACGGAGGTGAGCTGGCAGCTGCGACACGCCGGTATGGCACCGGTGGACGGCGGCGCAGCTTGAGAAGCCGGCCATGGCGGCCACCAATAGGTTTCGATGTTGTTCAAGCCAATTATAGAAATGCCACTCGATTAAAATAACAAATTACTCCAAAATTTATATAGGAATTTGAAAATCTCCAATAAAAAAATTTGCATAACTTTTCAAGAGCTACATTTTTCATTTAACTGGCATCCTCAAATTCTATATAGATTTAGAATTATGAATTCAAATTCAAAAGGGGAATAATACCCTAGAAAACAATATTTGAAATTACTTTCAATTTTTCAATAAAAATTAAAAATCTTAAAATCTTTGAAATGTTCAAATTTTAAAACCAAACATTTTTCATATATAAATTTTTCCCAAATTATGCATAATTTTTGAATTATAGTTTTAAAATCAAAGGGGGACAATTGCTGGAAAACTGTATTTTCAAATTCATTTGAAATTATTTTTGGAAACTTGAAAAACTTTATATACCATTATTGTAGCTCTTGTCAAGATCTACAAATCATATTTTTAGAGTATACCCAAATTCTTTGTAGATTTTGAATTATCAAAAAGGAGATAAAACCAGCTTTTGAAATAAAGGGTTTTTGAAACCGAATTCAAACTCGATTTGGTTTCTATATTAATTGGTTGGTCATTAGTGATCACAAACATCATCCAAGGACACTTTTAGGTCCAAGACCCAATGACCCCTTGGTTGATCAAGTTGACTTTTGAAAAGACATTTTATAGCTTTCTAATTTGAATTTAAATTTGAATCGCAAGACTCGGGAATAAGCTTTGAAATCCAAATTCATCTTCAAATATGGAAATCACTTTTAGGGTTGAACTTAGATTTATATACTATGCTTGACACTAGTGTAAACATAGTTTACACCTCAAGTACATAGAATATAAACTAAGTATTTGAGGTGACATTCAAAAGTAGGGTTTTATGATTTTATGTGACACAACATTGCATAAACACAAGCAACCTATAAAATATAAACTTGTTTTAGTTAATGCATATCAAAGGCGAACTAATCATGAATGCTTTGCAATGCATATGATGACATGGCAGGTTTTAGTTAATATAACACCAGAGGTGTTACAGCCCTTCCCCCTTAAAGAAATCTCGTCCCGAGATTTAAATCCTTGAGTAACGTAATGAAAAAGGAAATGTGTCAAGAAACACACTTCAACTAAATACATAAGGAAAAGGGGTTTTACAACTCACACTAAAGAAGTTACAACTCATAGAGGGGATTGTAGCTTAGATAGAAGCGTAAAATTCCGGGAAGTTCTCCAACAAATAATCTTCTGATTCCCAAGTAGCTTCTTCTTCTGAATGTTGATCCCATTGTATCTTATACCACTTAATGGTTCTGCTTCTAGTGACTTGGTCTTTCTGATCTAACACTTGAATTGGATACTCAGAATAAGTCAAGTCAGGTTCAAGTTTAATTCCTTCAACATCAACAACTTTATCCGGCACTCGAAGACACTTCTTGAGTTGGGATACATGGAACACATTGTGTACGGCCGACAATTGTTTAGGTAGTTGCAAACGATATGATACCTTCCCAATTGGCACCAAAATCTGAAATGGTCCAATATGTAATGAGGTGCTAACTTTCCTTTGACTCCAAACCGAGTAACTTCTTTCATTGGTGACACCTTTAAATATACATAATCTCCCTTATTGAACCACAATGGTTGACACCTTTTGTCCGCATAACTCTTCTGACAAGACTGGGCTACTCTCAGGTTTTGCTGTATCTGCTTAACCTTTTCTTCTTTTTCTTTTACAAGATCAACTCTGAAGAATCTTCTTTCTTCAGGTTCTGACCAGTTTAATGGGGCTCTACATCTGCGACCATATAATGCTTCAAAGGGTGCCATTTTGATACTTTCTTGATAACTATTGTAAGAAGAAAATTCTGCTAAGGGAAAACACTCATCCCATTTCTCTGGAAAATTAAGAACACATGCTCTTAACATATCTTCAAGTATTTGGTTCACTCTTTCAGTCGTACCTCCTGTTTGTGGATGGTAGGCTGTACTGTGTAAAAGATCAGTACCTAATGAATTATGCAATTGCTTCCAGAATTTGTTGATGAACTGCGTGCCTCAATCTGACACAATAGTCTTTGATACACCATGAAGATTAATGATATGTTCAAAATATAGTTTGGCATATTGCGAGGCTAAATTTGTACTTTGAACTAGAAGAAAATGTGTGGATTTTGTGAGTCGATCCATTATGATCCAAGTTGAATCAAAACCTCTTGCTGTCCTGAGTAGATCCACTATAAAATCCATACTAATATCTTCCCATTTCCAAGCTGGAATGGGTAATGGTTGAAGTTCTCCTACTGGTTTCAAATGCACAGCTTTGACTTTCTGACAGGTATCACATTGAGCCACATACTTAGCAATTTCAATCTTCATCTTAGTCCACCAAAATTTCTGTTTTAAGTCATGATACATCTTATTACTTCCTGGGTGAATGGAAAACTTTGAAAGATGTGCTTCATCTAGGATCTTTTGGCGTAGCTCAGGAACCTTTGGTATGACCAAACGATTCTTATACCATAAGACATCTGCTTCATCAATTGTGAAACAAGAAACCTTTTCTTTTCTAACTTTCTTTTTGATATGCTTAATTCCTTTATTACTTCTCTGGGCAGCAATAATTTGATCTTTGAGTGTTGACTCAACCGTAATATTGGACAAACTACCATGTTGCACCATTACTATGCCCAACTTTTCTATTTCATGACATAAAGAAATGTCTAGAGGTTTTACTGTTAAGCAATGGCAATGACCCTTTTAGCTAAGAGCATCAGCAACTACATTTGCTTTACCAGGATGGTAATATATTTCCAAATCATAATCATTGATTAGTTCTAACCACCTTCTTTGCCTCATATTTAACTCATCTTGAGTAAAAATGTATTTCAAACTCTTGTGATCGCTATAGATATTACATTTGTTGCCCCACAGATAATGTCGCCATATTTTCAATGCATGGACAACAGCTGCTAACTCTAAATAATGTGTTGGATAATGCTTCTCATGTTTCTTCAATTGTCGAGAAGCATAAGCAATAACTCTCCCTTCTTGCATTAACACACATCCAATACCAATACCAGAAGCATTACAATAAACATCAAATGGCTTCTCGATGTTTGGTTGTGCTAAGATGGGAGCAGTGGTCATCGACTTCTTCAATTTCTGAAATGCCTCTTCACATTCAAGTGACCAAACAAACTTAACATCATTCTTTAACAACTCGGTTATGGGCTTGATATTTTTAAGAAATCAGGTATGAAACGACGGTAATAACCCGCCATTCCCAGAAAATTATGAACTTGATGCACTGTTTTTGGTGGTTTCCAATCAAGTATATCTTGTACCTTGCTAGGATCAATAGCAACACCTTTATGTGATAAAACATGTCCAAGAAATTTCACTTCTTTCAACCAAAACTCGCACTTACTAAACTTAGCATATAATTGATGTTCTCTCAGGCGTTGCAGAACAATTCTGAGGTGTTCAGCATGTTCTTCTTTATTTTTGGAATATATCAAAATATCATCAATGAAGACTACCACAAACTTATCAAGTTCTGGCATGAACACTGAGTTCATCAAGTACATAAAATAAGTTGGTGCATTGGTGAGTCCAAAAGACATGACCAAATACTCATATAGACCATACCGAGTGGTAAAGGCAGTCTTTGGAATATCTTACGGGCAAATCTTAATTTGATAATACCCAGATCAAAGATCAATCTTGAAAAACACCTTTACCTCCGCTAATTGATCAAAAAGCAGATCAATGCGGGGTAGAGGATACTTATTCTTGATTGTTACCTCATTCAAGGGACGATAATCCACACATAACCTCAAACTTTTATCTTTCTTTTTCACAAGAATTGCAGGACATCCCCAAGGTGACGAACTAGGTCAAATAAAACCTTTATTCCATAACTCTTGCAATTGAGTATTAAGCTCTACTAACTCAGGTGGTGCCATCCGATAAGCTCTTTTGGATATTGGAGCAGTACTAGGCTTAAAATCAATTCTAAATTCCACCTTTCTATCAGGAGGTAAACCCGGTAACTCATCAGGAAACACATCAGGAAACTCACAGACCACTGGTATATCTTTGATCTCTTTTATAGAAGTTGCACATACCTTTTCGACATTCCTCTTAAGTGTTGGAAGTTGGATAATAAGTTGAGATTTCAATTAGGTATGTTTATTCTCACTGTTCTATTCAGGATGTCTATCACAGCACCATGTTGTTTCATCCAATTCATACCTAGGATCACATCTATATCTTGATCCATTAATATTATCATATCAGTGGGAAAAATATACCCACCCAAACTTATAGACACACCATGTACCATTTCTTTAGTACACATACGCCCCCAGGCGATTGTATAAAGAATTGTTCTTTCGTCCCCATCGTTGGTATTTCATGTGTCTTAACAAATGTACCATTGATGAATGTATGGGATGCACAAGAATCGAAAAGCGGAATTGCAGGATGATCAGCAATAGGGAACGTACCCATCATGATGGGTTATCCTTCTGGAATTTCCAACCTGAGTGTAGAACACCTTGCCAACCTTCTTCTCATTCTTATTATTCTGCACCTTCTAATTTCCTGTCCTATTCTGATGTTGTGATTGTTGTTGTGGTGCAAAGGTTCTGGGGACATAAGAATTATACGGCCTCAGATGCGGGCAGTTCCTTGAGTAATGGCCAGGCTTACCACAATTATAGCATGGGAAGATTGGTGGCTGGAAATTAGGGTTATGAATACCAGGGGCATTCGGCTGTCGTGGATAGGAAAGAGTAGCAGCAGGATGGACAATTGTCTACTGCTGAGCTTGGTATTGTGGTGGACGGTAAGAAGGACGAAAATGGTTTTGAGAATGATAGATTATTTTCTGGCGCTTTTGATTGCCCCCAGAAAATCCCGATGTCACACTTTTCTTCTTTTTAGTCTCCAAATGCTGACGGTTCTTTTCTTCAAAAGATATAGCAATGTTCACTGTCTCATGAAAAGTGGAATTTGGATTCCCCGTCATCATCCTCTGAATCTTGCTATTCAGACCCCTGAGGAAACACTCCTTCTTCTTACGGTCAGTACTAACTTGGTCAGAAGCATATTGGGACAAGTGATTGAATTTGCCAAAATACTGCATAACTGACATATCACCTTATCGCAGAGAAAGAAACTCTTCAAGCTTTATGGTCATGATTCCCTCAGGAATAAAATGTGCATGGAAAGCTTCACAAAACTCAGCCCAAGTAATATGATGACCTTCAGGCTGAGCAGCGATAAAGTTAACCCACTAGGCTCCTGCAGTGCCTCTCAACTGCTGAGCTGCAAACATGGGTTTCTAATATTCGGTACATTCAATTAACCTGAACTTCTGCTCCATAGTGCGGAGCCAATCATCTGCCTCCATAGGTTCATATACTCTGGTGAAGACAGGAGGACATGTGTCGGTAAAATCCACATAGGTGGTTTCATTCCTATTATTCCGACCATGATTCCCCTGATGTGCATTTTGATTCTGATTCTGGGCCATCATGGTGGTTGTATTGACTAAGGCCGCAACTGCATCGGCCAGGGTTGGTGGAACTGGTGGAGGATTCGGAACATCACCTCCATCATGAGATGGATTGGCAGCATCACGGGATCGAGTATGAGCAGGTATCTGTTGATAAACAAACTATACTTTATTCATAAAACTTTATTGGATTTCATAAGCGGATATTACAAACGTGCAACACACTTATGATACATTATTTTTGTTACAACCGTCTGCACTCCGGCAAGACTTCCCACACCTACTAGGTTTCAGAAAGCAGGGAAAAGATACATTACACATCTCACTATCCAAACTCCTTAATCATCCTCCTCACTGGGATCCATGGGAATTACATCCTCCTCTTCTGGATCCTCTTCCTCTTTTGGCTCTTCTTCCACTATCTCTAGATCTTCTTCTCCATAAGATCCTCTTCATTTTCATTTGCCACACCATCTGGTTTTCTTCTTCCTCATCGATGACATCATCATCAGCGGACTCTATTTCTTCAGGATCTTCCTCTTCCTCATCCTGACCCATCACAAGACCAAGATCATCTTGGGCTACCTGTCGTTGATATTCAAGATACAATAGGTTATTCAGCCTCACACACTCATCATCAGCTTCCTTGGCATATTCCTCCAACTCTTCCACATAATCCTCAAGTTCTTGTATACGCTCATTTGCGGCGTCTTCTCGTGCCCAAGCATCATTTCTTTGGTGTTTCATATACCTCCGAGATTGCCTTAACTGAGTAGCGATAGATAACTTCATTACAATACCAGGCGATAAGCTCTGCCTAAGAGCCAACATCCTACTCGTCGTCACTCTCTACAACGACTGTCATGCAGCAGGATGCGAAGCACTCCTGCTCATGGGACTCACCTGCAACAAGGGTTTAACAAACCCTGAGTACAAAAGTACTCAACAAGACTGACCCGATGAAAGAAAAGGGGTGAAGACTTAGGAAATGCACACTAGAGGGACAAGGTAAGGCTTGCAAGAGATAAGGATTTTTGCGGAAAAGCATTGATAGAAAGTAAAGTTGTCTTGCTCTAGATCTAGATTACCAACCAACTTCATTTTGATATCTTATCATCATTCAAGTTGTTACTACGATGATGAACACCGATCAAGTCTTCTTCTCCGAGAAGCACGGCGATTCGAATCCATTTTCATACCCAGTTGGGACCTAGGTCACTGATATACAGGAGACTCTAACTCCTAAGCATATCAGATGAACCGATATACCGGGATAACAACCGCATCCATATATCACCACATGATACACATGAGCACTTTGACCCAGTGTATCGATATACGTGGAAACTTAAACCCACAGTATAACACACTATAAAATATGTGGGGACCCTGGCCCACTATATATCACTCCATGACATACGTGGGGACTCTGGCCCACTGTATACCACTTCATCCATGTGGATTTTCTAATTTCTTGATATCACCAGTTCACCCTCGACACGGGACCTAGGGCATCAACAGATGAAAACACTACAGAGGGACTCCTTTCCCAATGCAAGTTAGCCGTCCGGACTCGATTTATTAACTATTATCACGTTTCAACAGATAAAGCCATCCTCATCTTTTTCATTCTTTTACTTTTTAATAACCTAACTTATTAAGCAGGGCTAAGCATTACTACACAGATTCCAAATAACAGGTAACAAGGAATATGAAAATAAGACAGATAATGCAATTTATGGGTTTCACTCAAGTCCTATTACTTAATGCAACATTTCATAACTAAAGCGATAAAACTTTTATAAAACAAAGGTAGGGTTGGAATGCATCCGGGGCTTGCCTTGGTATTCGGGGTAGACGGTCTCGAGCTCTGGATCAACTCCTGATTCCTGAATCTGCTGTTCCTTGGGATCTGGTGCGACAATGTTAAACTCTCCGTTAACGGAAACTATACGAAAAAATGATATGCTTTAACATGATGGAATAGTAAACATGATGCTCGATGGATGCATGACCAGATTAAAGGCTTGAGTACAACTTTCTTTCACGATAAAGTTGCAAGCCAACAAAACTTACTCACTAAGTTCATTAGGGTTAACTACATCTTTAAAGAAATTTATTTAAGCACATGAAATAACATCGATTAAACCCTAATAACATGATCCAGGTAAGAGAAAACAATTAATTACAGTGCCAAGGGTCATTAAGGTTAATAACCCAAGGTTATCAATCAATTCCAAAGTCAAACAAACCCTATAATGATTAAACTTTATTTAAAGGGATTAATTAATTAATTAAAGGCATAAAATAAAGGCATAAAATTAAAGTTATATAATTGAGCTCAAAATTTTATTTTGAAAAGCTCTTGTCCCAATTAGATGGCAAAATAAATTTCAAAAATAAAAGCCAATTATTTTATTTATTAAAAATCATTGAAGGTGGATTTTTTAATTAAAAGAGCTAATTTTAACTTATGCAAAAGTACTCAAATTTGACATTTTATATTTTTTCTAGGTAGAGATCACCGTAAAGAGCTTACCTATAAATTTTCAGAATTTTTAGAGCTATACATAAATTACTATAATTTTTCAAAGAAAATAGCATTTAAATTATTTTCTAGAAATGGAAAAAGAAAATGGAACATTGTCTCCGCGCTGAACGACGGCCCGCCGGCAATTGACCGGCGATTTCTCACCGGCGGCGAGGTCTCCGGCCATGGGGTTGGCACCTACACGATCACCTCGACACGGCGAGCAAGCTGAGCTAGCTAATGTGGCGACGGAGCGACGGCGATACCTACGCCGGCGATCATGGCGGCACGGCGGAGCTCCTACACGGCGGCTCGGCTCACCGGAGCTATTTCCGAGGACAGTGAGTGCATGGGCACACGCAGGGTACACGGGCGAACACGATGTGCAGCAAAATGAAGCTATTCCCAGCCCCTAGCCCCAACGGCTACGCGCGCGGCGGCGCTGGCAAGGTCGTGCTGACGGCGAGCTACGGCGGCCGGCCACTACGGTGCAAAACAGGTGAAAATGAAGGCATGGAGGGGCGCAGGAGCTCACCGCGGGCACGGTGCGCACGTTGGTTGACTGGAAAACGGTCGGAGGCGAGCTGCGGTCGACGGCGCTGATGGCGGCGGCGGACTCCGGTGGCAAGGTCGGCGTCCCGGTGATCCCTGTGCACCAACGGACTATCAAAGGTGTGCATAAGGAGCAGGAGAAGACGAAGAACATGATGGGGAGGTTAAAGAGAATAAATAACCTACCCTGGTAGCGGTGGCCGGCGAAAAAGCTCGCGGCGGCTCGGCGACCGGCCGCGAGAAAGATGACGGCGTGCGGGTGCTACGGGCGACGAGGGCGGGCACTAGCTGGCTCAGAAGAAGCGCAAGGTTGAGACGGAGCTTCTAGCAAGAACAATTGAGTAGCGGTGAATCGACGACGATGAATTTTGATGGCGGAGGACGGTCGTCGGCGGCGGCAGAAGGAAAAGAAAGAAGACGACGACGGCTGCCACGCCTATATATAGGGCAGGGTGGAGGTGTGAGCTGGTGACACGTGGCGGTGAAGCTTCGTGCACAGAGGCAAGCTGGCGGCTGCGACACGCCGGTATGGCACCGGTGGACGGCGGCACAGCTTGAGAAGCCCGCCATGGCGGCCACCCATAGGTTTCAATGTTGTTCAAGGCAATTATAGAAATTCCACTCGTTTAAAATAATAAATTACTCTAAAATTTATATAGGAACTTAAAAATCTCCAAAAATAGAATTTGTATAACTTTTCAAGAGCTACATTTTTCATTTAACTAGCATCCTCAAATTCTATATAGATTTAGAATTATGAATTCAAATTCAAAAGGGGAATAAAACCCTAGAAAACAATATTTGAAATTACTTTTGATTTTTCAATAAAACTTGAAAATATTAAAATCTATGAAATGTTCACCTTTTCAAACCAAACATTTTTCATATATAAAGTTTTCCCAAATTATGCATAATTTTTGAATTATGGTTTTAAAATCAAAGGGGGACAATTGCTGGAAAACTATATTTTCAAATTCATTTGAAATTCTTTTTGGAAACTTGAAAAACTTTATATACCATTATTGTAGCTCTTGTCAAGATCTACAAATTATATTTTTAGAGTATACCCAAATGCTTTATAGATTTTGAATTATCAAAAAGGAGATAAAACCAGCTTTTGAAATAAAGGGTTTTTGAAACCGAATTCAAACTCAATTTGGTTTCTTAATTAATTGGTTGGTCATTAGTGATCACAAACATCATCCAAGGGAATTTTTAGGTCCAAGACCCAATGACCCCTTGTTTGACCAAGTTAACTTTTAAAAAGACATTTTATAGTTTTCTAATTTAAATTTAAATTTGAATCGCAAGACTCGGGAATAAGCTTTGAAATCCAAATTCATCTTCAAATATGGAAATCACTTTTAGGGTTGAACTTAGATTTATATACTATGCTTGACACTAGTGTAAACACAGTTTACACGTCAAGTACATAGAATATAAACTAAGTATTTGAGGTGACATTCGAAAGTAGGGTTTTATGATTTTATGTGACACAACATTGCATAAACACAAGCAACCTATGAAATATAAACTTGTTTTAGTTAATGCATATCAAAGGCGAACTAATCATGAATGCTTTGCAATGCATATGATGACATGGCAGGTTTTAGTTAATATAACACCAGAGGTGTTACACCGAGGAGGGGTCCGTTCGTCGCCGGGACCCGAGGACACCGGAGCCAAGGCCCTCGGCGGATCCAGATCCAGGTGAGTCCCTTCTAGTCCCTTCGGATTTCTTGGTTCTTGGATTTGTTTTCTTGGCACAATTCATAGTTAGGGTTTCGTCGATTTGGGGTTCAAGTTCGTCCTGATCCATTGGGATCGATTGGGGTTTCTTAGGTTTTCGTTCTTCCCCGATCGGTCGGATCGGTGTGTTCATGTTCATCTTGAGTTTGGGTTCATAGTTCGTGGTTGGGTTCGTGTTGGTGTTCGGTTTCAGGTAGGTTAGGGTTCCGTGTTCTTCGGTTTCCCCTTCCCTGTCTTCGATCTACACTGGATCATTCCTATTCATGTGGGTGGGGTAGAGATAGGGTTCGAGTTTGCAATTCGATTTCATGGTCTTCTTGCCCCTTCCTTTACCCTCCCCCAATCCGAACTGAATCGGATTTCCTACCCTAAAACAAAATCTAAGACCTAGTTTGGCTCTGATACCATTGATAGAATTTATAGATCGTTCTAGGTGTAGATTCGTGGGTTGTTTCACTTATAATTGGGATAAACGAGTAGATGATCATGGTGCACCATCTTGGTGCACGAATCAGAGAGAGAACAAAGAGAGGAGAGCGAGTAGGATTCCATACCGTCGTTGGAGAGCTTTCTTTGTTCTTTGGTGGAGTTCTGCCCTAGGGCAGCGACGGTGGTGAAGCGGTAGAGCAGTGGCGACGCCGGTGGAGCTTTCCGTCGCTGGCAGCGCCTCCCTGATCGGTAGGGTTTTACAATAAGGTGTGACGGCTGAGGTGAACCTCGTGTGTAGAGCCAGTGACCCTCACCTCTTTTTATAGACACCGTGCGACGGGGGTCCACCAGCCGTCTAAGGACTGGACACCCCCGATCAGGGCGTGAGATCAAGGCCCAAGTGACCGTTAGGCCATCTTGGTGAGAGATCAACCTAACAATCCCGAATTAGCGTCCTGCTTGCTGAATCCTGCAAGGCATTCTTTTTCCAACGCAGCTGTCAAGAATGCAGGCAATCATGGCCAGAGAGAGACGCACGCACGAGGCAAGAAGAGAGGCACCTTCTTGTTTTGATGCTGGCTATCCCTCTCTGTTCCTGGCGTGTAAAGCCGAAAGCTGATTTTGAAACGGAGCAGGACAGGCACCGCCGCGCGTGCCAGAGCTAGTGCACTGCACGCACCCGTGTTATAGGAAGAAGAACGACACAAGTACGTACACGAGTACAGCCTGCAGCCACCAGTTCAAAGTTCAACGGAGACGAACGTCTCTGGCGAGGGCCTCCAGGCTCCATCTACATTGACCGGAGACGGCCCTGCACGAAGCTCCTGTGCCATTGGGACAGAGTGTTCAAGGATGACGGCCTCAGATTTGCCGTATGGGACGTGTACCGCCTTCTGTCCTTACGTCCCCGGTTTTCGCCTGGATGGGTCTGGAGATAATAAGGACGGAAAGAGAGTTGCATTCTCAGTGACCAAATTGATCGATCGGAGGACAGCACGACAGAGGCACACACGGCGGCGCCATGTACCGGCGGCGCCATGATGGCCGTAGCATTACCTGACAGGCTGACTTGGACAAGAGACTGGCAGCATCAGCTGAAGACACTGCGACTGCCGACTGGCCTCTGACTCAATTCCTTTTAAGAAGGCTTGGATTAGGGTGGGTTAATTAATTAAGGCATGCATGTTTAGACTGGTGTGGATTTGGTTTGGATCCTGTCCCATTGCCAGGTTGAGTTGGAAGGCCGGTGCCATCTCCAATATTGCTCAGACAAAGACTTGGCAGGGTCAAATTGCCTGTTTCGAATTTCACTCTGCTGCCCCTCCCCTTCTTTATTGTATCTGGAGAGGTACAGCTTATGTAGTGCTCAAATGGTGGCCTCTTTTCCTCCCAAATGCCCAAATTCAAAATTCAGAACGCTCTCTACACAAGGCTGAAAAAGGTAGGAAAAACTTTCATAATTGGCTCACCTTTTTGCAAATTATGCATAGGACACTGTTATTAAAAAAATAGCAGTTATAAGTAACAAGGGCCATGGAGTTGCTTATTCTACTAGGTTGGAAAAACAACTAGAAATAGTTGGAATATTTTTGGTAGGAACTGAACTACTAGCAGTTATATAAACTAAGAAGTGGAGTAAAAGTGTAAAACTATGGTACTGGACCATTGGTTACATGTAACTGATCTATTAATGACTACATAAATGCTGAAGGGGCTTTGAGCATATATTCAGATACATTATTGATAAGAGAAATTTTATAATGGTCGGGGAGGCATCAGGAAGCATTCGATATGTCTATGATTTATGAGTCTATAATATCAAAAGCGTTGAGAGGCATCAAGAGGCGTTTGATGTATCTATGATAGGTAAGCCACGTGCGTCGTAACGCCTCCAAATTTAAGAAAAATTAGGACTCCAAATAAAGAAGTGATAATTGCTTTTTCGTAGTTTATTTTTTTAACCAAAGGTAAAACCATATAATCATAATTTTGATAATAATATTTTTTGACTAGTATTATTATCAAAATTATGATTGTACGGTTTACCCTTGATTAAAAAAATAAACTACGAAAAAGTAATCATCACTTCTTTATTTAGAGTTCTAATTAGGTTGTATGATTAAGTACTATATTTAGATGAATATTTTTTTTAGAAAAATAAATATTTTAGTCTTATTAGGTTCGTTCCTTGTTAGGGTTTATACGTCCCGCCGGCGGCGGCCGTTCCCGTTGCCGGGAGGGGTGCGGGTGGCGACGGCCTCGTGGCACTCTGATGAAGTTCTGCAACAGCCTACACGGCTTGTGTGTCTTCAAACCTACTAGAGATTTCCCGACTGTCTGTCTATGACATCAAGCATCTGATGAAGTTCTGCAACAGCCTACACGGCGGGCTGAACAAGCTCGCTGAGCTACTCGATGTGGAGCGCGTAAGGGAGTCTCATCAGGCTGGGTCCGATAGCCTGGTCCCGTCCTGTGCATTCTGGAAGCTCAACGATTCATTCTTCGCGGGGTCAACACAGAGAAATATGCAGGTGTGCTGTACGGGCTCAATGCAGAAAATGGTGTTAGTGCACGTTGAGGGGTCTTACTCTCTTTGAATTTTAGCTCTGTGAATGGATTGATTTAGGTCAGAAAAGGGTGACAAGTGTGCAAGAGGGCTCACTGAAAGATCAAGTCTGTAGGTTAAGTCTGTCTCACTCATTTGGGTGTATTTGGGATGTAGTGTTCTTCGGTTGCTCATTACTGAAATACTTATTTCTCTTTTCTCTTTCAGCTTTGCTTTTTGCTCTCATTTTCTCTTTTCTCCCAAGCAAAATACTAACACTCGATTAAACATACTAAAAGATGACATCTGAGAATTAAGCCATGATAATTGCCACAATTGTCGTACCACACGTAGTCCAATTAAAATTTCTTTATCTTCATAGCAAAAGAATCGGAGGGCGATATCACAGGCATGTGTGTGCAAAAGTGCTGATTGAATACAGAGATCTTATAATTACGGGCTTAGCGGGCTGCGCTCGCCAAGCGCTCCTCTCGTAGCTCGTTTTGATGAGTAGTAGACTGATCAGCCTAACATGGATAGAAGTGAAGTGGTCACTCTTAAGCGTACCCTGAGTGTAGTAATAGGCCTAACATGATTGCCAAAGTGGGCCTATCGGTCCCATGTCCCGCAAGAGTGATGAACCACTAGCCCTAGTATGATAGAAACTAAGCCGTCACTCTCTTGTGTCGCTCAAGTATACTAATAGGCCAACACGATAGTAATTTGAACCGAAAGCCCTAACCAAGTGTGAATTTGAGTTTTTCTATTTTAAGGTCCGGCCTTTTATTAGAAATTAGTATTGGCAAATATAAAAAGACTTAAATTTCAAATTACATGATTTTAAAAAAAATAGGTTTGCAAAAAGAAAAGTTCTAAACATGTAACGGAGACGTAACATGATCAGGACCGTCTTAGCTGTAAAACAGGATGAATAAATAGAAAATTAAAATAAATAAAATTAAGAATTGATTGGATTCAACCCATGACCTCCCAAATCCCATTCAACCTCCTTTTCCACTACACCCTTTAGTCATTTATGTCTATGTTTCATTTATATTTCATACATATGAATATAAACCGAGTGTAAATTGATTGTTTAATGCTCTAAACGAATTCAAATAAAAAATTTGTCAACTACAAAGTTTTATAACTTTTAGAGATCTATAATTTTTGTTTTGATGGTTTCTCCATCCGATAAATAGATAATATCGTTGTTCACAAATTTTACATATGGTCCCGTGGGGTTCCATAAACTATAAAAGAGTTATGTAAATTTATAAACAATATTAGTTTTACTTTGTCATATTAAAAATGACCAAAATAAGATCTGTACATATTGATGAGTATACAACTTTTATGTTCATGAATTATTCAGCAAAAATTGTTTGGTGTCTCAAAATGTGGTTTGAAGTTGTCATTTTTTAAATTTAAATTATGAATTATTCAAAAAAAGATGACCAAAAGAATAGGAGTAAGAACATAATAACTTGATAGACCCGAATTTTAGAAAAAAAATAGGAAAAAAAGATCATCACATTTGGAGTTATTATGAGAGAGAAAGACTAGTTACAAACTTTACCTAAAGATTAAAAAGAAAAATCAATGTTCTTCAACAAGTTTTTTAACAATTTAAAAATTAAATTTATGCCTTCTATCTACCCACCCGTGTTGGGCCAGCCCATGCCCCTGCTGCGCCCATCTATCTGCCGACCGAATTGGGCCGGCCCAGTTCCGCCTTGTTCTTGGCACTGAGGACCTCCGGTAATATATTATATTTAGAAAAGAAAAACAGACTTAAACAACTATGTCTCTACCTCAGTGGTATGTACTAAACATTTTTATACCTGTTCGCGCAAAATCTAGCCTTCGAGTTTGTTTCTTTTGTTTTTTTCTGTTTTTTTTTACATTTTTGCACGCGAGGTCTTGTGTGCATAGGTGGGTATTTGGACCAGTTCTAGGGGCAAGATTCATTCGATTACATGTCTGTGAAACTGCTTTCACTTCTGGCGTTTCTTCTTTGGCATTCAATTGTCGCCTTTGACAAAATGTGAATTTGACGCCATTGTATGAAAACATAAGTGCATTGTATATATTTGTTTTCACTCAGCCGTCAGTTATAAATGATAGGGTGTGTTTAGTACTACTCCACTTCATAAGTAGGAAGATAGGGTGTGTTTAGTACTACTCCATGTTTTAAGTCAAACAACTGCAGGTACACAAAATTCTGCTAAAAAAGGTGGAGTTACGAGAGTATTTAAAGAGGTGTTCTAGAAACTTTGGCTTTTCATAGAGCTGAAGTATATATATTTGTCTTTTTTTTATATATAGAGCTGAAGTATTTATGTGTGTCGATATCTTCAGTAATGCATTCGATACTACAATAGATCGGTCAAGTGAGAATGTGTATGGTTTCATATAATACTCCCTCCGTCTCAAAATAAATAACGTTTTGAGTTTTTTTATGTCACAAGTTTGACTCGGTTTACAGAAAATATATACAATATTTATATCTCTAAATAATTTTATCAAAAAAATAGATTTAAAGATCTTTTCGATGATACTAACTATTTAGCATAAATATTACTAATCTGTTCTAAATTGTAGTTCGTTTGATTTTTTTACATAAAATTTGACCACTCATCTTATTCAAAAATTTGTTTAAAATATCACTTCTTTTGTTGTAGTTTGCTTTATTAACAAAAAGATCTTCGAGAATGACTTAAACTTGACTATATTTATTTAAATTTTTTTAATAAGACGACAGCTTAAGATTAAAAAAATCAAACGAACTATAATTTAGAATGAAAGGAGTAATATATTTTAATATATAATTATATGCAGTTATTTCTTGGTAAGCAAATACTATATTTATTTTAGGACAGAAGAAGTGAACGCTATAGAAAATTCGTTCCACTCAAGGCGTGGTTGGCTCCGAGCCGCACTTCGCCACACTATTGCGGCACACCAAAACTACGTTTGGTTCTTATCGCGCGTTGGGCGTGCCGAAAGTACGGCGTCGTTCCTGTCTACCTGTGCACCAACCTTCGCCAAAAGTTCGACGTGCTGCGCCAGATATTTGACGTGCTGCGACGACAAAGCAAACACGCCCTTAATTAGTTTTCTATAGTTATTTTATACATATCAGAAAACCAGCAAGGCTAGCTTGAATCCTTGCTAGTCTGGTAATTTCCATTCATGATTATGACAGACAAACATTAGCGAAACAATTTGGTGCTAACAAATGCGAAAGAAAGGGCTGGTAAGTTGTTTCTTATGGCTAGAAAAGGGTTATGGGAGGCCAAGATGAGTGTTGTGGGGGAACGAGCCATAGCTCGTTTGGTCGGGCACGGCTGGCCATCCGGAACGACTTTAAGACTTTTTGATGGCTCTCATATCCACTAATGAGAACCTACACTTAGAACATTAAATCACTCTGAGTCGATCGATTTTTTATAATTTCTAGTTACCTAGTGCAGAGGGTCTTTTTAACGGCAGAACCGTCTTCTCACTTTCGGGTGGCAGAGCCTACCAACAGATGAAGCTGACTTTCGGGTGGCAGAGCCAACCTACGATGAAGTCCAGACCATTATGATTCCGGGTGACAGAGCTTACATTCGATGGATCACAACTTAGGCACTAAGCATTTAGAAACTATAAGGCATAACCGAGAGACTAAAATCAAACTTTATTGCAACACTCCAAGAGTACAACACTTTGGTGGCTATCCTAGCATACTCACTCTTCATCACACACCATTCTCTACCATACTCTTATGGAGTGGCTCTCTTGGTATGTATCTCTTTTGCTTGTATGTGGCATGATAAGGGAGGGGCCTCTATTTATAGGCCTAGGGAATCTATGGATTTATGCCATGTGTCCCCCTTCTAGAGTATTCCTAGATATTATAATTTTTTTAATTTATTTTACTTTCTATTCTACACTCTTTCATACAAATATCTTAAATCATAAGAAGTGGGGAATATTCTAGAATCTTGTCTCTCTTCCTCCACCTCTCATCTTCATGCGTCGTGTAGAACCTTTCAGAAGATGGCCTCCTCCAAATATGATGCCTTATGAAGAATACTCCGAAAGAAGTTTGGCTTGCTTCATTTTAAGACTCCCCCTCAAGAAAAACTTCTTCCAATGCTTGTCTTCCAGACTCTTCTGAGCTCTTCTTAAAACTCTTCTGTTCTTCCCTTCTCGAGCCGCGGGCCTAGCCTTGCACCTTTTGATTGAGCTATAAGTGGAAGGCTCAATAAGACACAGATCTGCATACCTTGAATTGGGCTTCGGCCTTCTTGTCGATCTCCGTAGACCTTGAGCGGGCTCTTCTTGCTCTGCTTCCTGTGGCAGAGGCTCCTCTTCAACTGACCGATGTACTCCAGTCTTTCAAGGACTCTTCACCTTCCTTGGTGACTCCTCTTTGTCTTCACTTAGAGTTAAAGTCTGTTCTTCCACTTTCTCTGTGGATTCTTCTAGAATTTCCTCCACATCTTGAGATTCTGGGATCTCAATCTTATCGGGAGAGTTTCATCAAACACCACATTTCTTGAGACATGAATCTTCCCTGTGGTTGGATCATAGCATCTCCAACCTTTTCGTGCATCATCGTAGCCAACAAAGATGCACCAAATTGCTTTCTTCTCAAACTTACTCCTTAGGTGATCGGACACAAACACATAGCAAACACAGTTAAATACTTTGAGATGGCTTACCACCGGCTTCACCTTCTATAATAGCTCATGTGGTGACTTGAATTCCAACTTAGTTTGTGGTAGCCTATTAATCACATAGGCCGCTGTCCTCATACACTCGGCCCAGAACCTTGCTGGTACATTCTTGGCATGGAGCATACTTTGACAAGTCTCCGCAAGATGGCGATTCTTGCGCTCTGCTACTCCATTTTGTTGTGGAGTATTGGAACAAGTTAATTGCCTTCTTATTTTGTGCTCCTTAAGATAGTTGGTGAACTCATTTGATAAATATTCTCTCCCATTATCAGTATAGAGGCACTTAATTTTTATGTTGAGTTCACCTTCTACCTTCTCCTTGAACTCCTTGAATTTTGTGAAAGCTTCAGACTTCTCTTTCATAAAGTAAACCCAGACGTACCTTGAGAAGTCATCAATGAAAGTCACCATGTACCTCATACCTCCAATAGATATTTGCTTGACTGGGCCAAAAACATCAGAGTGTATGAGCTGCAATGGCGTCTCGGACCGATGTTTTGATTCCTTGTATGGCAACTGATGAGCCTTGCCATACTGACAACCAGCACAAATAGTATCTGTCCGGATGTCCACTTGAGGAAGCCCCTTTAATACTTGCTTCTGGATCATCTCCTTCAGCTTACTGTAGTTAACATGTCCAAGACGCGCATGCCAAAGATCACCCATCTCATTCCTCCGAGCCTTGTCTACATAAGCAGATTTAGCGGAGAGGACATAGACCGATTGTATCCTCCTTCCTTCCATGATGGGTGTGCCAATCACCTTTAATTTTTTAAAAATTACCACACCTTCCGGCCCAAAGAGCATATATTTTCCTTCTGCTATCAATTGAGGGACCGACAGCAGATTCTTCTTCAAGCCAGGAACATGATAAACTCTATCAAGTTGGAGTTGCTGAGGACCATACCTTGGAACAACCGCCTTTCCAACATGAGAGATTGATAACTTTGAGTTGTCTGCCATAAGCACAACTCTACTTCCTTTATAGTCGACGATTCCCTCTAAATTTTTGTCATCACTAGTTATGTGGTTGGAGCACCCAGAATCAATGATCCAATCCTCCTTGTAGTTAATTATTGGATCAGTTATTACTGTAAAAGTATGTGCCTCTGAGTCCTCCAACTCATCTTCCTCAACACTTTGGAAAAACCCAGCTTCAACATCCCATTCTTCTTCACTAGTGTAATTTTCCTTTTTCTCACTTGTGGTGGTGGACACATTCCCTTCAAAACGCTTCTCATTCCGCTTCTCATTTCCTTCAAAGTGCCTCCTTAGAAACCAGCATTCTCGAGCAAAGTGACTCTTCTTACCACAATTAAAGCATCCATCCTTTCTTGGTTGTTGTTGCTGGTTTTCTCGTCCATGGGCTCCCCCTGAATAACTACTTTTCTCCTTTGGGTGATGCTTGCCACCTTTCATCCATCTTGGTTTTGACTTTCCTTGCCTCCTAGGTGGTCCCTTCTTTTTGCTTGTGAAGAGAGCCTCCTCTTCTTCCTTCATAGAAACGCCTCCCATCCTCTTGGTTAACTCCTCCTGATTAGTCAACAGATTTTCTAACTCCACCAATGAAGGTTGAGTCGGCCATCCACTCACTGCGGCTATAAACCCATGATATTCGGGTCTAAGGCCATTAATGATGATTCTCCTCATGTGGGCATCACCAACTTTCTCCTCTGGTGCCAGCTCGGATATCTCTCAACATATGGAGTTTATTTTTGTGAAATATTGACCAATAGACATAGTTCCTTGAGAGATACCTGAGAGCTCCTTCTTCGAGAATAATTTTCTAAGGGTCTTCCAAGCTTTATTTGGGCTACCTGCATCTCAGATATGCTCCAGTAGGTCCTCCTCAATAGTTGTCTTCAACATGAACATGGCATTGCCGGCTTTGATACGCCATTTTCGTAAGGCATCGCCACTCTCCTTTGATGGAGGCTCCATTTCGGTGCCCGCAACAACCTCCCATAGGTCTTGTCCTTGTAGGTAAGACTCCATGCAGGTCTTCCAATAGCCATAATTATTACTGTTGAGCTTCTTAATGCCTCCTGTACTAACGAGATCCGTCATATCAATGGACACCCGGTGTCAACTACGCTTGGTCCCGGACCAGCGTTCCTTCACAGTCCCGGACTGTGAACTCTGGCAGAGTCTCTCCTTAGTGCCTTGATGTTGCACCGAAAAAACCTCTTCCTGACGGCCCCGGACCGTCATGGCTCTGATACCAATTGTAAGACTTTTTGGTGACTCTAATACCCACTAATGAGGACATACACTTAGAACACCAACTCACTCTGAGTCGATCGATTCTTTTATAATTTCTAGTTACTTAGTGCAGAGGGTCCTTTCGACGGCAGAACCATCTTCTCACTTCCGGGTGGCAGAGCCTACCAACAGATGAAGCTGACTTCCGGATGACAGAGCCAACCTACGATGAAGTCCAGACCCTTATGATCCCGGGTGGCAGAGCCTACCTTCGATAGATCACAACTTAGGTACTAAGCACTTAGAAACTATAAGGCACAACCGGAAGACTAAAACCAAACTTTATTGCAACACTCCAAGAGTACAACACTTTGGTGGTTATCCTAGTACACTCACTCTTCACCACACACCACTTTCTACCATGCTCTCATGTAGTGGCTCCCTTGGTATGTATCCCTTTTGCTTGTATGTGGCATGGTGAGGGAGAGGCCTCTATTTATAGGCCTAGAGGATCCATGGATTTGTGCCATGTGTCCCCCTTCTAGAGTATTCCTAGATATTATAATTTTTTTAATTTATTTTACTTTCTATTCTACACTCTTCCATATAAATATCTTAGATCATAAGAAGTGGAAAATATTCTAGAATCTTGTCTCTCTTTCTCCACCTCCCATCTTTATGCGCCGTGTAGAACTTTTCGGAAGATAAACTCCTCCAAATATGATGCTTTGTGAAGAATACTTCAAAAAAAAAGTTTGACTTAATTCATTTTAAGAACGACGAATCGCTCTCCCATTGTATTTCCTTGCACACAGTGCGCGGGAATGGGGAGTATCCCCGCTCAAAAACAACAAGTGTTGTACACCGTTTTTCTCGTGTCTATGGACGTACGCGGTGTAATTGGATGGGCACGGGAGTGTCCCGGGCACGTCGCGCAAATGAAACCGGAACCGCATCGGCGAGACAAAAGGGATCCACATCCGCCAAGAAAAGTTCATCGTTGTCATTCCATTGCACAACATACAAGCCATGGCCCTTTCATTGGGCTCTCCCGACAAAAGTCGTTCAAGATAATTTCTCGTCTTGTCTTAGCATTATCCTCAGGCCTACAGTTGCACTAGCGTCCAGATGAGAAAACGAAAAAGTCTAAAAACAAAGATGAGAAAACGAGAAATTGTGTGCCGGTTGATTTTACCGTTGCACTACTCTTGAAGCCAACTTCAGTAGTTTTACCACAGAAAAAGATAATGAAGAGGCGTAGCCATAATTCACATGAGCAAGCAGACACTTAATATAGCAAGACATCTGTCTCTAGAGTCTAGATGCACTTCAATTATCCCAGACTAGAGTTAAACAAGTCCACCCCTAACAAAAAGGGGAGAAAAGAACAGAGAGAAATTCAACTCCACTGATCTCCATTGCTGTTAACCTACCGAAGACTCCCTAGATGGCCATTATATCACCACAGGTGCACATGGAGCATCAGTTTCTCGGTAAAAAAGAACAGGGAACGTTTTTGACCTAGGCTTATAATAAATTTATAATGCAATAATTAACCAAATTATAGAGCAAACAAATATAAAAATATTTTGAAGGCCAAAAAACTTGCAGCCAAATAAATATAGGCATAACCTAGTCCAGATAACATGTGGAGCAGAGATGTTATGTACACTTCAAATTCTAAATGGCAGGACAGACTATAATGCAGAGTAGGGATAACAATATTGAAAGAGGGTTTATTACATGAGCCACAAAATTAGAAAAATCTCTTGGTATCATGGCTGAATGCAAAACCCAGTTACATGGTTGTAATGTTTCACATATCACAACTAGGAATCCAATCTATATATCACACAAATTGCCAAATTGGCCAAAGAATCAACTAAGAAATTGGCCAAAGAGGGTCTGGACGCCGTCGAGGTCGGGGAGGAGCTCCCCGCCATTGCCGCCCGCGAGGACGAGGTCCTCTCCTCCCGCGAGAACGCCCTGGAGCTCGGCGCCGTCGAGGTTGGCGAAAAGCTTCCCGCCGTGGCCGCCCGCCATCAGCCAGTCCAGATCCTCTGGCTGGATCTCGGTCACGGCGACATCGTCGGCTCCAAACATGAGCCCGCGGCACACCCGGCCCACCCGCTGCGCCTCGATCACGATCTCGTCGAGAAGGGTGCGGGAATGGGAGGTGTGCGCGCTGAGGACGACGGCGTTGGCGGCGGACCTGATGGCGTCGAAGCAGACCCTTGCCATCGGAGCCTGGGAGCTGAGGTCGTGGTTCAGCAGCTCGATCGAGGTCTGGAGGCCCTCGATCTGGTCGAAGTGGCGGGTGGCGCCTCGAAGGAGCTCCATCGAGGCTTCATCCACCTCCAAGAGGCGCTCCTCGAGCAGCCGGTACATCCTCGCCGCCTCGACGACCGTGCAGTTGCCGCCGACGAACTGCAGGAGCACGGCGTCGCGTGGGCCGCCGCCCCAAGCAGCCTCCTAAAGCTCCGCCAGGGAGGAGAAGCGGATGAGCGTGGCGTCCTCCATACCCTCTGCGCTGGAGGCGGTGGAGAAGGGCGGAGAGGGGAGCGGCGGTCGGCGGCGGTTGCGAGAAATTCGGGGCGGTGGGCAGTCGCGGGAGAAGAGGAAGGAGGCAGGTGGGGACCGTTTGGGGTTTGCGGCCGATTTGGCTCTCGTGGGGACGGGAAATTCCAATTAAATAAGACGGATATCCTCTGTTCGATTCGCAATGATGTATTTTTTTATTTTCTTTTATTTTCTTTTCTTTCTTTTATCCATCCTACTTGGTATTTGTTTTCTCAATTTTTTTAAAAGACTTCTAAGTTCTTTTCGTCTGGATGCTAGTGCAACCGTAGCGCGAGGCCTGAGCATAATAATAATAAACGATACAAAAATGATCTGAAACTTATTGTCGTGGAGAAATTTGGATGTTTAATCTAAATTCTTAAGAATCTTAGTATTTCACATCTAATTCAGAAGCATTTCAATATTTAACCCTGTATAAACGTGAATTATTTCAATTCGAGGGATTTTAGATATTTTTCTCTTACTTTCTATTTCCAAATTTTAGTTGTTATTGCTTGGGACAGACAGAAATGGCCGAATTGTCCTTCCTTTTTTATCGCATCCTAATTCTTGAGACCAGAAGTTGCTTTCTGGTCCGCTTTCTTTCTTTGCGAGCTGCGACCGTATGGACGTGGCTCCGCTCGCAGAGGCCGCCGCCCATCGCCACTCGACGTCGCTCGCTAGCCTAGGGCCTGATTTAGATTTCATATTTTACTTTTAAATTTTACTATAAAAAAAAATTTTCGTCACATCAAAATACTGGCACATATATAGAATACTAAATATAGATGAAATAAAAAAATAATTACACAGTTTTGTTGTACTTTACGAGATAAAAATTTTAAACCTAATTAATTAATATTTAAATAATTATTATCAAATAAAAATAAAATTACTACAGTATTTAACAGAATTTACTATATAAATTGGTGCACCTAGCATGGCCTAGGTTTTGGGACGGCCATGCTCCCCACCAACGACCCTTCTAGCCTGACACTAGCAGGCCGTCCTTCCACTCCATCTTGATGACGTCGGCAGGCCGTCCTCTCCCTCCTTATAGACTGGCAGGAAGCACGCGAGCGGCCAGGGCACTAAGGGTCCGTTTGGATCATTGCCAGAGAATGCGCATCGAACTTGAGGTCGTGCCGTAACTGCGGCGCTAAAATCTGACGCCATAACTACGGCAACTTTTGGCGGCACAAATAAACTACCCGACCTGGGCAGCGACTGTGGCAGCTTGCGGCAGCAAACCAAACGGAGTGCTAAAGTGCGGCGTGGCAGCTGTGGCGTGGCGTGGCACGCTCTGGTCGTCATCCAAACGGAGCCTAAAAAAGGGTGGGTACTATAATCATTTCCCATGGCCTAAACAGTGTAAAGAGGCAGGCGGAAATAAGATACAAGACAGATCCTTCACAATCCCTCGGACTGAAAACAATTCGCGTTCGCAGGGTTTAATATTAAAAGAACTTTCCCTTCTCCAACGGTTAACGCAAATCAGGTGAACGCATATCTCATCTTCCTCCTCGCCTGACACACCCGTGCTCTCCTCGCCCGTTAAACGTACACGGACACCTCGCGCTTCTGGGACCCCAGCGCTGCGCTGCCACCTCCCTTCGTGAGCTCGCGACGAAGAGAAGGCGGGTGAGATCCGAGCAGCCGCACCCCGCTCCAGTCCGCAGCCCTCCGCGGCAGCGACCTGCATCGTGAGTGGCGTGACGCCCGGCCACGCCCCGCTGCGGTGCAGCGGAGAAGACGAAGACGTGGGCGCGGATCTAGCGAGCGCGGACTCGTGCGCGTGGACGGACCTCGCTAGCGACTCCGCCAGCTTCTCCAGCCTCTCGCGAGTTGCGCGGCGTGCCGCTCTAGCAGCGCTACATCAGCCGCTGACGACGTCGCCTTCGGCACCGCGACGGCACCGGCGCCTCTGACGCGGTGAGGCATGGTTATCAGCGGCTACAACATTGTATATCCGTGCCGTTTTCGTCCCTAGTGAGACGGTACTCCAGCATCCGTTGTATGTGCTCTATTGGAGACATGTAGACAACAAAGTCGTTGGGACTTAACATGAAGGTTTCCTACTCACATATTAGAGAAACATTTATTTTTTATTTTATTTTATTATTTCAACTAGTAAACATGAACACGCACGTGCTTATATAGTTATACATGTGATATTTGATAAAAATATTAATAAAATCAAAAAGTAGCCATGATTTTGTTTCTTCTCCTTCTAAAATGGTGGCCATGTAGAGTGACTATGTCAATAATACCTTAATAGTGGAATAACAAGTGACATGATTTATTTGTGTGAACTTTATGTGTTTTTTGGGCACATTTAATCTCTGGAATTTTCATGTTACTTTGTTGACCTTCTAGTTGATGTGCTTGAACACTTCATGACATGCACTGCAGTGTTATTTGCCTAACTTATATTGTTACTTTCATTTAAACATTCCATAACACACATGAAAAGTATTTTAATATTAAATCCTGATACTACAAAAATTGATTAAATCCTGGCATTGCCAATCTCAGAATAATTAATAGATGGGTAAATTTACCAACTTTTTAATGAAATTTAACACCAACAACTGGAAGATACAGAAGGTCAGCTTTACATTGAATTTCCTAGGTCTGAGCACATTCGGATGGTACCTTTGCGGGCAAGCAATAAATTAAAATTACCAGCTGGATTAATTCCACATACTGATAAATATCACCTACCCTTAAGATAAAAGAGGAGTCACTGATTTAATAATTTATATGGGTACAATAAAAGATCAAACTTCACAGCAAGCATGCAACGAAAAATGAGTGAGCAATCCTTATTGGAAGAAATTCGTGTGCACGAGGTACACATTAGTTTACAACCATCATTATCCCTATGAAAATAAATTGATATATCTAAACAAGGAAAAAAACAATCAATTGTTATGTATCTAACAATAGTATTTATATTATAACAAGGACCTTACCGATATCATCTACATGATCTTAAACTTAAACCATCCAAATACAAATGCAGACCTATTGTAGTGGATAGGATCATAGAAAATAGTTCTGCATCAGCAGGTGCCATATCAAAATTTCCAAACTCTCACATCTCTCGTTGCGGCTTTTACCTATATATCTGCACATCTGTACAACATTCGATTAGATATTCAGGTTAGTTACAACTATATTAGGTGAAGCAGCAGCGTAGCACATGTTATGGGACAGCAGACAAAAAAGTTACACATGTCCACCTAGGTGTCATCACAGACACAAATGTGAATGAAACATGAAACAGTGAGTGCTATACCTTTTCTTTTAATCTGTACATACAAAAACTTTCGTCAATGTAGCATACAAGCCGAAGTGGCATGCTTTTGATTTCTATGGTTGGGTGTCGTCTTTCTCCTACGACAAGGGAGCTCTGGTCCTCCTGCTGGTAAAATATGGTTGATGCTACTTTCTCATCAGTATGGTCCCCTGAACCTTGAAAAATTCAGTCCAATTAGAATTATTCTATGATTTAACAAGCATCTGTACTTGATGGAACAACATATCAAAATCGCTACTGTGAATAAGATTCTGAAGGATGGGAAAATACTTGGGATGGGGTTCTGTTAGACGACAGTTACCTCAAAATCCCAAGGGTTGCTCATACTGTAGAAAATGACCATGTCTTCCTCTTAGATGGCTTGCAGCAGCAGCTTGGGGGCTATCACAACATAACATCAGATACTTTTGTATGTACACTAATAAAAAACATGTTGTAGTATGGGAACAGTTAAATACATCAGGTTAATTTTAAAATTTTATCTAAATGCAACTGAACTTGCATTGCACTACTACTATAGGGCACAATTCAAGATTGAGCAGTTTTCAAGATTCAACGATCCTATATATGGAGAAGAGTTGAATGTCTTAATGTTAAACTGAAACAAGATTATAGGGAAGTCATTGATTACCTTGGCTTCTTATATCTGATTATTGAACTGAAACTGCTCTTCTGAGAGCTCGTCATCAACACGAACCACGGCAACCAAGGCCTCCAGCTAGGACACGGCCTCTTTCTGTTCCTCTCGGTATTCAGACACCATGACGGAGGCATACAAGGGTTATAGGATTTTCCTGTGCGGCTTTCCGAGGTCTTTCCTCTACGAAGCGGCGATCCGTCAGAAAAGAAAGAGAAGAAATTAGAATACTTTAGTATCTAAAAGAGATCGATTTTTGAGTGGAGGTTAGGAATGCTGGGCCCTGTATCTTGTGCCACCGTCAGAATTAAAAGGCCATCACTACGAGGGAAGGACAGGCGAGGGCTCCCAGGGATCTCTCATGCCGATCTATGTAGCGATGTTGTAGCCGCGGATACTTGTAAGCTTGATCAAGTTTGAACCCGTCCAGGACTCTCGTCAACACTGCTTTGCATGCCATTCTAATCTGGTATGAAGCATGAGGAATGCCAAATATACATGCGGAATTAAATTCAAGAGGCGCAATGCCCGGCACGATCCAGGTACCAAAGCCTCCTCCGAGTCAATGTGTGCGCCGGGCGTCGACAGCTGGCACGGCCTTGCGCAGCAGCTTCATCCACGTCCATGGCCCATGGGGATAGGGTGACCATCCGATGGCACACCGCCCTGTCCTGATTTGGCGCCCTTCCTATCCTAGCGCGCCGGTAGCCCGGGGGTGGAGAAGACGGCGGCTGTTGACCTCCGAACCCTGGGTACATGCGGGCGTATGTGGGTAGATGCAGGCGGGTACACACGGCGTGTGGGTGAAAAAAGAAGCGAGGTTCAATCGTTTTGATGGCAGGAACGCGTAAGATTTCTTACATATGATAGATGGCCCACCATAAAATTAAGTTACACCGTTAGATTTAAAGATGTTTAGCAATTTAAGGGTCAAAACTTACGGTGGGTATGAAACTTTAGGTGAAACTTATTTTACAATTTCTTTACTCTTTTATATTATAGATAAGAGTACGAGGGGCACCAATGCGAGAGGAAGAGAGAGAACCTTCTATACTTAGTCCAATCGGCACTCTAGTGAGACCAGGTTTCAGTTACTTCACCAGCTCCTACTCGTTTCGAGAAGAGACAAACACAACTCCTTGTTATACAGGAAGGAGCCGAGCTGAAGAGGTAGCCAAACCTCCACCGAAACGAGCCTGAGTATTCCTCGAACATGATAAAAAGCAACATATTATGGATAACTTTAAAAAGACAGTGTTCAAACAGAAGGTGCATTTAATATTCATGCTGTTTTAAACTCTTAACACATTCCGCAAAACCATACATTTGTGTGCACACATAGGAAGGCAACTCACGTAACACATCCGGGAAGCATCTATTGTTTGTCAGCATATGCACTTGCTGCACGGCACAATAACCTTTAGGTTCACAGAGGACGGCACTCTCCCCTCAACATATCTCTGAATGGCAACACGGGCCTTTTCAGCCTCCACAAGTGCATCCTGGCTCAGCTTCAAGCATTTGTCAATCTTGTTAAGCCTACGGTCATGCCCACGTGTAGTGTCTAATGTGAGGCACACCAATGACTTTGTTTTTTCGATAATATGGATCGTAAGCTCGACCATGCTCTTTGCAGAGCAAAAGCCGGTTATCATCACATTCTTCAGGTAGTCATGGCAGCATTCTGAAAGGTATTGTGGACACGAGGAGTCACCACTTGGATCTTCGACAACAGAATCAGGTCTTAAGGTCGGCAAATCAATCTGCATAGAGATATACTAGTGTATCATCCATAAAAAGCCAAATGGTTGTCAATTAATTAGTCAGGCCCTCATAATCTTGTGCATAAAATGAGATTCTCAAATGGTAATAGCTAAATTTGTCCTCCTTAAGGACCAATTATACTTACACGTAGGATGAAGGTCTCCAACACTGGGGAAGCATCAAGAAAAGAAACCAGCGAGCAAAAATCATAGTCTGGGGTAAATATTTGTGCGCACGCCACTATCTCCAAGTACTTGAGCTGGAGAAATCTACCATATGTCATTGGTGTATTGACTGTCTGAAAAAAAAAAGATGGTCAAATATTTATTAAGCAGAGAAATATTCATTGTGTACCAAGTATGAGTACTTAGAATGTATAAACATACAACAATATTTTGACACTTTTCACTTGTACAACAAAAGATTAGGAAGGATCAAACTTTTTTTTATGTTGAACACGAGTAAGAATAAAACTGACCTCATCTCTTGTTAATAGAGCAAGAGTTTGAACATTTGGCGCGATGAATGGAAGCTTGGTTCTAGCATAATACAGGGCCCCAGCTGATTTGTAATTGTGGAAGGTAACTTTCCTCACTTGAAGTGCATCTCCAAGCGAGATGCTTATTTGGTACCCTAAATAGGAGAAAGTGGAGAGATTTGGGGCATTGCTTTCAATGTTCTCCAGATTTAGGCAGCTAAACACTTCTAGGATATTAAGGTCCTTCAGCAGACAAGGTATCCTTAAGCAGAAAATATCCTTGCAGTTGGAAAGATAAATCTTCTTCAAAGCACAAGAATTGGAAAGAAAGCCATATAGTTCCTCCCCAGTAACATGGACAGAACTCAATTTCAAATTTGTCAAGCTACTCATGCAACCAATTTGTGCAGCAGAGTGAAAAGAGCATACAGAAAGAGAGAAAGACTGAATGGAGCTTCTCTGCACACTAGAAAAGACAGAACATGGGAAGCTGTACTTTATGTCCTCCCCTTCGAACATTGATAGTCGAAAATTTTCAATCCGAGAAGAAAAAGCAGCTTGAAGCCAGCGATCAACATAACTATGATCGAGATCGGAACAAGGGTAAGTTTCAAGGCTAAATATTTTCACTCCCATGCCAGAGTGGTTCTGCAAAATGTGGTCAACTCGGCTGACAAATTCCATTGCCATTTCATGTTTTCTTGATGCATCTTGCTTTATGCCAAGTATTTCATGTTTTCTAGATGCATCTTGCTTTATGCCAAGTATTTCATGTTTTCTAGATGCATCTTGCTTTATGCCAAGTGAGTTTATAGACAGGAAGAGATTTGGGTAGCATCTCCAAGAACGCAGTAAACCACGACACACACAGGCAGCCTGGGCGGCATCCTGCATTTCCATGAGAGCATGTATTCGATGAAGGATATCCTGTACAAATAAGCATGACAGAGAACTTATGAACATAAAACGGTTGTAGCAACAATGCCTTCAAAAATTATAACGGAAATACAACTTAAAAATCTAATTAGCATTCTCTGTGCAGATCTGGCGGGCAGCATTTTCTGTTGGTAATATAGAAGAGTCCTATTAAGGCTAGAGCCAATAACCATCACGACAGAAGGCGACATGATCGCAATTCTAAACACATGTAACCCAGACCTAATTTTTGCTGTGCAAGACTGCAACTTTGGACCAGATGGACCAAGAGACTCTGATAAACCAAATTTCACCAGCAAACACAATGAGCCTTTTCCACTTATATTAATCACTATCAGTATCAGGATCTCATTTCATACCTCTGGAAGCTGGACCTGAGATGCGCTTATTTCAGCACAATCAGCGTCGTCACCTTGCTGGCAAGTTGAGGCCTGTATTTGAGTGGCCGAACAAGTTGATCCATCACCTTGAAGCCCAGGAGCGGCGGACCGAGAAGTAATTGACATGCGTATAACCGTATAGATAGGTACACCCAATAACTTCTGAAAAAAAACCGAATTTAGTAGCAATAATACATATACAAAGTTGTAACTAAATCAGATCTGAAAGTACCCAAATCGATTTAGGGTTTGGATGCTCGGTTTCGCCAAGCTGAAAGGGAAGAGAGGAGAGGCCTCGTCGCCGGCGAAGGACCGACGAGGCTACACCAAATCAGAGGCACCAAAGCTTAGGGCGGCGATTCCGGTCAAAAAAAGTTTAGGGCGGCTATTCCGGTCGCCGATTTGGTCGATGAGAGAGAGAGAGAGAGAGAGAGAGAGAGACGCGCGAACGGAAGAAGAGGGATCCGCGTGAGCGGAGGAAGGGATCCCGTCAACCGTGTCCGGTTCTGTTACTTATTTTCGGCTCAATCGCGAGTCCGGTCGGGCGGGCCTCCCGTGATGGTTTCTGCGGCGGGCCCAGGAACAGGATCAGGCCCAGGCCCAACAGGCCGAGATGTATAGATTGTTACCGCCTTCGATGGGTCGTTTACGTATTCGAGTTTTTCACACAACATCCGTCACTCGGTTCAATTGTATCACAAATTCGTAATTTTTCCATTTCCACAAGAAAAAAAAAATGATAGCCCAATTGTGCCCAAAAGAAAGCTTCATTTTCTATGTGAATATTCTGCTTCCTTGGTTTGCAACATTAACAGGCATATATATGCTTTACTTCTTGGCTGCTAGATTGTTTCTTGAAATGAAAACGAGTTTCTTTGGCGCACTGTAGTTGAGAAACACTGCTAGTTAGAAAGAAGTTTGCAAGATTTGTCCGAGTACTTTCCGTTTACAGTATACACTGTATAGATTTGTTGTAATTGGAGGCGGGGCAAGTCAAGAAAAGCCACAAGACCACAACTTGCCACTAATTCATCTAGTGGGTTTGTGGATATCTGCCAATTCCGCTCGCTTGTGTTCTGTGAACAGGTGGCCGGTACTTACAAACCCACATGACCCACAAAGCACGCGTAGCTGGCTTGCTTGCCACTACTGCTTCACATGCCTTCTTAATAGAAATATACATTCTTAAGGAATCGAAAAAGATTCTGGCCAACAAATTTATCATAATCCACAAAGGTCCCAACAAAAATAATAATTCATGCTATTGGACAATAGACGAATCAAACAAATTCCGGACAGATACATAGATGAGTAACAACTGATAGCTGTTTCAGTATGAGTTCAACATCATTTCAACAATGGATAAATATGGCACTGGGATAAAAGCCTAGGATCTCAGTCTTCAGACACCAACAATAAGGAAAAGTTAGAAAAGAAAAGAAAGAAGTTGCAACGAACAATGCTCCTCCTAGCACCTTCTTTCTTCGGTTCTGGAAAATTCAGAAACAAGTGTTTCAACAAAACTGTAAAACTATAATGTGAAGTCCAAAGTCTAAAGTCTAAACATGTGCTGAAATATAGTTACTCTGAACAACCTAGAGATTATGGAAGGTCAATCATTGATGCCCAAAAAAAATTGCAGGTTTAACCAAAACATATCTGCTGAAGATAGTTCATATAAACCCCTATAAAATCAAAGCTTCAAGCTTTTGCAGTCATTCACATTTTTTGCAGCTGTCAAGGGTCATGGGCACAAAGAGAACAGACAAACATTGACATGCTTAGCGAATATGCATTCCCTTGCAAGTTAGTGTGAAAAGAAAAATATTAATGTTGTTAGACTATGTTTTATCTTATTTATATATAAGTTAAGATATATTTATAACTAAATAATTATGCGCTTTACTACAGAAAAAATACCAAGGTACTAGCAAAATGTTCAAATTCGATATCGATAACTATAATAGGAGAGATCTTGCAAAATTCACCAAAAATCATAAAAAATGCCCAATCAGTTTTATTAGTTTCATAAAAATATGATTTGTCCGTAGATATTATGAATTTTGTTAGATTACGCTTTATTTATAAGTTAGATATATTTATAACTAAATAATTATGTACTTTACAATAAAAATAAAAATATTAATGTTGTTAGACTATTCTTTATTCATAAATTAAGATATATTTATAACTAAATAATTATGCGCTTTACAACAGAAGAAAAAGTATCATGTCCTATACGTTCACGGCCAGCAGCAAGGGTCATGCTCGTGGAGCACTTTATAGTGGCCTGGGGAGCCTATCATAATTGTGTTCACTAGAAGCGACTTAGGAAGATCGTGGACACACAATCGCCATTGTTGTTGAACGCTGAAGATGCAACACCCGAGGCTGCCCCGATCTCTAGCCACGTCCTTGTCCAAGGATATGATGTCCAAGGGTAGCGAGCCAGGAGTCCATACTCCGTATAGATCCACCACTGCCCCCATTCCACATCCACGGTTACCACCCGGCAACCGAGTGCCAGACGATGACACATCAAAAAGGTTTAAGGAGAAGCTACACCACCACAACATGAGTAGGTCGAAGACAAGCAACTTTAACATCTCTGTTCACAATAGCAGCGACACCTTGCCAGTGCAGCCAATAGGCTCTTTTGACAAAAGTCTAGAGCCCAAGGTTTTCAAGACCAAAGCAAAGAACTGTCAATGACAACAGTGATGATCGAGAAAAATTTTTTGCCTTGTCATCAACAATAAAATATAAGGAACCTTCTTCTACTACATCATATAAGTTTAAAACGGACTATATAATATTTAATCCACATATACAGTTTATACTACAGAAAAGGCTGACCGACAATTTATCCTATATTGCTTTAATTAGTCCCTATAATTGTACATATTATATCGAATTCTAGACGTATTTATTAGAACAGATAATACAACTATTATATCTATATATAAAACTCCACTCAGGAAGTTATTCAACCCGTTGCAACGTGCAGTCATGTTTTGCTACTATAGTAACTAATTAAGTGCAGCCAAACAAGCTTCTTGTTCAAAGGTTTATTTAAAATAACTATACTATTAGCTTGATCTATGTATATATGGACTACTTTTTTGGATAAAAAAAAAGATGAGGCGCAACGACGAAATATTTCCGTGCCCATGACCATGAATGAATACGAAAAGGGTGTTTTTCTAGTTTTCTTCTGGTGTGCATGTCACGGTCCCACTACAGATACAATGCAAGTGCTGCGCACCTTAACATACGTAATTGATGTGCATGCATTAGAGGGCCCCAGTGCAAAACTCAATCAAATCAAATCAAACCCCCCAAAACACATCACTCTCACACGTACGTTAGGCTATCCCATGTGGGCAAAATCGCCAATGGTTGGTTCGTCGCCGTCACGGCCCGGGGTGGCCATGTGCTGTTTCCTTCCAAAGTTCCAATCCGACCTGCGCGCAGCGGCATCCATGTGCTTGTTGCGCACGGGGGAGTTCGAGGAATCTTTGGCGTGTGGACACGACGGTTGTTTTTCGTTTGCCCCCACCTGATCATTTCGGCAGCAGGTACAACCCATGGACCCGTACATCAGGCAGGTACACCGGCGACGGCGAGTGGATGCCGGTGCTGCGCTCCAAGAGAGAGGAAAGGAGGAGGTCCACTGGCAGCGAGGCAGAAAGCCGGCTAGGGAGGACAAGCAGCAAGTATCGGCTCCGTTTGGACGACGACCAGAGCGTGCCACGCCACGCCACAGCTGTCACGCCGCACTTTAGCACTCCGTTTGGTTTGCTGCCGTAAGCTGCCACAGTTGCGGCATGCCGCAGTCGCTGCCCAGGTCGGGTAGTTCATTTGTGCCGCCAAAAGTTGCCGCAGTTCTGGCGCCAGATTTCAACGCCGCAGTTGCGGCACGGCCTCAAGTTCGGTGCGGCATTCTCTGGCAATGATCCAAACGGACCCATTATGGGTCGGCGAAATGCAGACGTACGGGCCTGTTTGGATCATTATCAGAAAATGCCGCGCCGAACTTATGGCCGTGTCGCAACTGCGGCGCTGAAATCGGGCGCCAGAACTTCGGCATGCTTTGACAGCGCAAATGAACTACACAACCTGGACAGCGACTGCGGCGTGCCGCAACTGTGGCAGCTTGCGGCAGCAAACCAAACGAAGTGCTAAAGTGTGGCGTGGCAGCTGTGGCGTGGCGTGGCACGCTTTGGTCGTCATCCAAACGCAGCTGTAGTAGTCCGACGCAGATGGGCGACTCTCAAAACGCCGGCAAAAAGTGAGCGAGATGCTCTATTGCTGCTGTTGCCCCACTCCCACTCTTCCACGTCGCTGAAGTTGCATTGACTAATTATGAGGTCCGCTATCATTTCTTGGCAGCCTTGATGATGTGGGTTTCTCGCAGCCGACGAGCCAGTGTATCCATTACCCTTGCTCTAATGATATGATAGGTTTATCGAGGTACCCCCTGCTTTCTTACAAGAAAATCAAGTACGGTGAAGCAAGGGCAGGGAACCCCGCGATGGGGAATGAGATCGTCTAACTTCGAGCAAAATGAATGCAGTTACAGGCAGCACATGTATGCCGCCGATTCATGATCACACGTATGCACTCTTAGCCTACACGTCTGACTGCTGAGCTCCATCGTTTCCCACTCTGCCCTTTTGCTTCCTCTAGCTTTGTTTCTCTTTCCCTTCTGCGGCCATGGCGTCCAAGGTGGCTGCACCAAATCCACCTCCATGGCTCGATCCCCTGAGCGATTGATTCCCCAAATAAAATCTCCAACAAATCTAGTTGGTTTCTAGCTATTTCCCCCTTCGATTTGGCCTCCACTGACGCACAGGGTGGGGTGGCTCCACCAAAGTGTTGGGCTCAGCGGCCATAACGCCCAGGCAAGGTCAAGAAACATGTGCGATACAGATGCTGCTGTGTGGTGATGTGAGAAGATTGGGGGCGGCGGCAACAACCTATGCCATCGTGGTGTCGTGTCCTTGGCCTTGCTGCACCGTGGTGCTGTGCTCAGCGGCCATGGCGCTAAGAAAGGCCAGGAAGCCCCATGCTTGCTTCACAAAGTAAACTGTGCGGTTACTCGAACTCCGGCAACGACTCCACAACTGAAAGTGAGCGCTACACTATTGCTTGGCGAGGAAGGCGCGACGCTCGGCGAGCGACGGCGACGGCGCGGCTGCGGTGGCGACGGCGATTTTTCTTTATTCACGGGAGCTATGTGGGCTGTGATGGGCTTTGCCACTGCGCAGCCCATGTCGCTTTGGTGCATCTGTCGTCGGATCAGCAAAGAGTGGCACAGATGTGCTGACTGCAGGTGCAATCATTTTTCTTGAAGTTAGACGACCTCATTCTGCGATGGGGCGATGCTGGGCATGCAATGCCGACGTGACTGAACGTTTTTTCTTCCTCTTTTTTTTTTTAACGAAACCTGGCTTGAGAACGTTGTGTACTACCAATAAAAAGCACGGGGGAGTCAGATTTTTAACATAGTTGACCAACAACAAGAATTAAAAAAATAATTATTATATGCACACATAACCTTGATTTAGTGCACTAATTAGAGGACATATCAAGTGAAAACTGCAATCTTAAGGAGTGTTTGCCCCCGTCCCTGTTTGAAATCAACAGACTAACATGTAGTGGAATAGAAAAGATGAGGTAGTACATATGAAGAAGATAGTGGAATTAGACATAGGCAGAGGAATGCTTAGAGCAAACCCATTAGAGAGTTTCTTTAGCGATTTCTAGCGAGAAGAGAGTCAATTTTAGACTCAACACCACCACTGCATAGTTTAATAAGCGTCAATGTCTATTAAAAGCTAATTATGATTCTATGCGGCAAGACTCGTGTCTCATGTAGGAGACCACAATGCTGCCCCGCCTTTTTTTCGTTGTTCTCCCTCTCCTCATCCTCCTTGCCAAGTTGTTCTCTCTCCTCACACTCCTTGCCAAGAACAAAGAAAGAAATCCTCTTCTTCCTCTCCCAAATCCTCCTCCAAATCTAGGAATTAGGCTATGCATATCACACCACCGCGTTATCCATCCCGAGAGCTTTCCATTCTTCTATGGGGCTCTCACTACCATGGAGTATCGGAGGAGATAGAAGAAGGTTGCCCTCCATGGCTGCCTCAGTTGTTTCCATGCCACTCGCGCCACCAAGGTCTTGTTCCTCGTCTCTTTACTTTGGTGTCGCCTTCGTGCTCGATTTGATCTGTCCACCTCACAGGAGAATGGGACAGGTGTGTGTGGGTAGCGAAGCGGGAACATGGGACGGACATGTGCGAGAAGGTGAACTGGGGGAGAAGACGGTGGAGCACTTGATCCAGAGGGCAGAAGGTAGGGGCCAGAAGTGACCAGAGTCCTTCCAACTCCGACTTGCCCGATTTCTTTAGTTTTTGGTCCGTGTGAAGACTCCGTTTCTATGTTTTGTAATCTCTATATATTAATTAATGTATAAAAATATCTTTACATATATTGTCAACTCAACAAATTACTTAGTTATCAAGATAATTAAAATAGATTAAAACTATCATTAATAATCTGTTGAAATGCTTTAGAGCAACTTCAACAGTTTTACAAATAGGATTTTCATTCTTGTTTTTACAAAAAGGTATACAAAACTCATATCCAACAGTTTTACAAATAAGCTTTGTATTTTTGTTAACTTGGCAAAATCCTAGAATGGATTGGCATATATACAAGCTCACGATCGGCTTGGTATTCCATCTCACGCACTACTCCCGCGCGTGCTCTTCCCTCCCGCCGTCGAATTTTTTTTTTGGATTTTGGCAAGTCAATTTTGTCAAACCGTTGGAGATAACCCTTTTTTCTCCTCCCTATATTGATTTGAGAGTTGGCAAAAACTTTATATTTTGCCAAAAAATACAAAACCGTTGAAGTTGATTTTAGAAGAGTTCATAAGTGCTCGGGTCCACTAACATGCAAGTTGGATCACCAGGTTCGGACGGACGTACGCGATGTAATTCGGTGGCCATGGGAGGAGGGTGTCGTGCACGTGCAAAATGAAATCCGAACGGCAGCTGCTAGGAACAGCCAGCGCAGAGACAAAAATGTTGAGCACTTCAGCGTGCCTGAACAACTAACACTACAGTAGATTTTCATCCCGTCATCCGGACACCACTGTTTCGCGACATCAAGCTGAACGATGAACACTTAATGATAATATAACACAGGACTGGTACACGTATATCGAGATGCTGCAGGTGAACACGGGTAACATGAACAAACGGGCACAGACACAGGACACGCTGGTGGGCGAGCAAAACGCACGACACACCAACACAAGTGCACAAACGGACACGAAGAGCAAGCGCCGCAGGGACATGCTTGGCCTTCTGGCCTTTGCTGTCAACGTCGAGCTTGTGCTTCACCTTCAGGCACCGTCACGTACCTCGCCACGCTTGATCCAGCATCCGCTGCGTGTTACCGTCCTCCGGAAACGTGCAAGCCAGTTGATGCTCAAAGTTGTTCAGCAGGGGGCACCCATGTTGTCTTCGTGTCAAGGACTTCCGGTCGGTATGCCAAGGCCTCAATCGCCGAGCAGCCGGCACCCGGCAGTGACGCCGCACGGCCGATGAGCAAGGCTGGCAAGTGCAAGAGGCAGCGGCGCACTAGTAGTAGGACTACTCTAACGCGGACTTCAAATCCTGTTCAATTTTAATTAGAAGGCTCGTTTTGCTCTAAAAAGTTAAAACTAGTGCACTAAGGCTGAAATTCTATTCTAAAAAAAACTAAGCCTGAAATTCTATAATTTATATGAACTGGAAAATATACGTTGGAGGCCTTGTCTCAGGCTACTTTGTATCGGATTGGTCCAATCGGAAAAAATAAAAACGGAAATGCTAAAAATCACCTCGCCTGAACTTGCAGGCTGGCGATACTGCGTGGGAACACGCACACCGGCACCCGTCTTATTTAATTGGAAGCGACCCCTTGAGAGCCAAGACAGCCGCAAACGCCAAACGGTCCCCCACGTCCTTCCTCTGCCTCCGAATTTCTCGCAACTGCCGACCCTATCCAATATTGTTAGTGGACGACACAAGACCTATGGCTATGGGACTCGGACCGGGCTAAATTTACTTTTAATGTAGCGGAACAACTAAACACTACCCGTAGATTCATCGTGACATTATTTTTTCGTGACACCAAACTTAACGATGCAGTGGACAGGTACATGTATACCCAGATGCTACTGCTGATCATGGGGAACATGAACACAGGAAACGCTACTGGACGCGCAACACGCACGACACACCAACCCGTGCACAAAAGCAAACGCCGCACCGACACGCACATTTTGGCCCCTGTTGAACTTCGACGTTGCTTTCTTGCATAAAAGAACAAGCCACCCTCAGGACAACGAGAAATTTTAAGCCTCTTACTGTTTGACGTCTACTCCCTCTGTCTTATTTTGCCTTATATCTTATTTCCATCTAGGTCTTTATTTCCATCTACGTCTTTATTTACATTGTTTAGGCCATGAGAAATGATGATACTACCCTCCTTTTTTAGTGCCTTGGCCCTTCGCCTGTCTTCCCTGGCGGCCTAGATGGAGGGAGAGGAAAACCTGCCGCCATCATCAAGATGGAAGGAGAGGACGATCTGCTAGTGTCAGTGCAGCGGCCCTGTGACTTAGATGGTTGTGGTTCCAATGGATACACCGAGAACAACCATGGTGTGGTACTGATCTGCCAGTGGATGACACAAACAGAGCTTTGTTCAACGCAGCAACGATCGTGACCGTTAGGAATGAAAACAAAGCCTATTTCTGGACCTCAAGCTGGCTCGCGGAAGGACTCCAGCTACACTATATCCAAGACTATATGCTCATAGCCGAAGGAAGAACAGAATGGTGAAGGAGGCCCTGCATGCTGAAACTTGGACCACCGACATTGCACACAACCTAAACCACATCATCCTGGGGGACTTTTTCAAGCTATGGAGGGAGATTGATTCTCACCGACCAAATTTGGAGACTGATGAAGAGGACAACATTACCTGGACGCTTGAGAGCTCCGATCAATACTCGGCAAGATCGACATACATGATACAATTTGCTGGGCAAATAAGATCACCATTCCCTCAGCTGAGCTAGTGTGAGTTCAGCGGGGTCGCTGATGGCGGGGAGCACAGCCGTCCCCAACCCTAGGCCGTCAGGCTAGGAAAGGGCAGCAAGCGGAGTGGGGCTGACGAGCGACTCAGGCGGCAGCCTCTGCGAGCGGAGCCGCGTCCATACGGTCGTAGCTCGCAAAGAAAGAAAGCGGACCAGAAAGCAACTTTTGGTTTCAAGAATTAGGATGCGATAAGAAAGAAAAGACAATTCGGCCATTTTTGTGTGTCCCAAGCAATAACAATTGAAATATGGGAATAGAAAGTAAGAGAAAAATATCTAAAATCCCTCGAATTGAAATAATTCACGTGTATACAGGGTTAAATATTGAAATGCCTCTGAATTAGATGTGTGAAATTCTTAAGAATTTAGATTAAACATCCAAAATTCTCCACGACAATAAGTTTCAGATCATTTTTGTGTCGTTTATTATTATTATTATGCTCAGGTCTCGCGCTTCGGTTGCACTAGCATCCAGACCAAAAGAACTTAGAAGTCTTTTAAAAAAATTGAGAAAACAAATACCAGGTGGGATAGATAAAAGAAAGAAAAAAAAAATAAAAAATACGTCATTGCGAATCGAACCGAGGATCTCCGTCTTATTTAATTGGAATTCCCCGTCCCCACGAGAGCCAAATCGGCCGCAAACCCCAAACGGTCCCCACCTGCCTCCTCCCTCTTCTCCCGCGACTGCCCACCGCCCCGAATTTCTCGCAACCGCCGCCGACCGCCGCTCCCCTCTCCGCCCTTCTCCACCGCCTCCAGCGCAGAGGGTATGGAGGACGCCACGCTCATCCGCTTCTCCTCCCTGGCGGAGCTTGAGGAGGCTGCCTGGGGCGGCGGTCCACACGACGCCGTGCTCCTGCAGTTCGTCGGCGGCAACTGCACGGTCGTCGAGGCGGCGAGGATGTACCGGCTGCTCGAGGAGCGCCGCTTGGAAGTGGATGAAGCCACTTCGACCAGATCGAGGGCCTCCAGACCTCGATCGAGCTGCTGAACCACGACCTCAACTCCCAGGCTCCGATGGCGAGGGTCTGCTTCGATGCCATCAGGTCCGCCGCCAACGCCTTCGTCCTCAGCGCGCGCACCTCCCATTCCCGCACCCTTCTCGACGAGATCGTGATCGAGGCGCAGCGGGTGGGCCGGGTGTGCCGCGGGCTCATGTTTGGAGCCGACGATGTCGCCGTAACCGAGATCCAGCCAGAGGATCTGGACTGGCTGATGGCGGGCGGCCACGGCGGGAAGCTCTTCGCCAACCTCGACGGCGCCGAGCTCCAGGGCGTTCTCGCAGGAGGAGAGGACCTCGTCCTCGCGGGCGGCAACGGCGGGGAGCTCCTCCCCGACCTCGACGGCGTCCGGACCCTCGCGTACGGAGACCGCGGCGAGCCCCTCCCCGACGACAATCCCTTCGTTCTGCTCGCTACCCTCGGCGAGGACGTCGGGGAGGCAACTCCGGGCGCCGGTGGGCCACTCCCCCTCGCGGGCCTCGTCGACGATGGCGACCTCGCGGGCGTTGACGTGCTCGAGCACGGCCTGCTCCCGGCCCTCTTCGACGGCGACGAGGCCCTCGTCGACGACGTCGGGGAGGCACCGGCGGGCTTCATCGAGCTCAAGGAGGAGACCGTCGTTGCGCTTCTGCAGCTCAAGATCTGCTACCTCCTCGAGGCCATCGCGAGGGCAAAGGAGCGGGTGATCGCTGCCTGACACAGGCCCCAGGCGTTTCTGTTCAGGCGGAGATGAAGAACGGCGTGCTCATGGTGACCGTGCCCAAGATCAAGGACGAGGAGCGTAAGGACGTCTTCGAGATTAAGGTAGAGTAGGGGGTGGGGATCAGATGGGTCCTCCCCGGGTCTCATGGTTGCGCAGTCCATATCGTAGTTGCAGAGAGGTAGTCTTCATCATACTAGCAGTAGTTTTCATTACCGGAGTAGTAGTCGTTTCTGATACAGAGCAGCAGTGGCTGCGAACTGGAGGGCCTTTTGTCTCGTGCCTGATGTGAGGCAGCCATGTTTACCTTTCTGTTCGTCTTGCAATGTTTAGCTTCCTGTATGGTGATCATGATCACCGATGATCTCGTGATGATCTTCAAATGGTAATGGAATGCGCAGTTAATGATCGACATCTATATGACCTTGTTGTGATCGTGTTCTTAAGTTTGACTATCTCCTTTTGTCGTTATAAAGTTGTGTTTATTGTTGGGTAGATCTGAACTACTGGTCTATGTGGGTGATCGTTGCCTGAGACAGGCCCCAGGCGTTTCTGTTCAGGTGATTGACAGTCAGTACAACACTTCAGTAGGATTTCTCATTGCGGTTTGCGACTCACTACAGTTTTTGCAATGTTGAGGAGTACGATTTCTGATCCCCTTTAGATCTGTGATGTTCAATTTGTCATGAATTGTGGAGAAATGAGGCAATGCAGGATGTTCGATTTGGCATCTTTAGATTGCGTTTGGTTTGCAGTTCTGTAGGTCTGTCTGTCTGATGCAGTCTGAAAATCTTGTGGCATATGTCGATTTAGGATTTTGCTCTGTAGGACTGAATGTCTGATGCAGTGCTCCTTGAGGTCATCGCGAGTGCGAAGGGGCGATTCGTCTGTTGAGTTCTGCCCCCAGTCATGAATCCGTAGTTGTAAATGTCTGTTGGGGCGAATTTTGATTGATGATTTTCTCTGTTCAGTTCTTGTGTGATGGAAAGGAGTGTGGGCGATTCAGGCAACAATTTTTGGCACATTTTTGTGTCAATTTGGGAATTTTTCTTAGATGATTCTAGCCAATTTGGCAGTTTGTGTGATATATAGATTGAATTCCTTTTGCTCCCCTGCACAGAAGGTTGCGATTTCTGATTGCGACCTTTGTGTGACTCGGTTGCGATTTCTGATTGCGAGACAGTACAGTTTTTGCACGATTTCTGATTCCATTACATTTGTGATGTCCAATTTGAGATCTGTTGCAATGCAGGATGTTTAATTTGTAAAATGACTAAATCTTTAGCATGTTACAACCACAACAGAACATCTTCGTTTGCCTTTTCAATTACAATAGTCAAAAGATTGTTAGCAGAACTCAACAGGCCCGTTTCAGAGCCAGAAAAGGGTTGTCTTATTGTCGGTTGTCTTGTTGTCTTTTAACCCTGAACCGAAGTTTCAGATCCTAAAGAAACACAGTAGCTGCCAGGCAAACCTTCCATCCCCGGTTCTTCTGGGAAAGTATCAGCTACACAAGATAAACTGCTGATTCTGCTGCTCACTCATCGCGCTACACGCCACCACATGTCCCTAACCCTAACAAACCCATGCACAGAAAACTGTAAACGTGATGCAGTGGCGATGGCGAGCGGTGGCCGACGGAGTCGCACGCGCTGTAGTATGTGACGCCTTGCGGGGTGTTGCAGGTTCTGCTGGCGGCCTGCGTTCACTAGCAGGCTGGCCTGCCTCGGCCCACAAAAGAAAAACAAGCGGGCTGCTGTTGTCCAGCGGGCTTAGTTTGCGGGCAGGCCCGCGCCGCTTGCATCCCTGCCGCTCCATTTGATGAGCTATTCTTTTTACCAATTTGGCAAAACAACTTAAAATGTTTGAATAAGCTAGGAAGAATTAGGAAAACAGCCTCAAAAAAAATTACGCTTAGGAAAATAACCCTTATTTTTTAAAACTTAAGAAAATGGCCTCAAGACAAAATTTTGTTAGAAAAATGGCCTTCCGTCAGTTTTGGTCCGTATAATGGTGCTAACTTTAGGGGTAAAAGACCATTTTACCCCTGAGGGAAAAAATAAAAATAGAGTTTTGTTTATTTATTATATATATTCACAAACTTCAAATACATAGCCGCACATATATATTCCAAGCACATAACCACACATATAATCACATATATTTTTGAAGTTATCAAATACATATTCTACAAAATATGGTCGGTTTCATATTTTTAATAAAAACTAACATCTTAATGAGAAAAAAAAAATTGGTTCACTAAAATCGCCGTGCGATTGTGGTACTAATTAACGTTCCTTAGCTGATGACCTGATGTTTATGCCTAACTTAGGTTCGTTAGAAAAAAAAAAGTCCGTGTTATGAGAATTTTCTTTATTTTTAATTTTTTGAAATTTTTTTACAATTTTAATTTTTTTTCGAAATTTGACAGAACTAGTCGTCCACAGTGGGCGTTTTTTAAAAAACGCCCACTGTGTAGGCGTTATATGTGACGTGGCACAGGGCCGGCCACCGCCGATGCCGGCTTTTGCGGGCGGCCCCTGGCGCCCAAAAAACGCCCACACAGTGGGCGTTTTTTTGGTGGCGAGGGGGCCGCCAGCAAAAATATACGCTGTTTTGCGGGCGGGCCTCGGAGCATCCAAAAAACGAGGCGTTTTTTGCGCGGCCGGCCTAGCCCTTTTGCAGGCGGCCCCCTAGCGCGCAAAAAACGCCCACACAGCGCGCACTTTGCCCTAGAGCTGTTCGAGATCTGTGCCTGACATCGATGGAACAACCTGGAGACGCGTACGCACAGTACGATTCTTAAATTGTTGTCAAGTACGTACTATTTTTCGCTGTCTTGATTGAGCAGGGTACGTTGCAGCGAGTATGTACAACAACTGCCTTTTCAAAGACACGGACACTGTCGGAGATACTAAGGCCTTGTTTAGACATCAAAATTGGTATCCAAAATCTGTATAGTAAATGTTCCGTCACACTGTAGCAATTTTGTTTTTATTTGGTAATAATTGTTCAAATATTGATTAATTAGGCTTAAAATGTTCGTCTCGTAAAGTACAACAAAACTGTGTAATTAGTTTTTTATTTAATCTATATTTAGTACTCCATACATGTATCGATATTTTGATGTGACGGAAAATAGAAATTCTGCATAATAAATTTTAGACCTAAAATTAGCCATCTAAACAAGGCCTAATGAGAATGAGAGGCGCCAATTAAGGCTCAAAACAACAGAAGCATTGGAAGATCGACGACCGAGCAGGAGCACGGAAAGAAAGGATTAGTATTTGGGACCACGGTCATCTAACCACCCATGTCCTGACGCAGTGATGTGCATTTTCCCGGACGTGGCAATAGAGAGGACATCCAACCGTACCCACCTTTGGAAAAAATAGAAACCTCCTACAATTTTATCTAATAAGTGAAATGCACCGTATACTGTAATTTTTTGAGATATCTTAAAATCCACCTCTTCTCTCCCGAAGAAAGGAGGCATCGGAACACCTCCTATATGTGACTTCTAGCCAAACTCATGTGCACGGCCCCACGATGGTGCCTTGCATTGTTGCCTACCGGTTCACCAAATGTCGCGTCGCCGAGCATTGGGTGCCCGTGTTGCCAGGCACTCATGGACATGGCGGGCCTCATGTAACTGTTCACCATGCTCCAAAGTTCGTGACGCAGCGTGAGCTCCAGAGGTCATGCCTAGCGCGTCCGCCCATTAGTTTGTGCGTGAGGCGGTCAGAGTAAGAGTATGGTGAGCCATGGAAAAGAATTGTGTAGGAAGGAAGAAGAAAGATGGACTCGACCATGACATGTGGACATCACTGGTTAGTTGGACTCAACCATAGTCCATAAGAGATGAGTTTTAAGTAGTATACAATATCACACGATATCGAGAGATCTCCTAAAGAGATTTTTTTTCTCAATACGTAAAAGATTTATAGACCTTTGCATTTAAGTAGAAAAGTTTTTACATCGACGTCGTAGCATAATTTTGAAGAGCAAGAGAGAACGTTGATCTCGTAGAGATGCTCTTAATCCTGCTGTAGAGTCCAGATATCGAGGATGGTAAGGCACCACCGGTACAATAATTTTGAAGGGGCGACAAAATCCATCGCAATCCGAGGCTCTGAGCGGCACACAGTACCGAGAGGCTCTCAGCCGCACACGAGTATCTGTCACGCGGGCGCAAAAGTACGTAATAAGCTCATCAGAAACAATCCAAGGTGCTGAGAATTATATCAGTAGCAGGCTTGCAGGAAGATGTGGTTCAACTACCAGTGATATAAATTAAAAATGACGCCAGTCACCGGGCTCATGCTCATGAGCTTATTCATTACCGTCAACAATTCACCATGCACACGTTTCTTCAAAAAAAATTCACCATGCACAAACTGTCACAGCAGAACTCAACACTCGATCCGATTGTGCATCGTGACGCCTGCATGCAGGCCGGCTAGATAGATATATTCACACGTGGAATATCAGGTGATACATATATTTTTTCTGCCCATGTGTTGCGTCCCTAATCCCTCCCTACCTACGACACACGCACGCCACGAGGTTCAACAGAAAATCTACAAAATCAAAAAAAAAAAAAATGAAAGGCACGGGATCTACAAAGATTCACCACGCACGAACACACAGAATACTATACTATGCAATCGTATCATCGAAGCTTTACGGAACCTAAGCTTCGGCCACACTCGGGACGACATGTGTACGGACACGCGTTGCACGGCACGTCACTCACTGCTGAGCACTCAGCTCAGTGGAAAGCTGCTTCTTGCTGGGCACGTGACGTTGGCTGTCGCCGACGTCCTCGTCGTCCGCGTCCTTGCCGAAGAGCTTCACGGTGTCCTCCAGGCTCCTGCCCATCGTCTCCGGCAGGAAGAAGTACATGAACACCCACCCTGCGGCGGCGATGCAGGCGTAGAGGTAGAAGCTGCCGGCGATGGTGATGGCGTGGGAGAGCGAGAGGAAAGACATGGTGGTGGCGCCGCTCATGATCCGGTTCAGCCCCGTGCCGATGGCGGCGGCCTGCGCGCGCAGCCGCAGTGGGTAGATCTCGGAGCAGTAGACCCAGGCGACGGGGCCCAGGCCGGAGGCGAACGACGCCACGAATGACAGCATGGCGGCGATGCTCACCGCGCCCAGCGCCGCGGACTCCCCCTCGGGGCGCCGGTCCATCATGTGCAGGGACGTGGCCAGCGTGAAGAGGAAGATGGCCATCCCGCCGCCGCTGGCCAGCAGCAGTGGCCGCCGGCCGATGCGGTCCAGAAGCAGCGTGGAGATGGGTATGAAGAAGGTCTTGCACGCGCCGACCGCCATGGACGCGCCCAGCGAGTTGGTCTTGGACTTGATGCCCGCCTGCTCGAACACCCGCGGGCTGTACATGACCACGCAGTCCACGCCGGTGGCCTGCTGGATGAACATGAGCCCGAGCCCGGCCATGAGCATGCGGCGCACGGGGCGGGAAGGGTTGATGAGCAGCTCCTTCCACACCCCGACCCCGTCATGCCGCGACGAGCCCTTGCTGGCGCGGACGATAGCGGCCACGTCGTCGGCGTCGGACACGTCCTCGGGGATGCCGACCACCTTCTTGATGGACAGCAGGCGCTCCTCGGCCTCGGCGGGGGAGTCGGAGGTCTTCTGCAGCACGCGGCGCGCGTCGTCGATGCGGCCGCGCATCACGAGCCAGCGTGGCGACTCCGGCATGGCGAGGACGGCGACGCCGAGGAAGACCGGAGGCACGGCGCCGACCAGGAACATGGCGCGCCAGCTGAGGTGCACGGGCAGGCGCGCGAAGGCGAAGTTGGAGACGTACCCGAGGAGGATGCCGAAGTTGTTGAACACCTCCGGGAAGGAGGTGAGGAAGCCGCGCGCCGAGGTGGGCGCCACCTCGGCGGTGTACACGGGGGCGATCATGAGGGCGAAGCCGACGCCGATGCCGGCCACGAAGCGGCCCGCCATGAGGAGCCCGTAGTCCGGGGCCAGGCCCATGAGGATCGCGCCCGTGAAGAAGATGGCGGCCGCCAGCACCATGGTGTAGCGCCGGCCGAGCCAGTCGGAGGTGAACCCGGCGGCGAGGGAGCCGAACAGCGAGTAGATGTTGATGACGCCGGCCAGGATCTCGATCTGTGTGTCCGTGATCTTGAGGTCCTCCTTCATGAACAGCTGCGCGCCGCTCATCACCGAGATGTCTGCGAGCCGAACAGCCAACGAAGAACAGCTGCGTTAATTACGTGCATGCTTGGCTGATGAATGAAATTCACGTTCGTGCTGGACATGACCGAACCTACCATAGCCCAGGAGGACGGAGTTCATGGAGGCGAGCAGGGCGCAGGCGAAGGCGTACTTGTTGATGGGCGGGCGCTTCGCCGGCGCCACGGCGACCGGGACGGCGTCCGTGCCCGACGTGCTCATGGCCAAGTGTCGGTGGTGTAGATCTACAGATGGCAGGCGTGTTCTGTCAGTTTGGCACTAGCTTCGCTCTGTGTACCGACCGTGTCCCGGTGTGCTGGCCGGACTCTGCCTCGATTCTCTCTCTCGCACTCTGGATTATTGGTGTACCAGCAGCCAATGCCGGAGCCACCGTGTCCTCTCACACTCCACTCCTCACTCTTCTCTGCTAGCTACGTGAGGCAGGCAGGCCGAGTGGTCCGTGCGTGGTGTCTGGCTCTGCAGGCTGGCTAGTCCTTGGCCCTGTTATATAGGGAGCATCCGTGACTCTGTACAAAGGAAGAGTGGAGGGCGATCAGTGGACGCTCCCTGTCGCGGCAGAGCAGATCACGTGCTCTGCTCGTGCAATGGTACAAATGGCCTGTACTTCTCCTGTTCTTGCTGGTCCCAGAAAGTCATAGACAGGTCGAATCCAGTCATAGTCTTGACCTAGTCAACTGTACGGCACGTGAGCGAGGGTATATGGAACCGGGAAGCTCCAAAGATCCAGCAGGCGGTTTCTGAAACAGAATGAGTGTTCATTACTAGTACGCATCAGAGTACTACTGGCAATCAACACCGTATCGTAAGTCGTTCTATTTATGTATCCAGCAAAAGTTTTGCCAAAAAATAAAACAAAAAAAAAAGCTAAACCTCACTCTGAGTGTTCCTGCACTCGATTGTTCTCTCTTTGCATCCTCCAGACACCAGCGCACCACGCTCGCGTGCCGCCACCATCGCGGCGGCTCGGCGCTCGGTCGCTGACGCTGTCCCAGTGTCCCGTTTCTTGGATACAGACCAGACCATCTCCGATTCTCCGGATCGCCGTCCGCGCTCCACGCCTCGACCCGGAGGAGCTTGTTTGCCACTGCGAGTTCGTTCCCTGTTCCTGAGATGAGACAAACACGGCGCATTGAACCGCCATTCTTCTCTTCTGCCTACTTCTAATCTGTTCCTGAGGTAACCAAACAACAGGTTGCCCCAGTTTGTATATACATGGACACACCGCACATACCGTGTAGACGACATCATTTCTTTTCTATGTGACCGCGACTCTATAGACTTTTTTACCGTGTAGACGACATCATTTCTTTTCTATGTGACCGAGAGACTCTATAGACAGTCAAGTACTTAGTAATAGTGAACTAGGATCCGGACTTGTGCTGCCAATTTTTTCTACTGGTTGTCACGTCGATTTTGACATCGCAACACACGCTAGCCAGCAGGGCGGCTCTGCTAGGCATCTACCACCACCTATCGTTAATTGTATATGCTACGCAGCACGTTGCTACTACATCAACCGAGCTATCACGAGCTGTACGTTCAAGCGTAATCCTCAAGCCTTTTATTCCGTCCATAAGGTTGATCAAGGATCTGTAAACACACACACAGCCTGATGAGAATGATGCGTGCGCGGCCGGCCTTTGCCCAGACGGAGATGTGTATATCCGTGCAACTCGTGACTCACGGCACTGCCACGCGCCCTGCCTGTTTCGTAGCCACGAACCACGGCGAGCGAGCATCTAGCGGTCCAGCTTTAAGCTCACCGACGTCTTTGAGTCGAGACAGTGGCGATCACCTAAGGCCGTGGCCATCGCAGGCAGGCCCCCCGCCCGATCGGGCTTCTTTATTCTGGTCCCTGTTCATCGTATCGTATCGGCAACAAGACAAAGCTTGCAGGGCAGCTTCTTTCCGTCTGCACCTTTGATGCGGAACTATGTTGCACAAACTCTCGGTGTCTCCTTTCCCTGAGAACTGCCATCACATTAGTAGGAGCAGTTACTTTGTCGAGTGCAAGTTAATCAAAGACACTGCAACCGACAAGTATATTATTTCCTCTTCCCTGCTCGTCAGCAATAATAAGACTTGACCGACTTTGTTTCTGTGAACTTGACCGACTTTGTTTCTGTGAACCTGACCATAAAGCACTTTGAATGGTGTACTGCCCAACGATATATGATAGGATGTATTATACCAAAATTCAGCCATGGACAGCCACTTGGACCATTTTGTCGGGCAAGCATTAACAAAGCAACGTAGATATGTTTCTAAACACTGATTGACACGTTCAGTTTGACCATCGGTTTGAGGATGATAAGCTGTACTCATTTTAAGATCAGTTTTCAGCAGATCAAACAGCTCTTGCCAAAGATTACTTGTAAAAATTTTATCTCTGTCAGAGACTTTGGCAATTGGGAGGCCATGGAGCTTGAAAATATTTTCCATGAATGCTTGAGCTACCTCAAGTGCTGTGAATGGATGTGAGAGTGGAATAAAATGGGCATATTTTGAAAACTTATCCACTACCACCATAATGCAATTAAAACCAGAGGATTTAGGAAGACCTTCTATAAAATCCAAAGTTATGACTTGCCAAGACCCATCTGGCGGAAGTGGGGATAGTAATCCAGGGTAGGCTGCTCTGTCACTCTTAGCTTGTTGACAAACAGGACATTGGGCAACAAATTGCTTGACAGAATCCTTAAGTTTGTGCCAAGCAAACATACCTTTGATTCAGACATAAGTGACTTCATGTCCTGAGTGCCCACCTATGGAACTTGCATGAAGAGAAGTTAGTATCTTGTTCTGTATTGTTTTGTCTGCTCCTACCCAAATCCTGTCCTGGTACCTGATTATCCCATCAGACAGAGTATAAAAGCCTTGTGGACAGACTAGTGACAACTGTGAAAGCAATTGCTGTGCCTGAGGATCATGTTTATAAGAAGCTTGGACTTCTTGTAGCCACAATGGTTTGACAACAGACATAGCAGAGATATCATATGAGTCATTTGATTGCTTTCTGGACAAAGCATCATCCACTTTGTTGTCAACTCCCTTTTTATAGATAATCTTATAGTTCATGCCCATAAGTTTAGTCAATGCCTTATGCTGCCATGGTGTGGAAAATCTTTGATCATCCAAGTGAGTCAAACTTTTCTAGTCAGTGAGAATAACAAAAGGAGATGTTTGCAGATATGCTCTCCAATGATCAATTGCCATAAGAATGGCTAAACATTCTTTTTCATATGTAGATAGCCCCTGAGCTTTAGGTCCCAAAGATTTATTGACAAAGGCTATTGGATGGCTCTGCTGATGTAGCATTGCCCCAATTCCAAATGCAGAAGCAACAGTTTCTATATAAAATGGCAGATCAAAATTGGGTAATGCCAAAACAAGTGCAGAAATCAGAGCTTTCTTTAGAGCCTGAAATGAAGTTTTTGTAGCAGATGTCCAAACAAACATACAACCTTTCTTGAGTAGTTCAGTTAGAGGTTTGCTGATAGCACCAAACTGAGGCACAAACCTTCTGTAATAACCTGCTAATCCCAGAAAACTCTTGAGCTCTTTGACATTTGTTGGTTGTGGCCAATCTTTGATTGATTGTATTTTAGATGGATCAGTAGCAACACCATATTGACTGACTACATGACCCAAGTAAGACAACTGTCTATGAGCAAAAGAACACTTGGTCAGTTTAACATTAAACTTGTGTTGTTGAAACAAGGATAACACTGCCTTAATATGAGATAAGTGCTCAGACCATGTCTTGCTATATATTAAGATGTCATCAATAAATACCACAGCACAGACTCTAAGAAGAGGTTTGAGTATGAAATTCATAATGGCCTAAAAAGTAGGAGGACCTCTAGTGACACCATAAGGCATTACCTTATACTCATAATGACCATTATGTGTTTTGAAGGCAGTCTTGTGTTCTTCTCTAGACTTCATTCTTATCTGATGAAAACCTGAGCATAGATCCAATGAATTAAACCATGTTGCTCCATGCAGTTCCTCCAAAAGTTCCTCTATAATTGGGAGAGGGAATTTGGTCTTTACTGTAAGGGCATTCAGTCTTCTATAATCAACACAGAGTCTCCAATCACCTGTCTTCTGTTTAACTAACAGCACTGGAGAAGAATAGGGGCTGTTACTAGGCTGGATCCATCCTTTCTCTAGCATGTCTTGAATCTGATGCTCAATTTCTGTTTTTTGTGTTGGTGTATACCTATATGGTCTGAGACAAAAAGGTTGAGCACCTTCCAAAAGAGGAATTGTATGATCACCAGCTCTCTCAGGTGGTAATTTAGATGGTGGAGCAAAGACTGCCTCATACTCTATCAGTAGTTGCTGAAGATCAGCAGGTAAGTTGTCCTATTCAGTTGACTGTACCAGATTCTGAGAAGAAGGTTGTAGTTGCACCATGTACAGAATAGAGTCGCTCTTGTGAAGTGCTTGAAGTTGATGATAACTAATAGGTGTCCCAACAACAGTATTATGCTGAATCCCCTGTAGCCTCACTATTTTGTTGTTCCAGGGTATCTACAACCATTTTGCTTCCCAGTCAACAGCCATAGGGTCGTGAGCTTGCAGCCAATCCATGCCCAAGATGGCATCATAACCCTTGAGAGGCAGAACCTTGAAATTTGTTCTAAAAGTGTGACCCTGAATACCCTAAATCTGTTGGTGTAACGGATGTGTACATTGTAACAGTTCACCATTAGCAACTTTGACTAGCACAGTATGAGGTAAAGCAAACCAGTTAGGCATAGACTTAGCTAGATCTTCACTAATGAAGTTGTGGGTACTGCCAGAGTCAATCAGCATGATCATGTCCCTCCCAGCAATGTGGCCTTTGAGCCTCATGGTCTTAATGCCTTAAACACCTTGCATAGCTTGAACCGACAAAGCCATTAAATCATCTCCAGAATCAGAATCATCTACAGTGATTTATTGAATAGGTACATCATCATCATGTAAGCATTTCCAGACTTCATAGCATGAACAGATATGTGTTCTGGGCATTTATGTTGAGGACTCCACTTTTCACCACACTTGAAACACAACCCTTTTGCTCTTCTATAATTCTTCAGAGCTTGTAAGGAGCCTTCTGGTTGTTTGTGCTAGACAATATCACCTTGCTTCTTATCTTCATGAGGCTTGAAATGATCTGGAGTCTTGTTACTATCATGAGAAGTCTTTTTGGGATTAGAACCCAATTCATGCCTCCTGACAGGATTATCCTGGAGACCTTCCTCCTGTAAAAATGCCAGAGAAACAACAGTATCCAAGTCTGTGGGTTTATGCATCATGACAGCTGCTCTAATTTCCTTCTTAAGACCATCAACAAAACGACTAGCTATTGCAGTAGTAGAAAAATTAGGATCATGTGCAAGCAACTGATGCACCACCTCACTAAACTGTTCTACAAAGTGTAACAATAGTGAGCTGCTTCATATGAAAGAACTAACAAAGTAAATGATTGTGTTCATCCTTATCAAAACGATTGCAAACAAACTGTGCAAACTAATCCCAAGGCATTGCACTAATGGATTCCTGGACAGTTTGGAACCATAGTGCAGCCGACCCAGTTAGTCTAGTAGTGGCTAATCTAACCCAGAGAGACGGGTCAGTCTGACATATATGAAAATAGTTCTCACAACGCTTGATCAAGAGTCGTGGATTGTTTCCATCGAACTTGTGAAACTCAACATCAGCAAACGGCATATACAGTGAATGATGTGGATAAGGATGTGGGTAAAGTTGATGGATAGGAACAGTAGACTATGAAACAGGGGGGCGGTGATGAGATGTAGTGAGTACAGCACCTGACGACGACGGTTGGCCGGGGGTAGTGGTGTACACCACCCCGTAGGCCTGAACGCGATGGTCTAACGACCCAGGCACCGCCCCTGCGGGGTGAAGCTCTAGATGGGCAGAGCTTGGTGCCTTGACACCCGTCGCCATGAAGTGGTTCTCGTGCAGCGCCATGGACAGCGATGGTGCCCCTTTTTGAACTTGGGCATTGTCGCTGCCGTTGTCGACGCTTGAATCAGCTGACATGGACGGATCTGTAGACGGACCCATCGCCGTGCGCTTGCCGAGAACCTTGTTGATGCGATCTCCAAGGTCGAGCACTGCGGTCTCGAGCTCGTTGACACATTTGTTGACATCCAGCTTTCAGGAAAGCAACTTTGTTCACATCGACAACAGATCAGTCCGCATTTCGCTCATCCCCTTCTTGTTCTCCTCCAACATGCCAAGAATTTTGCCATACTACTCCTCTAGGGTCACTTGCCCCATCTTGTGTCGGGTTCCATAGTGATGCGCTGCCAGAGTCGAGGATCTCGCCACAAACCGGCCCGCGTTCTTGGGAATTACAGAGAAGTCTCCGGCTATAGCAGCTCACTACGGATCGAAAACCTCAATCCAACCCGAAGCGTTTGTGGTTCTGATCGATGGATTGAGAGATCTAGAGCTCCGAGGCGAGTGGGGAAAAATTTTCGGGTGGAATTGGCGAAGGATTCGTGGTGGTATGATGGAAGAGCTGATACAAGTGTTACCAGCGTACTACTATATGTAACACCCCTGGTGTTATGATAACTAAAACCTGCCATGTCATCATATGCACTACAAAGCATTCATGTTTAGGTCAACCTTAATGTGAATTAACTAAAACAAGTTTATAATTCATAGGTTGTTTGTGTTTATGAAATGTTATGTCACATGAAATCGTAAAACCCTACTTTCGAATGTCATCCCAAATACTTAGTTTATATTCTATGTACTTGAGGTGTAAACTATGTTTACACTAGTGTCAAGCATAGTATATGAATCTAAGTACAACTCCTAAAAATGATTTCCATATTTGAAGTTGAATTTGGATTTCAAAGATTATTCCCAAGACTTGAAACTCAAATTTAAATTCAAATTAGAAAGCTATAAAAACATTTTTAAAAGTCAACTTGGTCAACCAAAGGTGTCATTGGGTCATTAACCTAAAAATGCCCTTGGATGATGTTTGTGATCACTAATGACCAACCAATAAAATTAGAAACCAAATCGAGTTTGAATTTGGTTTGAAAAACCCTTTATTTTCAAAAGCTAGTTTTATCCCCTTTGTATAATTCAAAATCTATATAGAATTTGGAGATACTCTAAAAATATAGTTTGTAGATCTTGACAAGAGCTACAAAGTTGGTATTCAAAGTTTTTCAAGTTTCTAAAAATAATTTCAAATGAATTTGAAAATACAGTTTTTCAATAATTATCCCCTTTTGATTTTAAAGGCATAATTCAAAAATTATGTATAATTTTGGAAAACTTTATATATGAAAGATGTTTGGTTTTAAAATCTGAGTATTTCATAGTTTTGAATACTTTCAAGTTTTATTGAAAAATCAAAAGTAATTTCAAATATTTGTTTCTAGGTTTTATTCCCTTTTTGAATTTGAATTCATATTTCAAAAACTATGCAGAAGTTGAAAATGTTTGTTAAATGAAAAATGTAGCTCTTGAAAAGTTATGCAAACTTTATTTTTGGAGATTTTCATATTCCTATATAAATTCTGTAATAATTTACAAAATTCAGAAGTGACATCATTTGCTACAGTGATGATGACGTCATCATCGTCTTCCCTTCCGCGACCGCCCTGCCACCCTGCAGTGACCGTCCTGCCGCCCTACAGTGACATCATTTACCATACCACCCTGCCTTGATCGCCAGCTCGCCCCCGACACCCGAAACTTCGCCGTCGTCATGTCGTCCGCCCATGCGTCGCCGTTGGCCTTTAAATACCGGTCGGCCGTCGTCGTTTCCCTTCTTCTTCTTCTTGCTCGCCGTCCCGACGATCTCCACCCGCTGTCAAAATTCACCGCTGTCACTTCACCGCTGCTCGATTGATCTTGCCAGCAGCTCTGCCACATTCTTGCACTCAGTTTGAACTAGCTCGCATCGCCCCTCGCCGCCCGAATCGCCCAGGCCGCCATCTTCTTCTTCGCGGTCGGCAGCAAAGGCATCGTGAAATCGCCGCCGTCCATCGCCACCGGGGTTGGTTATTTATCTTATTTAACCTCACTATCGTGTTCTCCATGCAATCCTGCTCCTCATGCGCGCTTTGGTTCGTTCGTCGATACACAGGAACTGCTGTGACGCCGTTCTTGCCATCGGAGCACCACTGCCGCCATTACCGCCGCTGACTACAGCTCGACTCAACCCGCCTCCGAGCCTGATAGCGTGCGCACCGTGCCTGTGGTGAGCTCCCGCACCTATCCTTGCCCTCATTTTCACCTTCACCGTGCCGTAAGGTCCGCCCGCCGTGGCTCGCCGCCGGCATGGTCTTGCCAACGCCGCCGTGCACGTAGCCGTTTGAGCTAGGGACCAGGAACGACTTCATCTTCTGGCCCAACGTGTTCGCGTTGATGTCCTGCACATGCTCATGCGCTTGCTATCGCTGAAAAAACCACCAACGAGCTTTGCCGCCGCGTCTGAGCTCCGCCGTGCCACCATGGCCGCCGGCGAGCCGGCTGCTCTTGCTCCGCCGCTCCATTAGCTAGGCTATCTTGTTCCCCGTGTTGAGCTGAGCCTGTAGGGCCAAACCTCGTGGCCGGAGACCACACCGCCGGCGAGTAATCGCCGGTCAACCGTCACGGCGCCGTCGGTCAGCGTGGGGACACTATTCCCATTTTCTTTTTCTATTTTTAGAAAATGATTTAAATGCTGTTTTCTTTGAAAAATCATAGTAATTCAAGTATAGCTCCAAAAATTTTGAAAATATTTTTGTATGCTCTTTATAATATCCTCTACCTAAGAAAATGAAATGATAAATTTGAGTACTTTTTTCATAAGTTAAAATTAGCTCTTTTAATTGAAAAATGTATCTTCAATGATTTTTAATAAATAAAATAATTAGCTTTTATTTCTGAAAATTGTTTTGCCATCTAATTAGACCAAGAGCTATTCAAAATAAAATTTTGAGCTTAATTAGACAACTTCAATTTTATACCTTTATTTTATGCTTTTAATTGATTAACCCCTTTAATCATGATTAATCATTATAGGGTGTTTGACTTTGGGACTTGCTTGATGACCTTAGGTCATTAGCCCTAATAACCTTTGGCACTTTAATTAATTATTTACGCTTATCTTAATCATGTCATTAGGGTTTAATCAACGTTATTTCATGTGATTAATGAACTTCACTAATGACATAGTTAACCTAATAAACTTAGTAAGTTGTGTGTCTTGCAACTTTATCATGAAGGAAAGTTGTACTCAAGCCTTTAATCTGGTCATGCATTTATCAAGCATCATGTTTATTATTCTGTCATATCGAATCATATCATGTTATCGTGTAGTCTCCATTAACGGAGAGTTTAACATTGTCGCACCAGATCCCAAGGAAGAGCAGACTCAGGAGTTGGGTGTTGATCCAGAGTTCGAGACCGTCTACCCCGAATACCAAGGCAAGCCCCGGATACATTTAAACCCTACCCTTATTTTATAAAAGTTTTATTGCTTTAGTTATGTTATGTTGCATTAAGTACTAGTCATTGAGTGATAACCTACCAATTGCATTACCTGTCTTATTTCCATATTTCTTGTTACTTGTTAATTTAAAAATGCTTAGTTATGCTTAGCCCTGCTTAATTAGTAGGTTTTCAAAAAGAAAAAGAATAAAAAAGATGAGAATGGCTTACTTGTTGGAATCATGATAATAGTTAATAAATCAAGTTCGGATGGGTAATTTGCATTGGGAATGGAGTCCCTCTGTAGTGTTTCCGTCTATTGATGCCCTAGGTCCCGTGTCGATGGTGAACTGGTGATATCGGGAAATTAGAACATCCACATGCATGAAGTATTATATAGTGGGCCAGAGTCCCCACATATATCATGGAGTGATTTATATAGTGGGCCAGAGTCTCCACATATGTCATAGTGTGGTATACCATGGGTTTAAGTTCCCATGTATATCGGTACACTGGGTCGAAGTGCTCACGTGTATCATGTATGGCTGTGGTTGTTATCCCGGTATATCTGTGATCTGGTATGCATCGGAGTTAAAGTCTCCGGTATCCCAGTGATCTAGGTCCCAGCTGGGTATAAAAATAAATTCGAATCGTCGTTGCTTCTCGGAGAAGAAGACTCGATTGGTGTTCATCATCGTAGTAACAACTTGAATAATATTTAGAATTTAAGAATGAAGTTTGATTGGTATTCGTGATCTAGAGCAAGACAACTTTATTTTCTGTCAAGCTTTTCTGCAAAAATTCTTGTCTCTTGCAAGCCTTACCTTGTCCCTCTAGCCAGCATTTCTGAGTCTTCACCCCTCTTTTTCGTCGGATCAGTCTTGTTGAGTACTTTTGTACTCAGGATTTGTTGAACCCTTGTTGCAGGTGAGCCTCATGCGCAGGATTGCTTTGCACCCTGTTGTATGACAGTCGTCGCGGAGAGTGACGACGAGTAGGATGTTTGGCTCTTGGGCAGAGCTTATCGCCTGGTATTGTAATAAAGTTACTTATCGCTACTCCACTACTATTAGGCTTTGTAATAATTAAACTAAATGGTTTGTAAACTTATGTTATTGTAATCCTTCTGCTATTTTACTCTGATATATCTTATTTGTATAAAATTGTTGTAATACTGCAATGTCTCTTTGTAATGATTGATCCTGCTCGGAGAATCGTGAATGATTCGGGATTTATCCGACAGACCTTTAAGTCTTATGGAACACATTCATGGTTATTTGGAGTCTGTTTAGACAATAATAATGCATGTGGGCCATATGATTTAGGAGGTTCTGCCACAGCTGGTATCAAAGCCGGATCATTATTAAAAAGGGTTGTTGTAGTATTCTTTTGTGAAAACTTCAAAATTAGGTAGGATAAAGTGGATACAAGGACTCGGCCGCCGGTGATCGTCGGACGTCCGCCGCCGCCGTCGCCCTCTGGGCACGGTTTAGTTTCATGTCCAAGTTCGCCTTCTCTCTTCCCCTCTCGGCCGTTACATAGAGAGCAAGGTGCTGCCTCTCGACATGGGCCACGCAGAGCCTGCTCATAGTTTCCACTCCGGCCCAGTAAGCAACTTATTGGGTTTCTTCTCCCGATTTGAAGCGCGTCGGCCCGCGCACGTCCTGAACGCCATGTTCTTCAGGTTCTTGAGCGCCAACATTTGCTGAGTCCTTCCCACCGCGCTCCGCTGCATCGCCGGCTTCAAGAGAGGTCGGGCTTGAGCCGATGACACAGAGCGGGCACGGTGGTCCACGAAAGCGCAGCCACCGAGTCCCCGTCCCCATCCCCGGCGTCTCCGCATCCATCCAGCGAAAGGTCACGGAGAAAGAAGCTTAAGCTAGCTATCCTTGGCGGTTCGCCTCCCTCGTCCCTCTTGTCCATTTTGCCATCACTGACGCTTGGCGCTTACTCCACCGCCTTCACTCCCGGTTCTTTTCACCGCGATCCGTCCCTCGCCGGGGATCACGTTCGGACGGCTACATTGGTGAGGTCGTTGCATCGGAGCAGGGATTATTCGGAATCTTGCACCATACCGTACCGTGGCATTTCATCCAGAGGTTGAGAAAATCAGAACCACCAATATGCCTATCTCCCCCGGTGAATCGGGGGTTCAATTGTTCAAAGAGTCCAGTACCAACCCTCGCCTCCGGCACTATAGGACCGCGACGTTAAAAATCTGACACTAACGTCGGCTAAGTCGGCTCCAACCAGTTGCTCCCGTAAACGTTGTCTCCTAGTTCACTGTCAGAGCCACCTTTCCAAGGTAGAAGATTGGAGCCACGGATCCACATACTGTGGTTCTGCTTTAACAGCGTGTTTCTCCCACCCACATTATAGTATTATTCTTTACAATTTTTTTTAAAGTATTCTTCTTTACTTTCAATCAGAGCACGCAGCCCTCATGCTCATGCAACCCTTTTTCATGGCTAGTACCACTGCTTCTCAAGAACACTCTAAAGCAACAGCTTTGTCCGGATTACTAGCAGCTAGATCATTATCGTACATGAGTTCTTCCCACTTGTTAGTAGAATCATGACGAGGACGATCAGGCAGGCATATGCTGATCTTTTTCAACTACCAGAGGAAGCAGGACCCAAAATATCTTGGACTGATATATAAAAAGCTCACCCTTTTATTTCGAGTTATTTGAACAGGACTGCACTATGAACATCATATCTTTGGGGACGAAAAAAAGATTGGAAGGACACCAGCAAGATATATATGAACTGTAAGCTTCTTTTCACTTTCAGTGGGGGCAGCAGGCAGAATCGAGACTAGTGTTTTGATTTTTAAATAGCTGATTTTTGATGGATCAACTTATCCAACATTATTTATCCTGCAGCCTTCATGATGATCTCTGATTGATGATTGTGTAACAATAGACGAGTTAGACGCTGAGAAAGAGAATATATTTATAGATGTGCTTTTGCGAGGGGAAGGATAAGATTCACGCAACAGTTGTCGTTTCTGCACTATCGGATATTCGGTTGTACGGACCTTGGCCAGGCCATTCTTGGCATGCTGCAAAAGAGATGCTTGAGCTCAACTACACGCATGCTATACCGATTGGAGCAATGATCGATTCGGCGATTAGCAGTGCTCAGTTCCTTGTCCATGATGATCTGGAAGCCTCTCTGGATGTATACTGAGAAAGATCACTGCCGTTGAGCAATCTATGTGAGAGCTTCAAAAGGACAGTTCTGATTTGCTCCACGCTTTTGCCCTTTTGATTGATTATATGCCTTTTTCACCGTACCCCTCTGATCCTTTTGCTCTGATGTTATGGCATCCGTGTCCCTTCGATGCTGATCCACGCTTCCTCTACAGGTCTGTACGCGCTTCTTGTGCTGGGGGGCCAAAAGAAGAAACCAAGAAAGCCTGGGTTCATATATGCTTTCAGATCAACCGCCATTATCCCAGCAAAGGAAGAGGTAAAGGAACAGGATAATATATGCAAGCAAATCTGAAGGGCCCCTTCGTGTGTGATGCCTGCAATCCATGAAAAATCCTGTGATGATGACCGGCATTCTGAACCCAAACGCACAGAGATTGGACGCAGTGGTGCAGAAAGCGGATAATGGCTGGAGAATGGGAGATGCGGGCCATGATTCACGCATGATTGAGACCAAAACTTTGAGGAGAAGAAGAGGTGGAGGCGTGGAGCCCGCTGCCAATGCTGGAGCCTGGACCCGACGCTGGAGGCCGTGGCGAGGTCGAAATCGACACGTATGGATCATGGGCACCTTTAGTACTATCTGTCCATCCACGAAGATTATATTATGCGCCACGCACCAGCAAATGCCTAATCGGATCGTTTAAGAGCTATCAGAACCAGATCACGCGGCCGGGCTTCTTAGAATATGCCGCCATGGAAAGCCAAGGATCGTAAAAGCTGCTTCGATCGTTTCCCCATTTCTTCCCCTGGAACTAAAGAGAGAAAAAGAAAAGAAGCAGCCTAGTGCTGGTCATCAAACACGGGATGAGCAGCGGCTACACCGCGTGCGCGCGGCGGTTTCAATCAACATAATACAAAAGGGACAGGACCGGCCATCCAATTGCGTGGATCCATCCATCATAATCCGGCTGCAGTGCAATTATGCAAATGCAATCCATCCGTCGATCGCGTATTGTAATGCTTGCTGCTGCCTTGGGCAATATATCCGCTCTGTTTCCTTAAATAAATAAATATATATATATATATATATATCCGCTCTGGTTGGAGGGAGGCCGGCCGGCAGAAAAGTCCGCAGCGAGAGGGATCGCCAAACCGAGAGTGAGTGGCACCTGCACTAACTCGATCAACTTCTCACTCTCATCTCATCCTCATATCATATCATTGCGCCTAACTCCGTCGTACTGCGTGCGATGCGATGCGATGCGCACGCGTGAAAACACAATGCCTTTGCTCCTCCCGTGCCTGCCGTCAGATGAGTTTGCCGTCTTCGTCTTCCTGTGCTGCCGATAGGGAAGGGACCGGAGAAGGTCAGTAGCGCGTCCGTGCTGCGTGTGCATTTCACGCTTGGGCTTGGCTACCTGCAGCTTGCAGTACACATAAGTGTACTGTATGTGCGTTGCATTCTCAAGTCATCATATCAGGGTACTGAATATAATGGCAGGTGAGGCATCTAAGTTTCATGTGAAGTTTAAGACTGCAGATGAACAGGTTATCTGTCCTCTCGATGTGCCATTACGCGTATCTTCACCCTTGTTTCAATTGTTCTGTACACGGCTGCTAGGAGATGCAGCCATCGGTGGGCCTTTTGTTCGCTTTCAGTGGCCATTTCATATGGGTGTACGTCTGTCGTCGAGTGTCCCCCGCTGGTGTAGACGGCAGGCCGAGACGTGTCGTCGTCGGTGCCAGGACTTTGGAACCCTCTGCGTGCGCAGAATGGCCGCATTCCAACTCGATCGGTGCTGTGCTGCTCAAATCTGGTGGACGGCCGGCGTGACATGACATTCTTGTCCAATGGAACGGTGTTGCGTTTAACGCTGTCATGCTCGACGAGTTAGAAGGCTGAGAAATATCTCGCGTTAAAACTTGCCAGGCTAGTCTCCTGCACGCGGGTGGGTAGTTTTAACGCTGTTAAAGAAGCCACTCGGATCACGTTAAGGTATAAATCGACCTGCCATACAGATAAGAAGAGAAATGCACCTCATTGGAATAAGCCTTTTACAAAGGTTCTCTTCTCTCAGTCAATCCATAGTTTGTTTCACCATCTTACTTCACGGGATCTCTGATCACATAGAATAGGTTACCACTACAGAATAACTCATGTGAGTCTCAAGCCCAATTCCATAGATGCATTGTCTATCACATTACGTGAAAGACCCTTTGTGAATTGATCTGCTAGGTTCTTAGCCATTTGGACATACTCCAAGGCTATCACTCCGGAGTTTCTCATTTTCCTAACAGACTTCAGCCGCCTTTTCACATGCCTTGATAACTTCATGTTGTCCTTGGAACTGTTCACCTTGATAATCACTGTTTGATTATCACAGTTCATTAGGATAGCAGGTATCGGTTTTTTAAATATCGGCAAATCCATTAGGAGTTCACGAAGCCACTCATCCTCAACAGTGGCTGTATCTAATGCAGTGAGTTCTGCTTCCATAGTTGACCTCGTTAAGATGGTCTGCTTGCAAGACTTTCAGGAAACAGCGCCACCTCCAAGTGTAAACACATATCCACTCATGGCTTTTATCTCATTAGCATCAGAGATCCAATTTGAATCACTATAACCCTCAAGTACCATTGGATACCCGGTATAGTGAATCTCATAACTCATGGTGCCTTTTAGATAGCGCATTACTCTTTTAAGTGCACACCAATGTTCATCTCCCGAATTCAAAACGAAACGGCTTAGTTTGCTTATAACAAATGAGATGTCAGGCCTTGTAGCACTAGCTAAATACATCAATGAGCCAATGATCTGAGAGTATCTCAGCTGATCTCTCATTATCCTTTTGTTCTTTCATAGAATCACACTAGCATCATAAGGTGTTGGAGCAGGTTTATAGTCACTATACTCAAAGCGACTTAGAACCTTTTCCACATAGTGGGATTGCAAAAGTGTAACCCCACCATTTCCTTCTCTTACTAGTTTTATGTTTAGGATAACATCAGCCTCTCCTAAATCTTTCATCTCAAAATTTTGAGATAAAAATTTCTTGACTTCCTTAATCACATTAAGGCTTGTCCCAAAAATTAGTATGTCATCAACATAAACGCACAAGATCACTCCTTCTCCCCCACCATAGCGATAGTACACACACTTGTCAACTTCATTCGCAACAAAGTCAAAAGATGTCAAGGTTCTGTCGAACTTCTCATGCCATTGCTTAGGTGCTTGCTTGAGGCCATACAAAGATTTTAATAATTTACACACCATTCCTTCTTGACCTTTTGATACAGATCCATCTGGCTGATCCATATAGATCTCCTCCTCCAACTCTCCATTTAGAAAAGCTGTCTTAACATCCATGTGATGAACGAGAAGACCATGAGAGGCTGCCAAGGAAAGTAGCACTCGAATTGTGGTCAATCGAGCAACCGGTGAATAAGTGTCGAAGAAATCTTCTCCTTTTTGGGTATAACACTTGGCCACGAGCCTTGCCTTATACTTTTTAATAGTACCATCAGGCCTAAGCTTTTTCTTGAACACCCACTTGCACCCCATAGGTTTGCACCCATAAGGACGATCAACAACTTCCCAAGTACCATTAGACATAATAGAATCCATCTCACTCTTTACTGCTTCCTTCCAATAGTCAACATCAGGAGATGAATATGCCTCTTCAATGGTTCTAGGTGTGTCATCTATGAGATATACAATGAAATCATCACCAAAAGACTTTGTAGTCCTTTGTCTCTTGCTCTTTCTAGGAGCTTCATTCTTTTTCTCCTTAGGACTTTCTACAAGTATGGGTTCATTGTGTTCTATCGGCATGGTAGGGATATCATCTTTGATAAACTCTTGCCTAGATGGTCTTGTTTCATCTTTCATCGGAAAAATATTCTCAAAAAATGTAGCATCTCTAGATTCCATTATTATACCAACATGCATGTCAGGTACTCCAGATTTTATTATCAAAAATCTATAACCAACACTGTGCATAGCATAACCCAGAAAGACACAATCAACGGTTTTAGGTCCAAGCTTACGTTTCTTAGTTATTGGCACATTAACTTTTGCCAAACAACCCCAAGTCCATAAGTAAGAAAGTGTAAGCCTTTTCTTCTCCCATTCCTCGAATGGTGTTATTTCTTTATTCTTTGTAGGAACACGATTTAGGACATGACATGTCGTTAATATTGCCTCACCCCACCATTCCTTGGAAAGTCCCACTGTATCAAACATGGCATTAACCAAGTCAGTCAGAGTACGGTTCTTTCTTTTAGCAACCCCATTTGATTGAGGTGAATACGTGTAACACCCCTGGTGTTATATTAACTAAAACATGTCATGTCATCATATGCACTGCAAAGCATTCATGTTTAAGTCAACCTTAATGTGCATTAACTAAAACAAGTTTATATTTCATAGGTTGATTGAGTTTCTGTAATGTTTGTCACATGAAATAATAAAACCTTATTTTTGAATGTCATTGCAAATACTTAGTTTATACTCTATGTACTTGAGGTGTAAACTGTGTTTACACTAGTGTCAAGCATAGTATATAAGTCTAAGTCCAACCCTAAAGATGATTTCCATATTTGAAATTGAATTTGGATTCCAAAGCTTACTTCTAAGCCTGCAATTCAAATTTAAAGTCAAATTAAAAATGCTATAAAAGGTTTTTCAAAAGTCAACTTGGTCAACCAAGGGTTTCATTGGGTTCATGACCTAAAAATGTCCTTGGATGATGTTTGTGATCACTAATAACCAACCAATTAAGTTAGAAACCAAATTGACTTTAAATTCTATTTCAAAAACCCTTTATTTCAAAATCTAGTTTTACCCCCTTTTCTCTAATTCAAAATCTATAAAGAATTTGGGGATACTCTAAAAATACAGTTTGTAGATCTTGACAAGAGCTACAAAGTTGGTATACAAAGTTTTTCAAGTTTCCAAAAGGAATTTCAAATTAATTTGAAAATACAGTTTCCAGCATTTATCCCATTTTGATTTTAAAACCATAATTCAAAAATTATGCATAATTTGAAAAATATTTGTATATGAAAAATGTTTGGTTTGACAAGCTCAACATTTCATAGTTTTTAATATTTTCAAGTTTTATTAAAAAATCAAAAGTAATTTCAAATGTTTTTTTCTAGGGTTTTATTCCCTTTTCAAATCTAAATTCAAATTTCAAAATCTAGACAGAATTTGAGGGTTCTAGTTAAAACAAAAGCGTAGCTCTTGAAAAGTTATGCAAATGATATTTTTGGAGATTTTCAAGTTCTTATATAAATTTTGGAGTAATTTGTATTTTAAAACGAATGGCATTTCTATAATTTCTGTGAACAGTACCTAACCCTATCGGCGGACGCCATGGCCGGCTTCTCATCGCGCGCCGCCGACCACCGCCGCACCTTCTCGGCCGCCCGCGCACTCCCGGATGCGTGAAGGTTCACCGTCGTCGTGTCACATGCTCCTTCTTCGACTCCGTGCTATAAATACCGATCGGACGCCGTCGTTCTTCTTCTTTCTTCCTCCCGCCGCCGTCGCCGACGACCTCGCTCCGCCGCTCAAATTCGCCGTCGACGCTTCATCTCTGTCCAATTGCTCTCGCCATTAGCTCTGCCACGTTCTCACGGTCATTTTGGGCCAGTCCGTGTTCGCTCTCCTCGCTTGAGCCACCCGCACGTCACCTTCTTCTTCGCGGCCGGTCAGTCGAGCCGCCGCGCCATCGTCGCCGTTTGCCATCGCCGGAGGTGAATATATTTTACCTTTGACCCCGCTACCGTGTTCTCCGTGTCATCTTGCACCTGATGCGCACCTTAGTTTGAGCAGCGCATTTCCGGAGACCGCCGTGACGCCGTCTTGCCATCGGAGCGCCGTCGCCGCCATCAGCGCCGCCGACCGCAGCTTAACCTAGCAGCTCCGAGCCTCCATTAACGTGCGCGTCAGCGCCGTGGTGAGCTCTTGCGTCTATCTGTGCCATCAATTTCACTCCTCTCACATCGTAGCCGCCGGCCACCATGGCCCGCCGCCGGCACGGCCATGCCGCTCTGCCGCGCGCGTTGCTGCCTTGGCTAGGGACCATGAAGTGCCATCATTTAGTTGTCAAACCAGTCCGTTTGAGCACCCTGCATGAGTCCGTGTGGTCGCCGTCGCCGAAAATTACTCCGGTGAGCGACACCGCCGCGTCCGAGCTCCACCGCGCCGCCATGGCCGCCGGCGTGGGTGCCGCCGCCGCTCCTCCGCGCCGTTAGCTAGCTTGTTGGACTCCCCGTGCCGAGCTGAGTCTGATGGACCAAGCTCGGTCGTCGGAGACCTCGCCGACGGCGAGGAATCGACGGTCAACCGCCGCGCCGCCGTCAGTCAGCGCGGGGGCACTGTGCCGATTTTCTTTTTCTATTTTCAGAAAATGATTTAAATACTATTTTCTTTGAAAAATTATAGTAATTCATATATAGCTCCAAAAATTCTAAAATTTTTTGTGAGTATTCCTTATGATATCATCTACCTAGGAAAAATATGAAATGCCAAATTTGAGTACTTTTTGAATATGTTAAAATTAGCCCTTTTAATTGAAAAATGGACCTTCAATGATTTTTAATAAATAAAATAATTGGCTTTTAATTCTGAAATTTGTTTTGCCATCTAATTAGACTAAGAGCCTTCTAAAATAAAATTTTGGAATTAATTTGATAACTTTAATTTTTATGCCTTTATTTAATGCTTTTAAATAATTAATTAATCCCTTTAGTTAAGCCTAATCATTATAGGATTTGATTGACTTTGGGATTGATTGATGACCTTAGGTCATTAACCCTAATGACCTTTGGCACTTTAATTAATTATTTGCGCTTATCTTAATCATGTCATTAGGGCTTAATTAATGTTATTTTATGTGTTTAATTAACCCCTTAAATGGCGTAGTTAACCCTAATGAGTTTTATAAACAAGTTTTGTTGGCTTGCAACTTTATCGTAAAGAAAAGTTATACTCAAGCCCTTAATCTGATCATGGATCCATCGAGCATCATGTTTACTATTCCATCATCGAATAGTTTTCGTTAACGGAGAGTTAACGTTATCGCCCAGATCCGAAGGATGAGCAGATTCAAGAATCGGGAGTTGATCCAGAGTTTGAGAACTTCTACCCTGAACATCAAGGCAAGCCCCGGATGCATTTAAACCCTACTCTATTTATAAAAGTTTTACCGCTTCAGCTATGATATGTTGCATTAGGCAATAGGAGTTGAGTGAAAACCCACCCAATTGCATTACCTGTCTCGTTTCCTTATTCCTTGTTACCTGTGTAGAAAGATAAGTAGTAATGCTTAGCCCTGCTTATTTATTTATTTGTTCAAAGTTAAAAGAATGAAAAAGATGAGATTGGTTTTCTTATTGAAATCTTGATATTAGTAATAAATCGAGTCCGGACGGCGAACTTGCATTGGGAATGGAGTCCCTCTGTAGTGTTCTCGTCTGTTGATGCCCTAGGTCCCGTTCGTTGGTGAACTGGTGATATCGAGAACTTAGAAATCCACATGCATGAAGTGGTATACGGATGGTTGGAGCCGTGTATATCATGGAGTGACCTAGCGTGGGGCCAGAGATCCCATCTGTGTCATAGTGTATTTTACTGTGGGGTTTAAGTTCTCATGTATCTCGGTACGCTGGGCCGCAGAGCTCACGGGTGCCATGTGGTGATATACGGCTGCGGTTGTTATCCCGGTATATCGGTTACCTGGGGTGCATCGGAGTTAAAGTCTCCGTTATTCCCAGTGACCTAGGTCCCAGCTGGGTATGAAAATGGATTCGAATCACCGTTGCTTCTCGGAGAAGAAGACTCGATCGGTGTTCATCATCGTAGTAACAACTTGAACAAAAATTAAGGATCAATAATAAAGTTGGTTGATAATGGGAGTTAGCCCAAGCAACTTCTCTTTCTGTAAAGCTTTTCTGCAAAATTTCTTATCTTCTACAGACCTCACTTTGTCCCTCTAGCCTGCATTTCTTGATTCTTCACCCTTCTCTTTTGTTGGGTCAGTCTTGTTGAGTACTATTGTACTCAGGGTTTGTTGAACCCTTGTTGCAGGTGAGCCTCATGGGCAGGAATATTTTGCCTCCTGCTGCATGACAGTCATCGAGGAAAGCGACGACGAGTAAAGAAGTTTAGCTCTTGGGCAGAGCTTTTGTTTAGTATTGTAATATACTGTTACTCCACTACTATTATGGTATGTATAACCTAAATCTAATGTTGTAAATATTTGAACTCAGAAGTTTGTAAACTTATGTTATTGTAAGTCTTCCGCTGTTTTACTCCGTGGTATTCTATTTATATCAAACTGTTATAATATTGCAATATCTCTCTACAATGATTGATCCTGCTCGGAGAATCGTGGATGATTCGGGATTTACCCGATAGACTTTTTAAGTCGTATGGAACACAGTCATGGTTATTTGGAGTCTGTTTAGACAATAATCTTGCGTGTGGGCCATATGATTTAGGAGGTTCTGCCACAATACGGAGGCATCCTCTCATGAATTATATCATGTTCCTCGCAGAATGAAGTAAAAACACTTGAGAAGTACTCGCCACCATGATCCGACCTAACACGTTTGATCTTTCTCTCAAGTTGGTTTTCTACCTCAGCTTTATAGATTTTAAAATAATTCAATGCTTCATCTTTTGATTTCAACAAGTAGATGTAACAAAATCTAGTGCAATCATCAATCAAAGTCATGAAATACTTTTTACCTCCTTTTTTTAACTCACCATTCATTTCACACAAATCGGAATGAATTAGTTCTAATGGTGCCAAGTCTCTCGCCTCAGCAGCCTTGTGAGGCTTGCGTGGTTATTTTGATTCAACACATACAAGGCACTTAGAACCTTTAACTAAGGAAAACTTCGGAATTAATTTCAAACTAGCTAACCGCATCATACAACCAAAGTTAATGTGACAAAGCCTTGAATGCCAAACATTGGATTCATCAACATTAAGCACATGGTTCACAACATTATTGCATCTGTCAGACAAAGACAAATGAAACAAGCCTCCACAATCATAACCTTTTCCAATAAAAGCCCCAAATTTAGACAATACACATTTATTGGATTCAAAGACTAATTTAAAACCATCTCTACACAATAGAGAGCCACTGACAAGATTCTTCTTGATGGAGGGTACATGCTGCACGTTCTTCAACCGTACTGTCTTTCCTGAAGTAAATTTCAGATTGACTGTACCAACTCTAAGAACACGAGCATGTGATCCATTCCCCATCAACAAAGAGCAGGTCCCTCCGGCCTGATAAGAAGAAAATAAGGAAGCATCAGCGCATACATGAGTATTAGCCCCGGTGTCAACCCACCATTCTGGTGAATGACAGACTGAAAGAACTATAGGTAATAGATTACCGTACCTTGATGTTCCACCAGTCTCGCTAATGACCATATTGGCAGATTTCTTGTCCTTACGGTCCGGACACTTACCAGCAAAGTGGTCTGGACTGTTACAGACATAGCAATTTCCTTTCATTTTCTTCTTAAATATAGTTGTTTGATTAGTCTTTGTTTGGTTCTATGGTGGTTTGTTCTTCTTCTTCTTCTTGTGAGAGGTATTGAAGTTATTCTTCTGTACCAAATTTGCGCTTGAAGTTCCAACAATTTTACCGCGCGTGTCTTTTGCCCTTGCTTTCTCTTCAACATCAAGAGTCCCAATGAGACCAGTAACGCTGAACTCTTGCCTCTTATGCTTTAGAGAAGTGGCAAAATCCCTCCAAGAAGGTGACAGCTTTGCAATAATGCCTCCTGCCACAAACTTATCGGGCAACATACACGGGAATTGTTCTAGTTCCCTAGCTAGTGCCCGAATATCATGGGCCTGTTCCACTACAGAATGGTCTTCAACCATCTTATAGTCATAGAACTATTCCATGATATACAACTCACTACCAGCATTAGAAACACCAAACTTTGCCTCAAGTGCATCCCATAAATCCTTGCCAGATGGTAGCGACAAATAGAAATCCACAAGATTTTCAGCAAGAACACTTATGACGACGCCTCGAAACAGGTTATCAGCTGCTAGGAACATTATCTCTTCCTCTGAAGTGAGCGGTCCCATAGGCTTCCCATTTGCGACATGCATAATGTTCATAGTTGTCAACCACAAAATGACTCTATCGCGCCATCGTTTGTAATTTGAACCATTAAAAAGATTCGGCTTGATTGATGCAACAAAACCAGTGACAGAAAATTGCCTATCAGGTTTTTGGATTGTTAGAACTTTAGGCAATTTACAACATATTTTGATTCCGAAATATTTTAGGTAAAACATGAAGTTGATTAATGATCTTGTTATAGCAAAACAGGTGCACATGTTCATGATTAAAACACCATTTAACATGAACTAAAAACAGAAAGAGCTTAGGATGTACCCGGAGGTGGAGCCAGTGCCAGAGGCACCGGATGCGCCGTTCTCAACTGGACTAGCCATGCTAGTTAGTTGAGCTTGTTCGATGTAGTCGATCTAATTTGATGCAGTGGTGACTCGATGCAGTGCAGTCACTCGAAATGCCTTCTTGTTAGTAGGACACGAGTGAGCAGTCGCGTTATACGCTCCCCAAAAACCTGATCGCCCGTCTATCCCGAGCAGGATCTCAGAAGGGCGTGGTTTCGGAGGCCTGCTCTCGCAAGCTCTGTGCCCGCAGAGTTGCGATAGGAATGCGTAGAAACACAGCAACAGCAGGAGGAGTAAGAGTATGAGGTTTGAGAGGAGTGTTGTGGTATGCTCACCCACAAATATATTCTCTCTTCTTTTTTAGTAAGAAGTGGGTTCATCTATTTATAGATAGAGATGACCCTTTGACAAACACAAGTTGGCCTTCTCTTGATGGTTAAATATTACCTGATTAACAAGCAAGTCTTTACTTAACACTCAAGTAAGCCAACTTAAGCCATATGTCATGTCTTCACTTGATGAAGAAAATATACCCCTGGTTGGTTCCAGAGCCCTCCGATCAAGAGTGTCAAGTTTAACTCGAACTTCTCAATCAAGGTCAAGTTCAATTTGAACTTCTCGATCAAGATCAATTTGAATTTGCTATACAAGTTTAATTCGAACTTCTCGATCAAGTTCAATTTGAACTTGCCATACAAGTTCAATTCGAACTTCTCAACCAAGTTCTATTTGAATTCCTCTCAATTTCCTAGCATTAGAAATGTGCCTTATAATATTATTTAATTTAATTAGATTATCATAAGCCTAACCCAATTAAGTGCAACAATAAAAACTGTCGTGCTCTCACCACTTCCTGCATATACTGCACTTGTACATGTGTTCATGTTGTAGCTATCCTATTACTTTTGTCCACTTAACCATTGTTTTGATGCATCAGTCTAATCTGCAAAAGACTATAACATTTCCGAGCGAACTCTTAGAACGCAGAGCCTTTTTTTGATATATAGGCCATGACTGAAACAAGTACGCCCGATATAAAATATGTATTCGATCCGACCATTCTACATCCGAAGACGCGCAAGCAAAACGCAGTATATATATTCTGTAAAATTCAAACTGCGCTTTTCATACAACTTGTGGTATCCTATAGTGCAGAACCATATCACCAAAACTAGCATACACCTATTTCGAGGGGAACAAAAAATCAACAGAGGACACAAGACGCTTATGCGCGGGGGCACGTGATACTGATAATCTGGGCAGGAATATCTAATCCAGCAATATCTCAATACCATATTATTGGGATAGATTCCAAGCCCACTAAAAAGAAAATGCGAAACTAACGATATGGAGGCAAACACGAAAGAAATCGTGACCACGACGAGCACATATACACCCTCGTGTGCTGGAGCACTACAGCTACAAGGCTGAAGAAATCAAAGCCCCTGACGCCTTGACAATTGACAACAACAGTGCCTCTATTTGACACCACTTACACACCCGGATAGAATGCCGGATTTCTGATCAGATTCTTCCTCCCTCATACTGCGGCAAGATGTCGCCATTGTTCTGAAGTTTGAAGCGTCTGTTTTTTTTTCTTCTTCTCAGGTTCTTGTGGTTTTATTAGCAGTTTGGGGGCATTGGACGCATAATTTAGCCCACACTAGCCCAAGCCCATGTTGCGGTTTTTTCTTCGGCCCATCAGGTTCTACAACTGGTCGAATGCGAATGCGGCAACTCTCTAAAACAAAAACGTCCTTTTCACTCTTTGTCGTCCAACAATGATAACTGTATTTCATTAGAGAAAAAATAAATTTATAAATTTTGACCGATAATTAATTAAATTATATTGCAATTTTAGAGCATAAAACTTGTATGAATTGTTCAAATAGTCTATGAGATGATATTGACCTTTTAGCAATTCACTGCTCCCTCTGTCTCAAAACAAAAGTTGTTCTTATTTTTCGAGAAGTCTTTTTTTAAACTTTAATAAATTATATAATTATATATAAAATATTAATATTTATAATACATAATTAGTATCTTAGATTGTTCATTGAATATATTTTATTATAAACTTATTTAGGATATAAATGTTGCACGCATTTTTTACAAAAGCTGGTCAAAGTTGAGAGATAGTTCAATTTGCATGCTTCCTATAGCAACCTTCTTTTTAAAACTGAGGGAGTATGCATTATAAGAAAATCTAAAAGTAAAAATATACTTTTTATGAATTTTCTTATAGTCAAATACATTTTCAAATTTTGGAAGAAAGGAGTATTGTTATTGTTCGGGTTTGTTCCTCAAACTTTAATCTCTCAAATCGCAAAATTGTTTAAATTACCTCCCTGCTCTATCTGTGGTTAGACATAGTTTTCAAGATACGTAGTTATGTTATCTTTTATTAAAATCTTGGTAAACGCACGGTAAGGCTTTTAAGCCCCAAAAAATCTATATAAGCTTATAAACTTTCTAAGAAAAGAAATCCTAGAAATAGGTCGGGACACTATAAATTCAAATAAAATATTTAGATATCCTCATCATACTCCGTATATTTAACAGTTTCAAGAAAATTGATTTATTCCTAGAAAGATATGAAAAGTATTTAGAAATTTTTAAAAGGCCAAAACATGCTAAAAATGTCAGGCGAAGCTCGCATAGCCAGAGAATCGGCAGCCCAACAACAGAAGCATCCGTGGAGTAGGTAACCTTTTGAGTTTTGACCCAACTCGGCCACAGAACCCACGCAGACGGCGGCGGCGAGCCGGTGATGCCCCCACGTCTCTCGCCCAGATGTCTCGTGGTCGCTCGCGCCGCACGTGACGCCCGATGCCATCCGCTCAGTTCACCACGGCGCCTCCCCGGCCTGTCGATGACCCGACTCAAGGTCAAGGCCAAGTAGCAACTCCTCCCCCAACTTCTGCCTTCCAAAAGGCCGTAGCATCCGCCGCATCCGCCTCCGGCGTGGGCGTTGATGCTGCCGTGACGCCGCCGGGCTCGGGGGAAGCGCGGCGCGTGGCACCACGCGTCGCTTGCCTGCAGGTTTAACTCGCTCACTCGCGCGTTCCTCCCTCCCCTTTCCTCTCCGTAAAAAGTTGCTTTACCGGCAGGCTTGCGCGCGCCTGTGCGCTCAGCGGGAATGCCGGTCGCATGCCAAGTATTCGTGGAAATGTGCGTGTAGCATTTGAGTTTCCTCTGTCAAGTGTTCGTAGAAATGTGCATGTGGCATTTGAATTTCCTCTCGGCCCTCTCAGGCTACAGTGGAGTCGGTCACCTCTGCTCCACTACTTTGCCATCTTTAATTTAATTTTAATGGCGATGATGTGTCGCCTAATCCTTGAATGTATAGTCTTATCACACCACGTGTTTGGTGTCGTTATGTAGTTTATTCTACGCCAGCTACGGCCACTTCATTTCCACCGTTATAAATACGGAGTACTAGCTAATAAAGAATAAAGAATTTTAGAAGAAGAAAAAGAAAAAGAAAAACCTTAATTGTAGAAAACGAAAGGGAGAGGTTAATTATGTGAAGCCTCTAGTCTCTGGAAATAAACACGGGATGTCAACACCTCAACAAGAAAACCGGTGCACGCCCATGTGATGGGAGGCAGGACGACCGGTACACGTCGATGTGATATAAGGGACCCGCTGATGGGTCTTTCTGTGACTACTACAGTTTTAGCCTTGTCCGAGAGTCCAGACCTGGCCACAATTAGGTTTCTCTAACTAATTTGGCTGCCACACGCACCTGGTTCTTGTTGCTCCCTTTGTTTCCTCTTCGACCTCCTCAGCTCAGCTGCGACTGCCATGGATTCCAAAGCCATGTTAGATTTCTTGCCTGACTCACCTTCCTTTTGTTTCTCTGTGCCGTTTGCTAGCCTCTCTTGTTTGTTTGTGTTAGTGTTGCTTTGATCTCTTGTTGACAAAGCAATTAGACAGGTGGAAGGAAAGGTTCAATACAGTTTGCAATAATTTTGACATTCACTTATCTGGTTGTCTGTATGATGCACCCTGCCTCCATTTTCCCCTTTTCTTCAGAATAATTGTTTCACTTTTCTTGTGCAGGCAGGCGGTTGTGGCCAGTGAGGCCTCTGTCTTCGTGAATCAGCCCCCTCCACATGTACGTATGCTGATGAACTCGTCTCCTTTTCTGCTATTCTTGCACCTTTTGCCTCTTATTTATAGTATAGGTATAAGACTGATTTTAGGAGAGACTTCAATCTAGTCGGTGGAAGGAACATCATAGAAGAAACAATATACACTTGTTAACCCATGGATTTCTTATATTTTAAGTGCACTTTCTTGATAAGGTTTCTATGAGTTGCACATTTCTTATAACCTTTCCTGAAAGTTTATTTGACATTTATGATCACCTAAGCTGAAAATCCAGAAGTTTCCAGCTCTGTCAAGCTTCAAAATATGACAATGATAGCAACCCTGTTTTAGTTAGTGCAAAACCCTGAAATTGTTTGCTGAGTCTGAGATATATAATTGAATCTGCACTAAGCTAGTTTATAACAGAAGTTTCAGGCTCAGCCATATCCTCAGTTTTCATGTGTTTGCTTAACAATTGAGAGTTGAAGTCTATGAGGTAATATTATGATTCATTAGCAATATGAATGATGTGATGAGGCAACCACAGAATTATCAGTTATTGGTATGCAACCCCAGAATGGCAATGTTGGATGTTGACATTGTATTACAATTACTTGATTGCATTAAGTTTTAGGATCTAAATATTTCTAACGTTTTTGTATCTCGTGGATATATTTCTATAATCCTAATGAATTATGTGAGAGAGCATGACAATTTTATTTTCTCTCTGTACACGCAGATGTCTAGGCCATCAATTATTATCAAGCTCATTTTGGGGTTGCTGTGGACCATCACCCACTTAGCAATCAGCTTTTTAAATTTGTGGTCTCATCTGATTTATAGTCTAGAATGCTATCTTATTTCATCTGGATTGTCGCGGAAGTATCAGAATCTTCACCTGGATAGACTCAAGTGCTTGGCTATTGTGGTAGATAGCAAAGAAGCTAAAAGTACTGCAAAGGTCAAGCAACTGTTATGCTGGCTCTCATCTATGGGTGTGAAGTATGTATGTCTCTACGACATTGAGGGTAAGACAATGAGTTCAGCATTTGAATTTTCAGGATGGCTGTTTTCAGTCTGAAGGTTGTTGTTGACTAATTATTATCTATCTATATATGGTCATCCCTTTTCCGTAAATAAATATGGTTCATTAGAAATCAAATAACTTCAAGAGACATTACTGGGCTGTGATAACCTGGACAGAGCAAAACTAACTTTCCTGTTATCCTTTACATGTCATATTGTGATTTTTTTAGTTGATAGATGCACAATTGGTTTTCGAGACCTGTAGACTGAATCTACTATATACAAGATTATCTTACACTATTCCATGTTGCATCATAGGAGTACTGAAGAAATCATTTGAACCTGCTATGAATGCTTCAAGAGATAGGACTGCAGGAGAACATTTTGTAAGCTGCACTACTGAGCTTTCGGCTACTCCATTTTATATTAGTGTCTTACTTTTGTGTATATTCTCTACTGATATGCTTATCCATTTTTTGTTGTTTGTAAATTTGTATTATGATTCATGGCAACATAGGGCATTGAAGCAAACATCAACGATCTACACTGTAGCCAAAGAGAGATGGTTATAGACAGTCTTTCTGGTTCTGATGGCAAGGAGATTATTGCAAAAGCAGGCAGTTTACTTTGCTCAACTTACTTGAATGGTGATACCCATGGAGATGGCAAAAGGAAACCAGCATTTACAGAAGCTGACATGGCTAGTGCACTGAAAGCTGTAGGTATGCTTGGAATAGTCACTGTTTTCTGTATGCTTTGTTTCATATAATTATATACTTATTAGTTATTTAGCATGCTTTAATGTCTTTATCACTTAAGTTCTGACTTCATCCATTAGGTTGTGGTGGACCAGAACCTGATCTTCTTCTCATGTATGGTCCTGCTAGATGCCATTTAGGATTTCCTGCATGGAGATTACGGTATACTGAAATTATGTAAGTTCTTTATCAAAACATTAATATTCCTAACTGAGAAATAAACATCTATAATTCTGTCACCACAATTGACAAATCTCTAATACTTCTTGTTCCAGGTATATGGGACCACTGAAATCAATGAAATATGGTGCCATTGTGAAAGCCTTATATAACTTCTCAAAGAAACACCAAAATTATGGTAAGCTTTCTTTTCCATATTTGCAATGTACTACACTGAAATTAACCTTTAGCGTTATGTATTAAATTCAACAATTTTGCCTGTGTCATAATTTTTTCTTCTTATAGCTCTGCCTTGAAGTGTCCTTTGTTATCAGTTCAAGTTATGCTTTGTAGATGTGCTGGCAACATGAGTGTGCTCTCCATTCACGTTTTGTGGTTCCACACTTTACTGTCTTGTGAGATCTAAGTATCTTAGGCATTAATGTGTATCTTGTGAGATCTAAATATCTCTGGCGTTGATGTGTGGAAAAGAAATGATATACAACATGTCCCTGAATCTGCTAGCACATTTTGATGCCTGATTAGTTATTAGGGATAAATGTTTGCTCGTTTGGCTGACTCCAAATCTTTTCCATCTCAGGGAAATGATAGTTGATACTGGTTTAAATAAACCATTTGATCTTGGAGAAACGACGCCTTGGAGTTACTCTACAGTCAGCACCCGTTTGCTTCTGCTGCTGCTTACTGGAGCAATTTACTTAGTGTTTGCTTGTAACAAGATTATAAGTGTGTTGTTGATAGAACATACACACGGGATAACATCCCACTGTAAAAGTTCCACCATAGCCAATGAAAGAACCACAAGAAACCTACCACCTCATCTATTATTGCCTGTGCTATGATTCCTAATGATTTATCTGCTTTTGTTGGATTACTACGGCACTGTCCATGTCAATCTTTACAAAGGAGCGATGTTTGAAATGAATTAACCTGGGGAATGGAATTGATTTTTTTTTCCAACAGAAACATTTAGCCGGGTTCAGTGTTCTGTTTGCCTTCAGCTGGGAGAGCCTGGGTGTGGCTGGAACCTTAGTGAGGGAGTGTGAGACTTTTTTTTTTTAGCAGAAGTGAGAGAGTGTGAGACTGACACTGACCGGTCGGTCCCTGGCTCACCAAGCATCTCCGGGGTCGGTGGGCTCTCAAGCTGGGGTCGTCTTGCTCATCTGATCATCTCCAACCTTGAGAGCCCACGAAACCCAAAGCCCAGGGCCCAGGCCTCTCCCGTCCCTCCCCCATGTCGTCGCAGTGCCCCTACTGCCGCGCGTCGGGGCCGGCGCGGTGCGCGACGACGCAGCCGCCGCTCTCGCGCGCCGTGTCCGAGTGCTCCTCCTGCGCCCGCATCGTCGTCGAGCGCCACCTCCACACGCACCCCTTCTTCCCCCTCCTCCCCTCACTCCATCCGCTTCCCCTAGTCACCCCCGACCTCGCCACCGCCGTCGATCCCGCCCCCGCCCCCTCCCCCTCCCCCGGCGACGAAGATGACGAGGACCCCTTCCTCCCTGCGGGCTTCGTCTCCGCCTTCTCGGCTTTCTCCCTCGAGCGCCACCCCGTCCTCGCCCGCTCCGCCTCCACCTTCTCCGGCCTCCTCGCCGAGCTGGAGCGCGCGCTCACCGTTGACTCCGCCGCGGCGATCTCCAACCCGGATCCCGCCGGGCCCATGGTCTCAGTCGACAGCCTCCGCGCCTACCTCCAGATCGTCGACGTCGCCTCCATACTCAGGCTCGACAGGGACATAGCCGATCACGCCTTCGAGCTCTTCAAGGATTGCTCGTCCGCGACCTGCCTCAGGAATCGGAGCGTCGAGGCGCTCGCAACCGCATCGCTCGTGCAGGCCATCCGCGAGGCGCAGCAGCCCCGGACGCTGCAGGTTTGTTTGTGATTCGCACACCCACGCCATGTGTTTGTTCTATTGCTCTAGTGCAGCAGAGATGTGTATGCCTAGCTGCGAAAGCATAAGCACGCATTTATTCAAACTATTCTGAGTACTGGTTATATGGAAAGTCGTATTTTGGAAACAGATTTTTTTTGCTATTTCACAAGATTTGATTTCTTGGAATTGTGGATTGTGTGAGTAAGAATTTAGTGTAGTTATCTACCGTGATGTTGTGCTTGCCATTATCATTGATGAAAAAAAA